>CM042164.1:17033978-17053978 GCA_023376005.1 Doryteuthis pealeii | reverse complement strand
TCAAGAAAGAAAGAAAGAGAAAGAAAGAAAGAAAGAAAGAAAGAAAGAAAGACTCAAAAGAAAGAAAGACAGAAAGAAAGAAAGAAAGAAAGAAAGAAAGAAAGAAAGATTCAAAGAAAGAAAGAAAAGAAAGAAAGAAAGAAAGACCTCAAAGAAAGAAAGACAGAAGAAAGAAAGAAAAAGAAAGAAAGAAAAGAAAGAAAGAAAGAAAGATTCAAAGAAAGAAGAAGAAAGAAAGAAAAGAAAGAAAAGAAGAAAGAGAAAGAAAGAAAGAAAGAGAAAATAGAAAGAAAAGAAAGACTCAAAGAAAGAGAAAGACAGAAAGAAAGAAAAGAAAAAGAAAGAAAGAAAGAAAGAAAGAAAGAAAGAAAGAAAAGAAGAAAGAAAAGAAAGAAAGAAAGAAAGAAAGAAAGAAAGAAGAAAGAAGAAGAAAAGAGAAGAAAGAAAAGAAAGAAAGAAAACTAGAAAGAAAGAAAGACTCAAGAAAGAAAGAAAGACAAAGAAAGAAAAGAAGAAAGAAAGAAAGAAAAGAAAGAAAGAAAGAAAGAAAGAAAGGAAAAAAGAAAGAAAAAAGAAAAGAAAGAAAGAAAGACTCAAGAAAGAAAGACTCAAAGAAAGAAAGAAAGAAAGAAAAGAAAGAAAGAAAGACTCAAAGAAAGAAAGAAAGACTCAAGAAAGAAGAGAAAGAAAGAAAGAAAGAAAGAAAGAAAGAAAGAAAGAAAGAAAGAAAGAAGAAAGAAAAGAAAGAAAGAAAGAAAGACTCAAAGAAAGAAAGAAAGAAGAAAGAAAGAAAGAAAGAAAGAAAGAAAGAAGACTCAAAGAAAGAAAAGACAGAAGAAAGAAAGAAAGAAAAGAAAGAAAGAAAGAAAGAAAGAAAGAAAAGAAAGAAAGAAAGAAAGAAAGAAAGAAAGACTCAAAGAAAGAAGACAGAAGAAGATAAGAAAGAGAAAGAAAGAAAGAAAGAAAAGAAAGAAAGACTAAGAAAGAAAAGAAAGACTCAGAAAGAAGACAGAAAGAAAGAAGAAAGAAAGAAAGAAAGAAAGAAAGAAAGAAAGAAGAAAGAAAGAAAGAAAGGAAAGAAAGAAAGATCAGAAAGAAGAAGAAAGAAGAAGAAAAAAGAAGAAAAGAAGACTCAAAGAAAGAAAGACAGAAAGAAAGAAAGAAAAGAAAAGAAAGAAAGAAAGAAAGAAAGAAAGAAGAAAGAAAGAAAGAAAGGAAGATTCAAAGAAAAGAAAGAAGCGTGTGTGTGTGTGTGTGTGTGGTAATTTTGGGTTCAGCATTTTTCAATTTATAATGAGAATTAAACAAAAGACACATGCTCCTGTTAACAAATTTTATTTTTGATCTTTTCGGAGTTTTCTGGCCAACTTATAATGTTTGGTGGAATTTCTGGATAGTCCACCAAGTTTCAAGCCGCCGAGTAACTTTCGGCCACTTCGAAGTTCATCTGCAGGGTGATGTGTTCGTTTTTTTAAAATTTATAATTAATGTTAGAGGGCTGGAAGGAGACAGAATTGGTGGGAAGGTGTTCAAAATGAAAATACACACTTGGATTCACCTCAAGCCACATTGTCATGTCGGTCTAACCCGCTCCATTTAAACAGATAATACTCTATTTCACAATACCTAAAATACATTCATGCCCCCAACTCTAAATTATCCCGCGAATATTCTAACGAAATACAACACAATTCCTGCACAAAGAAAATAATAAATCAAAAACTCCAAATACCCTAGAAGCTTTATACCATAAAACAATACAAACCATTTACAAATATATTATATCATATGCAGTATCACACACATTTTAAATGCCTATAACACCTTTCTCATCAATTTTCTGCATTCCAGCTCCCACATCCATTAATTAACTTGAAAAAACTGGAACACATATCCTGATGATGGCACTCGAAGTGCCGAAAGTACTCGGGACTTGAACTTGGTGGACTTATCCACGAATTCCACCCAAACATTAAAAAGTGGCCAGAAACTCGAAAAGATCACAAATAAAATTGTTAACAGGAGATGTTGCTTTTGTTAATTCTACATCACACAACACACACAACACACAATATATATATATAGTATATATATATATATATTATATATATATAGGGCCCGGGTCGACAAGAAATACCTGAAAGAAGGCAGATGGGCACATCGGCGAAACGTTGTACAGGTAACAATGAAGATGAAGACATTAGTCGAATAATCCAAATAATTCTAAAAAAATAAATGGACAGGGTATCTATTTAAAATTATCCGGTCTGAAATTGAAGTGTCATGTGGAATTAAATAAACGATTCTTTACCGAGTTAGGGTTACATTTTGGATAGCAATTATCGGTTTAATTTTTATGTTTATGGTCTCTCAGGGGAGGTAAGAGGGGCCGTCTGCAGACCAGGGAAAGTAAAAACTCAGAAGCTGGAATATTTGTATGAATACTGTTGGTTAAGTAATCGTATATTTCCTCCCCCCCCTCTTTTTCCCCTTCCTGGCTTCTTTCTCTCTTCTCTTCTTCTTCTTCTTGGCTTTCTTCTTCTTCTTCTTCTTCTTCTTCTTCTTCTTCTCTTCTCCTTTTCTTCTTCTTCTTCTTCTTCTTCTTCTCTTCACTTCTTCTTCTTCTTCTTCTCTTCTGTTCTCTTCCTTCTTCTTCTAAAACTTGTTTTTCTGCTTTTTCTGTCTCTTCTACATTCCCACCTTCCTGTCTCTTCTACTTAACTATCTTTCTTTTTCTTCTTCTACTTCCCACCTTTCTTCCTTTCTTCTTTCTTTCTTTTTCCTCCTCTTCTATTTCCTACTCTACTCCTCTATCTATCTTTTCTTCTCTTACCCCCTTCTCTCTCGTCTTTCCCCCTTCTCTGCCTTCTCTCTCTCTATATATATATATATATATTATATTTTCCTCTATACTCACTTTCCTCTTATATAATCTTCTCTCTCTTTCTGCTCAATTCCTTTTCTATTTCTTCTCTTTCTCCCTTTTCTCTCTATATCAATATATTATATATATATATATATATATATATATATATATATATAATATATATATATAAAGATAAATTGATTAGATATAAATAAGTAAATAAGCAAATAAATATGATAATATTAATAATATAATAATATTAATAATATTAAATGATTAAATTGATGTAAAATCCCAACAGGAAAACGTCACAAAACACAAATACATACTTTTTCAATTCGCACATACCCACGTACAAAATCCCGCGCTAGGATACAGTCTTAAAACGTCACAGCCAACACGCATTTAATGTCACGCGCATATACAACATACGCAACACGTACAAAAAAAAAAATAAAATAAAAATAAACGCATTCACGCTCACACGGGAATACAGTTATTTCAAAAATAACGTCATTTTCAAAAAAAAAAAAAATTCATTTAGGAAGAAATGCCTAGCTGTACTGCTTCAGTTCAATTCTTTTGATAAAGAGGTATTACCTCGAAAATTCAAGAAATAATAAAAAATACAGGTCAACACACAACACCATTGTTACGTATTATATATTTTTTATTTATTCCCAAACTGCAATTGTGATGGCTTCTAAATCAACCTCCTAACCAATATATAATATATATATATATATATATATATATATATATATATATAATATATATATATATAAAGTGAAATATATGTGTGAGTGAATAGAGGTCTATAATACATACATATATATACATATATATATAATATATATATATATATATATATATATATATATATATATATATATATATATATATATTATCCCTGATCATAAAAAAACTCAATGAACTGTGTTCAGATCCTGGATGAGTCTGCTTTTGTTTCCTTTTAACGTAATGTTCCTAGGAAAGGCATGAATCCAAAGACTTCTTTTTTTCTCTCATAACTCTTTCTTTATTTTTTTTTTTTATTTCTTCTTCAAGTTAATTTTTCTGTCTTTTTACTCTCATAGCTCTTTTTTTCTTTCTTTCCTTCTTTTCTTCAAGTTACTTTTTCTGTCTCATAACTTTTTTTTTCTTTTTTCTTTCTTTTTTTTTTCTTTCTTCTTCAAGTTTCTTTTCTGTCTTTGTCTCTCATAACTTTTCCTTTTTTAGAATTTATGTTTTTTTTTAGAATGGTGTTAACTACTTCTCAGTGCCCAAGTGTGACTATTTGAATTCTGGAAAGTATAAAAAACTAAATCTATAATTAGCCAAAGCGGATACAATTTCGGTATCCTGTGTGGTTCATTCTACCTGTGTTTTTTTGTTTTGGTTCTTTTTTTAAAAGGTATTTTTTCTTTTTTTGTGTGTTTTAGTTTTAATGTATCCTCCTTTTTTCCCATATCCCTACCCCCCTATACCCGGCCATTAATGTTTAGTCTTAGATTTTTAGAATTTCTCGGCTTTATATATAGTGTGTTGTGCGTGGTGTGTGTGTGTGTGTGTGTGTGTGTGTGTGTGTGTGTGTGTTTGCTTCTGAAGAAGAAAAAAAAGGTTATCATAAAAATGCTCACGTTTCTCTTGAAATCCACTGAGGACTGGAAATTGCGATGAATTAAGAGTTTTTTATTTACTGACATCACAATCCGAAATAGAAATATTTTTGCTTTTATTTATTTAAAAAAAAACAACTAATCCTTAGATAAACAACTGAGAGTATAGGATTTCTCTCTCTCTTCTCTCTCTCTCTCTTCTCTGTCTCTCTCTCTCTCTCTCTCCTACCTCCTACTACCTACCTACTACCTACCTACCTATCTACCTGCATATCTTACCTACCTACATACTTGTCTGTCTGTCTGTCTGTCTCTTTCTTTCTCTCTGTCTCTCTGTTTCTCTCTATATATATATGTATATATGTGGAGAAAGGTAGACAAACACGGAAACTGGATGTTTATTGTCGAGGATGCAACGTTTCAGTCTATTAGACCTTCTTCAGGACTTGAATATAGTTCTTGCTTCAATGATGGATATTCTCAAATTAACATCCAGTTTCCATAACATCCCGTGTTTGTCTACTTTTCTCCACATACTGACGGATTAACCTCCTCATATTTCTCCCATATGTATCTCTCTCTCTCTCTCTCTCTCTATATATTATATATATATATATATATATATATATATATATATATAATAAAGTTAATCTTAATGGGTCAGATATAAACTACTAATAGTTTCGCTTAGTAGCTCATTAGGAACAAGAATCTGACTCTCTCTCTCTCTCTCTCTCTCTCTCTCTCTCTCTCTCTCTCTCTCTCTCTCTCTCTATATATATATATATATATATATATATATATATATATAGAGAGAGAGAGAGAGAGAGAGAGAGAGAGATTTGTATGTACTCAAAATGTATCTCTCCCCCACCTCTCCATTTTTCTTCAGTGTTTCTTTCTTCTATAGACTCGCCTCCATAAACGAATTTCAGTTTATCTTAAAAGCTGTGGATGACGCGTGTTCGCTCCACCTTTATTACATCTACCGCCGTTTTCTGATTTCCAGGAAGCCAATTTTGAGATAAGCTTTCAAATTAATTCATCATCTTGCAAATCCTGCTCATCTCCTAACCTACCATCCCACCCACCCCGCCACCATTTCAAAAGATGCACCCCAACCCATCACTACCCGATGTCCCACGTGATTACAACCGGAAACAGATAACCAAAGTGACATGTGTCAGGAGCGACTAATGCAGTTGAGATATTCCATACGTATATTTTTTTTCGCTCGCACCGCCTGACAATTAGTGGAGAGAGAATTGGAAAAGATAAAACCCATTTTCAGACTGTACCGTCAGTTATGGGGTCACAGGTCAGAGGTCATATAAATCATACGTAGGTACACCAATAGGGTATCGCGGTTAGGTATTTTCGCACACGGGTAGGGTATAATATATATAATATATATATATATATATATATAGATATATAGATATATATATATATAATAAAGATAATCTAATGAGTCAGACGAACCTACTATTAGTTTCGCATAAAATCTGACTCAGAGTAAGATTTTAGCCCTGAAGAGCTTTATGCGAAACTAATAGTAGGTTCGTCTGACTCATTAGATTATCTTATTATTTGGCTCTACTTAGATATCGAGCACTTTTTACATATTAGCTTTCTCCTAGCGGTTTATATGAATTTATATATATCTTATAATACTATATATATACATATAAATTGTTTTTTTTTCTTTTGGGTACCAATAGATTATTTTTTGTTTATCTTTGTTTCTTTTCAAAAAATTTTTTCTTCCTGGTTGATGTTTGGTAGTATATTTTTACAATCAAACTTTCTGTTGGGGTTTTTTCTCTCCCGCAAGGATCAACCAACACGCTTGGTATATTAAATTATATATATATATATATATATATATATTATATAATATATATATATATTTTTTTCAACCCCTCTGCACAAGGGGGGTGCGACACAAGGTCAATTTCTTAAGCGGAGTTTAAACAGGTTTGAATTCAAAGTTTTCCTTCTCCTAGACTGGTTACCTGGCCAAAGTTTAAGAGCACAGTTTGCCCATAGCTGAAGAGATAGATAAATAGATAGATAGACTCCTAGTTGGATGCATACCTTTCCCAAGGGTAATAGCGCAATGTGAAATGCAAACAGTCTCGGTCGGGATTTGAACTCGGCTCGATGAGTCCATTTCTAACCATTACACTACGCGCATAGGGCATATAGGGAAGATTGAACCATTCAGTGGTAATGGATCTGCGAGACTAGCTTACGATGCTCTTACTACCCAACTCTTCCGAAACGGGTAGGATGTGACATAAGGTCGCAAGTATTGGGCATCCAGCGAGGATCGAACTCGCTATTCAGTAGTAATGGATCTGCGAGACTAGCTTGCTTACCACCACACCAAGATGGGATGCCTTTTTTTACCCAACCCTTTCTTCGAGACTAGCCTGCTAACCATTACACCACCAGTGCTCCAACTACAATTGGTATCACCGTCGCATTCATGTTCCACAGTTTCCAGGCCGTGGTTATATCTGTACTGTTGTATGGCTGCACCACTTGGACTCTAACGAAGCGCCTTGACAATAAGCTGGATGGGACCTGCACAAGAATGATGCGTGCAGTCTTGAACAAGTCGTGGAAACATCACCCCACAAAGAAGCAGCTGCATGGCCACCTGCCCCCATCTCACAGATAAGATAAGCTGGACACTTCTGGAGAAGCAAGGACGAGCTCATAAGCGACGTTCTCCTGTGGAAACCAACTCATGGACGTGCTAGTATGGGTCGCCCACCAAGGACCTACATTGACCAACTATGCGAGGATGCTGGTTGCTGCGCAGAAGACCTCCCAGGGGGAATAAGTGATAGGGAAGGTTGGCGAGAGGTTGTCATGGATACCCGTGCTACTTGCGCGACACGATGATGATGATGATGAGCAAGTATTTGTTTGTTTTTCTCTTTCTTTTATTTTTATTTTTATTGTATATTGGAACGGCAAAATATATTGAAAAATTATACAATTTACATCACTCTTAAGTCAGAGTCATTTAAATGCAAATTTACTGGAGCTGAAATTGAACCATATGACCTTTAGGCACCCCTTTTTGATTTCGATTAAGAAAGGACATGTTTTTCATTTACACCGTGAATATCCGGTTGTTTTAACGGACGATTTTTAGATTTTTTTAAAAATTATAAAACTAACCCCTAACCCTAACCCTAACCCAAACAAACAACCGGATATTGACGGTGTAAATGAAAAACATGTCCTTTCTTAATCGAGATCAAAAAGGGTTGCCTAAAGGTCATATGGTCCAAGTTTTGCCCTGACCTTGCACACCTTAAAAGAGTTTTGCTCTGACCTCACACCCCATAATTTTATTCGAAAATATAGAATGTGAATCCATACCACAGTTTTATCAAAAGATCTTATATATTTCACTCTGGAAATAATAATAATAATCTGAAATAAAGAAAAAAATATATAAATAATATTAATTGCAAAAGAAAAAAAATTAATCTAAATTTGAACAAATGCTTCTCGCATCTGGAATGATGCTCGCACCCGAAGATCATGTTTTATTACTTCCTATACCATGGTCCAGAGAATTTGTAATTTTTAATAGACATGCGTTAAAATTTGATTTAAAAAGTTTATATTTCGATGGTTTGACACACAAGGAAATTAAGTGAATGTAGCAGTGTATTTTTGATCTCATAAAACGTGAACTGATTCAATGAAAATCTCATCAACACAGAAAGAGAGAAAATTGACTTAGTGAACGCCGAAAGATTTCTATTAATAGAACTGGAAACCAGCCCACTCCCCCAATCTCTCCCCCCTCTCTCTCTCTCTCTCTCTCTCTCTCTCTCTCTCTCTCTCTCTTTCTCTCTCTCTCTCTCTTCCCCTCTTTCTCATTCTATTCTATCTATCTACCTATCTATCTATGAAAGAATTAATTCCCTATGAATATTTATGAAAAAAAATAGCGATTGTGCGAGCTCTCTCTCTCTCTCTCTCTCTCCCTCTTCCCTCTTTTTCTCTGTCTGTCTGCCTCCCTCCCTCCCTCTCTCTCTCTCTCGTTCTCTCTCTCCTCTCTCTCTCTCTCTATATATATATATATATATATATATATATCCCTGAAATAATCCATTCCCTATGAACATTTATTAAAAAAGCAGCTTTATTAGCTAATGTTCTCCTTCCCTTCCCCCCTCTCTCTCTCTCTCTCTCTCTCTCTCTCTCTCTCATTCTATCGATATATATATATATATATATATATATATATATATATATATATACTAGCAAATATATGCACCCTCCGGGTGCAAGTATTTAAGTTTTAATATAATAAAATATGACATTAAATTAGAAAGGCTAACGAAACTGAATAAGAATGTAGATAAAAAGATTAGTAACAGAGGGGGTATGATTGAAAGATAGAACAACTTTGAAACTAACTATTCCATCATTTTCCATTACTCCCGTCTTTCATTGGTAAATTTTCCTAATTTAACTATTTAGTTAAAATAGGAAGTAAAGGATAATATTACAGTTATTTCTTCTTGTAAATAAATTTCTTTTAAGATTTATCCACGAGATTTTTGTTTATATTTCTTAAGATAAAACCAAACAATTAGAAATCAATAATACCAAGCACATATTTATCAAAATCAATTTTTTAAGATCAATATGCAAATTAGCCTTCTCGTTCAAACTTTAAACCGCTATTTTGTTGTATATATAAATACAATTGCATGTTATTAGTACGTAGATATGGTCAACAGTATTAATAATGTAAAACAATTTTTATTAATAACTGAAGGTTTAAAAGAATGTAATCATGGAGAATTTGACGTAAATAATTAAGGGAATTGTGACTTGAGTAGTAATATAGTTTCGGTTAAAGACAGAAAAACACACAATTTCCATTATAATAAGATATATATATAAAGGGCAGTTGTGTGAATCTGTATGTCCGGAAGAAACTTGGAAAATAATGAAGATTTGATTTAATTTCATGAAGATATCTAAATAAAATAAAATTTAAATGATAACAACATGGAATTTTTTTTCCATTTAATATTGTAGACATAAATTTCTATTTTCATAATGACTGGATCAACACAAGATTCTTTTTTACATAGGGATTTTAATGGGGCATCCAGCGGGGATCCAACTCACAAATCAGTGATAATGGATCTGCGAGACTAATTTTTAAAAACATCCCCTCTTTACCCAGGCGACGCCGGGTAGCCACTTCTAGTATATATATATATATATATATATATATATATATATATGAAGATAGGAGGGTTGGAGTAAAATCCAACAGTATGAGGTGAGGTAAAAAAAAAAGTGGACAAAAAATAATGACTCAAACAAGTAGAAGTTGGAGAGAAATATTTCGTCCTTCTTTACGCGAAGAACATCATCAATCTAACTTTATTCAAAACAAAGTATGTACATTTGTATTTATAGAAAAGAAAGTGAGTTGTGGTGAAATTATGGGGAAGGGAAGTTAGAGAGGATTTGGTTGAACAGAGGATAACTGTCATATAAAGTGTAGGGGGAAAGTTCAGAGGATAGTGGCTTGTACGGTAAGATAAGATGAGGAGGTTGCTAGGTGCTTGTTAGGAAAGAAGGTGGTAGGGAGAAGTTGATTGAAATTCTTGGTTAGGAGAGAGTTTTGATTTATTGCATGAAGATGATAAAGGACAAAGATGTAGAGTTGAGGATGGTGGTACTAGGTGGCACAAAATTAGGCTCTCAGTTTTATGGTGGGTGTGGATAGGAATTTTGATTCTTTGCAAGTGGAGGGAGAAGAGACGAGATGAAATTGGTTAGGGTAGTCAATATTTATGTAGTTGGCTGTGGATATATATATATATATATATATATATAATATATATATATATATATATATATATATGAGTGTGTGTGTGTGTGTGTGTGTGTGAAATTTAAACGTTTAGACCTTGGGGCATGCTTAGCCGTGAACATTTTACAAGCGCTGCTTTACGGTCAGATGTGTCATAAGGATTTGGTTTGGTTTGGTTTTACGGCCTATCAACCTCAGTGGGTCATTTAATGCCGATAAAGTTTTTAAATAAATTAATTCTTAATGGATAATACAATATTTTTTCTAAATACATTTTTTTAACCCATAGATGAAACCCTAACAGGTACAACCACTCCGGGTCAGAGTGGACCAGGGAGCAATGGTGATGAAGGGGTGCTCCACATTCCCCAAACCTCCAAAACTGGAACCTCACCATCAGAGTTTAACGTCATTCCCAGGACATGTAGACCCTCAGTCACCGCCTTCTAGCACTCATATGATAAAAAGGGTTGGGGATTGCCATAAGGGCAATAGGGTTGGGAAAATCATATAGGTGCTAGGGCTTGACATGACCAGCCGATTGATCGGAGGGGGCCTCTCCAACCGCGCGTTTAGCCTAAGAAAGGGCCAAAGTGGAGTATTGCAAGTCATGAACTGCTCATCTACCTGGTTTCTATCCTTAAGCATCACGGGTCGCCACCCACGGCCAACAGGTGGCTCCATTGGGGGAGTCTCACCCCTCTGCAGAGGTGCAGTCGGTGCATTCTAACGCCTCAGCCGACAGGGCGGGTGTCATAAGGAATTATCGTCTGTTTTAATTTGAGAATATCATTAGCTCTTATTCTTCATCACGTAATGATGATAAGGAATAAAACAAACTTTGATTGGTTACTTGATTGATTTTAACGGCATATCAACCCACCTAGGGCTATTTTAGGTTAAAATTTATATTTTTTGTGAAGTTTTTTTATTATTTAATCATTAAGTCAGCTAGAAACCACGAGGTTCCTAGATCGATACCATCCCAGGTAGGTGGGTAGGTAGAGATAGAGCGAACGAAAGAGAGAGAGCGAGAGAGAGAGAGAGAGAGAGGGATTGACATTTTGAGATTTATTCAGCATGAAAAAAAAAATTACCCTACAGGCAGGAATTGACACAAGGTCGCAAGTATGAGACTTCCAACAAGGATCGAACTTTTCAGTAGTAATGGATTTGTGAGACTAGCTTGCTAACTATTACATAACGACCCCTCACCCTCCCCCCCCCCGCAATAAAGGTAATAAACTCACCAAAAAGGGATTCTTGGATATGACGCTAAACTGCATCTAAAGTAAGGTTCCAGTTCTGAGCAGTATAGAGAAATCCCTTCATTGTCCTTACTCCCCCCTGCACTCTGACCCGGAGTGGCAGTACCTGTTATGTTCCCACCTATCGGTCGAATAGATATGTTTAAAATTATTCGTATTCGAATGTGTGCAAAAAACAAAAATTCTTTATAAATAAATGAGAATGTACAATGAACGTGATTCCCTGACCCCCAGGCATAAAATGACCCTATGTTACATTATGTCAGAGAGGTGATGGTATCACGTGGATATTTTGTATAAGAAATTTAAAAAAAAAACGAATAACTCGGTGAACCGAAATTTCTAAGTGTGGATCAAGAAATAATAAATAAATAAATCCCACGCACACATGGGGTAAATAATTAAAATTTCAGAGCGGCGGCCATCCGTGAAGGAGCACTCTTTGAAGTTGATAAAAGACCGTCTGATTAAATCAAATCTAGAGATTTTTTTTAGGTGCCCCGAAACAAGAGTTTAGAATTTGTTTTTTTTAGTTGAGAGCTAAAATTTGAGATACGAGTGTGCATCAGATACGCTTGTGTTATATATATATATATATATATATATATATATATATATATATATATATATAAACAACTTTTTAGCTATTTTCAGCCGACAGTATATTTGGGAGAATATGTGCTTTTTAATTTTAGTCAGACCTAATTTTTGAAAGTTAATTCATTTATGTTTAATCCCGCCTAATTAAACATAAATGTTTAAATCCCGCCTAATTAAACATAAATGAATTAACTTTCAAAAATTAGGTCTGACTAAAATTAAAAAGCACATATTCTCCCATATATATATATATATATATATTAAATTTTTTACTTGAAGGCACTTACAACGCATGTATCGCATAAAATTCGATATTTTTCTTATAGAAAATGAACTTGACAAGTGTAATCCCAGTAAAGGATGGCTCGATGTGTAGAATACCGTACAGACTGTTTCGACTTTATTAAGTCTCATCAGCGGTATATACTAACGATTTCCCTCCGACAGAAATCGAAAACCGGGACTTCAGCAGACGCAGTGAAACACTAGTGAAAACACTTTTATCGCCTCGGCCACAGTACACAGCTGACCATCCTAGCGAAATTAAGCTTGTCAAGCGATACCACGCCTCTACCATAATAGGTAAGGGGGCGCTATTGAGAGAATAACAACAAACAGACCGAATGCCCTTCGGCGAAGTGAATAAGGTTTTTGGATGTTTGTTTATTTAGAACGTTGCTGAATAAAGTATATATTAAATTTTTTACTTGAAGGCACTTACAACGCATGTATCGCATAAAATTCGATACTTTTTTCTTATAGAAAAGGAACTTGACAAGTGTAATCCCAAGGTGAAGTTTGAGACCTCCCATAGGCCTATGCTAATCTTCTCTATGATGCTCACTAACCCAACTTACACTCAGTACTTTTATCTACCCTAAACTCCATGCATCCTTATTTTATTGCTGGTATTGTTATAACCAAAGTTAAACAGGAGCGTATGGTGGCGATGAATAAACAAACACAGGTTTTGAATTTCATTATTTCATTATTATTATTATTATTATTATTATTATTATTATTATTATTATTTCCTGCTATTGAGATGTCTTGTGTATGCTTATTGCTTGTCTGTACTGCCAAATTGCTTTTATACAGCTATGTTTCTGCTTGTATAATGCACAGCTAGACTGTTTTCAACAATATATGCTTAAATACACTAAAAACGTTTTTCTTCCTGAATATGACCTGCTGAAATGGGGGTGCGTCTTATATGCCCATGTGTCTTATATGCCGTCAAATACGGTAAATCATTAAGTCTCTTCTTTTTTTCTCACCTCTAATTCATTAATTTGTGTCGCTACTCAAATGAGCAGTGAATAAATAGTCATTAAATGTAATAAATAAACAAAATATTCCCTTTCATCATGCCGACTTTCCAAGTTATGACATTACGTGGACACACACACACACACACACACACGCACACACACACACACACACACACACAAACACACACATAGACACACACACACTAACCCTGTCGTCAGGGGCTTTAGAATACACCGACTGGGGCTACCTGTTGGCCGTAGGTGGGGACCCATGATACTTAAGGACGAAATCCTGGCAGCTGAGCAGTCCATGACATGCATCACTCACTTACTTACTAACTTACTAGACGGGCGGTCGGAGAGGCTCCGTTCGATCACATCGGCTTGCCACGTCAATCCCTAGCACCTATATGATTGTTCCAACTCTATTGCCCTTATGGCAAGACCCAATATGTACTAGAGGGTGGTGGCTGAGATTCTTAGTGTCCTGGGTATAAACACATTTTTAAACTCTTTTTTTTTCTCTATTTAATCCTGATATGTACTGCCACTCCGGGTCAGAGTGGACCTGGGAGTAATGGCTATGAAGAGGTACTCCACATTTCTCAGAGCTCCACAATTGAAACTTTAACATCAGATAAAGTGTGACGTCCTACCCAAGACACTGAGACCCTCAACCACCGCCATCTAGCACATGTATGATAAAAAGGGTTGTGGTATTGCTATAAGTGCAATTGGGCCGAGGCAATCATTTAGGTGCTAGGGTTTGATGTGACCAACCGATTGATCGGGAGGGGTGCTCTCCGACCGCCTGTTTAGCCCAACTGAGCTAAATTGGGGTGTTGCATGTCATGGACTGCTCAGCAACCAGGATTCCTTCCTTAAGCATCACGGGTCACAATCACGGCCAATAGGTCTCCTCATTTGCGAGAAGGGTCTTACCCCTCTGCTGAGGTACAGTCGGCCTATTCTACAGCCCCTGCCGACAGTAGTATTGTTGATGGGGCATGTACATAAAACCACCCAACGGGGTGGGGGTCCAGTCGCTTCGGGCCTTGATCTTTACAAGTTGATAGCGTCGATCCCAGGGGGCCATCACCCCAGGCAATACCTGTTCCTTCGATTTAAAGGGACAGGGCTGGGTTTATTTCCCAGTGCCTGAGGCGCCCCCTTGAGGGGTAATGCCGAGGAGATCGACGCAATTTTTTCACCCACCACCCATGAGTCTCGGCTTGTGGGCGGTCCCACATTAATAGGGCCTTGTGCCTAACCCGTACACGTGGGGTACGAGGAAAATATAATTGATGGGGCATTTATATCTAAGTTAGGGCAGCGAAGACATTAAGTCAACAGCTCCTGGTAACTGACAGTTTTTTTTTCCGCCTATGCGATTTTCATATTTTGCATGACGAACGAAACGCCTGAAGATTTTTTTTTTTTAATTTAAAAAAAAAAGAAAGATGCACATTGTTTTTGAGCCATCTGTTTTTTTTTTTCTTCTTTACTTTTTGAAAGACTCTTTTTGCCTGCATCTGAAGACTTTTTTGAGAAAAAAAAAAAAGCAAGATGCAGGCAATATCCCGCACAGACTATTATGGATGCAGACTACGCAGCCGATCTAGCACTTCCTGCAAATATACCTGCATAAGCCGAATCCTTGTTAGACAGCCTAGAAAAGGCAGCACCGAACATTGGCCTATACGTGAACTCCGATAAAACTGAGTTTATGTGTTATCTATTAATAATGGAGATTCGCTTCCGGTTTTTGTCTGTAACAAAAATTACGTCACTGCTTACGTCACATTACCCAAAGTTGTCATAACATAGAATACACTCAAAATTTGAATATGCAACATTAGACAGTCCTAATTGTTTTTTAAAACAAGTTTTAATAAATACATGACTGGTATTATATATCTATATATAGTTTGTTTTATTTTAATACATATTTAAGGTTTACATTTCAAATTGTTTTATTTTTTAATCCTTTAATGAATTTGATGATTTTACTTACTTAGGGTACAAACTCGCTGACATTGAATTTTTTACTCACACTCCTCAGGTAATATGTTTGAAAAAATCTATTTTTACATCGCCCGGAAGGTGTTTTTTTATTTTGTACTAGTAAAAATAAAGGAGACATCTCCACACTCGATGGTAAGCTCCTAAACTTGGTGAAACAATTCATGTACCTCCGCAGTAATATCTCATCAACAGAAAGCGATGTTAATACACGCATATGAAAGGCATGGTCTGCTATAAACAGATCGTCAGCCGTATATGGAAATCCGCTCTCACTGACAAGTTAAAGCGATAGTTCTTCCAAGCCGTAGTTGTATCAGTGCTACTGTATGGCTGCACCACTTGGACCCTAATGAAACGCTTAGAGAATAAGATAGATGGGAGCTGCACAAGAATGCTGTGTGTGATCTTAAACAAGAGGCGGCAACAACACACCAGTTGTACGGCCACTTGCCCCATATCACACAAACCATCCGTGTGAAGCGAACAAGACACGCTGGGAATCTGCTGCATAAGCAAGGATGAACTCATAAGTGACGTTCTTCTGTAGAAGCCATCACAAGAGCACGCCAGAGAAGACTGTCCAGCAAAGACGTACATAGACCAACTCTACTGGGAATACCGTTGCTGCACAGAGGACCTTCCAGGAGGCAATGAATGATAGGGACGGTCTGTGAGAGATTATCATGTATATCCGTGCTACTAGTAAAGTAAAGTCGTCGGAGTGGCCTAAAGTCGGTATCAGCCAATCAGCCAGGGAGTCTATCCTCTGTTCACTAGCGCTAGACCAAGGAGATTGTTTTTGCATCTGAGGTGGAGCGCCACACCCACGATCAGCTCCTTACTTTACCGCACAGATCCCTGTGCTACGCATACGCTTCATGCAAGTAAAGTGGTCGGGGTGGCCTAAAGTCGGTATCAGCAATCAGCGAGGGAGTCTATCTCCTTTTCAATAGCGCTAGACGAAGGAGATTGTTTTTGCATCTGAGGTGGAGCGCCACACCTACAATCAGCTCCTTACTTTACCGCACAGATCCCTGTGCTACTCATACGCTGAATTGGCGAGGGCCGGTATCGAACTAGGAACCTTGCGGTTTCTAGCCGAACGCTCTACCAACTGAGCTAACCCGGCCCTTACATCCGTGCTAACTAGCGCGACATGATGATGATGATGATGATGATGATGATGAAAGAACGCATATCATAATGAGAGAAAGCAATAGAGAGAATTGAACCTCTCATCGTTGTAGTCTGCAGTCCAACACTCTATCTCCCGTGCAACGCGGACAAAACACTAAATCTTTAAACAGTAACACATGTGTTATAATAATTCTTATATATCAGTCTCTTGTGGTTTGAGATAAATTTCGCTTTCTCAAATTTCATCTATATTAAATAAGAATAAGATGTTTAACCCTATAATGATGGTTGCTAAACTTGGCTTGATTTGGCTCACAGATATATAAGATGATCTCATAGTGGAGATGAAGATTGGGCTACGCTAAATAATAATAAAGAAAAGCTCATGTCTACCTTAACAAAATCAAAATTCTTTAATTACCAAACAGGCTAGTCTTATACTTACTTGCATTTCAGTCTTATTACCTAATCATATATACACATGGTTCGGTTAAAATACGTCCCACATTTTAAACTGTGACATATATTATATATATATATATATATATAATATATATATTATATATATTATATATATGTATATATATATATGTTATATATATATATATATATATATATATAATATTATATAATAAACTTGCTTCATTACAATAATTTATTTCAACCGTGAAGCAAGTTTAGAGTTTTTTCTTCATTTACTATATATATATATATATATTATATATATATATATAATATTATATGTGTGTGTGTGTGTGTGTGTGTGTGTGTGTGTTGTGTAGTGGCTTACCGGTGGGTAAACAAGCGTCTAATCTGTAACGATAAGACCCGTTCCAACAGACATACGTGGTATTAACTGATATTAATCGAAAACTCGATTAATTCAGCGGATGTAACCCTGACGATTCAGATGATGAAACTCAAGTAGGTTACTTTATATCCATTTCTTAAATATATATATATATATATATATATATATATATATATATATATATAAACGTTGTTCTTGTGAACGTTGCTTTTTTTGGGGGGGGGTATTTGGAAGCATTCGAAAAAAAAAAAAAAAACAGAACAAAAAACAAAATTATAATATTCAACTGTTGTTTCTGTCTATGGTTCGATTAATTTCGATATTTCGGGTGAACATTCACCCTTTTTTCAAGGTATAGAGAATAGAGACTATCTTGAGAAAAACGAACTACTGTATATGAGAGAGAAAAATATATAAGTGTTTTATAACTTGCTTTCGCATTGTGTTTATATAGGTTTGTTGGTTGGTTTTGAAGGCTATCACAATGCAAGTGTTAAGAAAAATGAGGTAACAATGGTGCTGTTTGTTAACCTTTGATTTATTCTTGATATTTCGAGATAAAATCTCTTTGACAGAAGATTTCTGAAAGTCTGGAGCTGTTGCTAGGAATTTGTCCATTTTTGTGTTGTGCCTTATATCTTCAACACACACACACACACACACACACACACACACACACACACACACAGACTTATACATACACACATGCAGAGAATTTTGAAGATATAAGGCACTAAACAGAATGGACAATTCTAGCAACAGCTCCAGACTTTTACCCTCTATGTAGATATGTATGAAATCGACTGTTTTATATATATATATATATTATATATATATATATATATATATATATATATATATAAGGTGTTCATAAATTCGTACAGCAGTTTTAAACTTTAAACTTTAATAAATCACGTTGTACAAATTATGGAAGGATTTAGTAAAAAAAAGTTGAACGTTCAACTCTTAGTATTATTTGGATTCTCAGTCGGTAGAGCGTTCGACTAGGAACCACAAGGTTCAGGGTTCGATACCGACCTTCGCCAACTCAGCGCATAAGTAGCACAGGGATCTGTGCGGTAATGTGAGGAGCTGAGGTAGGTGTTGCGCTTCACCTCAGATGCTAAAATAATCTCCTTGGTCTAGCGCTAGTGAAAAGGGGATTGAATCCCTCGCTGTCTGGCTGACATTGACTTTAGGCCACCCCGAGGACTTTACTTACTTACTTATTGTTATCTGTACCACGTTTCGGCCGATGTGCTCTCCGGACTTCTTCAGGTATTTCTTGTCGGACTCGGTAGCTTTCTCGGAATCAGGAATCTTCTTTTCGAAATCGGGAACCTTCTTGTCGTAATCGGGAGCCATCACGGAACTTTGAACCCAACCCTTCATTCAATCCACGGGGTTATTCTGTTCTCATTCTGCTAACCATAGCTGGAGTACAGGTGTTAAGCTGTGTTAATTATTATTCTATGTTATTGTTGCCCTTGATCAGGTTTGAACCTGCAGCCTAGAGATAACTAGAGATAAGTTTCATCTTTTTTATGTAAGTTTCCATTATTGTATTTCTTTCTAACATCTTCGACTTACATTTTAAACCTGTTGAGAGGAAGGCCCCGAAACGATGCACATTATTTCCTGATGACCCCAAAACCAAATACATAACATATCAAAAACAAATAAAACAAAAGAATCATGGAATTGAACTTCTCGTCGGTTTTGCTATTGGAACGAGGAGCATTCTACAGCCCGCTCGCTTTCTGGTGAGTTTCCATTACTTATCAAGTAACTTTCTTCTATTAATGTTGCCCTTCGCCAGGTTTGAACCTGCAGCCTACAGATAACTCTTTTAGTTTCATCTTTTTTTATTAAGAGGAATTTTACGGTCTTTAGGGGAGCTCTTATCTCCCAGTTGTAGGCAAATTATTCGGACGAAAGAAGACAAACAACACAATGGAATTTAAACACGTGTATTGACAAATAGTACAAGAATATGTTGCAATTTTTGTTGGCATTTGCTACCAGACTTATCTGTGAGGTGAATTACAGTTCGACTTATAGTATGCTGTTGAGACGCTTTCAGAAAGTATGCTGTTAAAAAAAAGGCCCCGTCTTGGACGACGTCCTCCAGACAAGTGATGGGGTTTGATTCTCCCACCAATCTCGTGCTGGCGATTCGCCCCCTAGCGGCAGGGGGAGATAATTTTCTATCGGATTTCCAATATTATATAAGTTTCTATTATTGCATTTCTTTCTAACATCTTTCTACTTACACATTTTAAACCTGTTGCAGGTCTTAATAGACATCCTGTATTAATTCACATCCATACTGATATGCCTGCGTCCGTGAAGAAAGGAAGAGATTCGAGTTGACGCATGCGTGAAAGTGTTCCTTTCCTAAAGGGACAAGATAAAGTTTGTGCTAATAGTAGCAAGCGAATCAGTCTTTTACTCCTGGCATTCAGCCGGATAAAACTCTTTGGTTAACTTTTTGGGAAACTGAAATCCTTTTGCCACAAAACAAATTCATC
>CM042164.1:17021478-17028978 GCA_023376005.1 Doryteuthis pealeii | reverse complement strand
TTTTTTTTCTATTTAACCCATAGATTGGACCCTAACAGGTACTACCATTCCGTGTAAGAATATACCTGGGAGTAATGGCGATGAAGGGGTACTCCACACTCCCCAGAGATCCAAAATTGGAATCTTATCAAGAGATGCAAGACAATAAGAGCCTCAGCCACCGCCTTCTAGTACATGTAGTATAAAAAGGTTTGGGGCTTGCCATAAGGGCAATAGGGTTGGGACAACCATATAGGTACTAGGACTTAACGTGACTAGCTGATTGATCGTAGGGGAGCCTCTTCGACCGTCCGTCTAGCCTAAGTAAGGGCCACAATGGAGTGTTGCATGTCATGAATTGTTCAACCTCCTTTAGCTTCACGGGTCACCACCCGCGGCTAACAGGTGACCTCGCTGAGAGGGGGGGCGTTATCCCTCTGCAGAAGTATAGTTAATGAAATTTGGTAAAATACTAGCAGGACCTGTGGATATACCACAGTATGATAATTTCATTATTACAACGTTTCATATGCTTACTTAAGAGCTATTGCTATAGTTCAGTATGCAAATAGTAAAATAATCTTGATTTAAACTCTCTCTCTCTCTCTCTCTCTCTCTCTCTCCTCTCTCTCTCTCTCTCACTTCATCCTTTACTTTTCCTTTCCTTCAAACTTAGTAGTTCTTTCTTTTCTTTTTCTTTTTTTATTATTTCTATCTTCTTCTTCATCAACTTCATCATCTTCTTCTTCTTTTTCTTCTTTGTCTGTCTGTCTGTCTGTCTTTTTTTTCTCTCTTCGAAACGGATCAACTTTCCTTTTCATTCTTCGTGTCGTAAACTATTCTATTATTTTTTTTCTTCTTTTTCTTTTTTCTTTCATTATTATTCTTTTCTTCTTCTTCTTCTTCTTCTTCTTCTTCTTCTTCTTCTTCTTCTTCTTCTTCTCTCTTTTCCTTTATTCTCCTTCTCTTTCTCTTCCTTCTTCTTTCTTCTCCTCTCTTCTTCTTCTTCTTCTTCTTCTTCTTTTCTTCTTCTCTTCTCTCTCTTTCTTCTTCTCTTCTTCTTCTTCTCTCTTTCTTCTTCTTCTTCTTCTCTTCTCTTCTTTTCTTCTTCTTCTTCTTCTTTTCTTCTTTCTTCTTCTTCTTCTCTCTTTTCTTCTTCTTCTTCTTCTTTCTCTTCTTCTTCTCTCTTTTCTTCTTTTCTTCTTCTCTTTTCTTTCTTTCTTCTTCTTCTTCTTCTTTCTTTCTTCTCTTCTCTTCTTTTCTTCTCTCTTTTCTTCTCTTCTTCTTCTTTCTCTCTTCTTCTCTTTCTTCTTTCTTCTCCTCTCTTTCTTCTTCTCTTCTTCTTCCCCTTCTTTTCTTCTTTTTGTTGTTGTTGTTGTTGTTGTTCTTCTTCTTCTTCTTCTCTTCTTCTTCTTCTTCTTCTTCTTTCTTCTTCTCTCTTTTCTTCTTCTTTCTTCCTCAACATTGTATTCTTCTGCCGCAACCGACAGAGGGCGAAGGTGTCCTGGGTATGACACAAAACTGCATCCAACCATGAGGCCCCCAGTTCTGGAGATCTGAGGAGTGTTCAGTATTCCTTCATTGTCACTATTTACAGATCCGCTTTGAACCGGAATTGTCGCACTTGTTAAGGTCGCATCTCTGAGTCAAATGAGTATTTACAATGATTTTGAACAACATTGGCTCTGGACGAGACTTATTGCGTTTCACTTCGCATTAATGACCTTCAGAAAGACATTAATCAACCCATTCTTCCCTTTTCCTATGAGTAAACATTTGGACAGACTGGATTAGGCAACTAAGCTAATAATTCACTAGCAGGACCTGTGGATGTACCACAGTTTGATATTCATCATTACAACGTTTGATATGTTTACTAAAGAGCTATTTGTAAATAGTTCAATATGTAAAAGTATAATAATCTTGACTAGCAGGACCTGTGGATCACATGTATGATAATTCAATCATTACAACGTTTTGATAGTTTACTTAAGAAACTATTGAAAAATATATTATTTGGATTATTCGGACTATTGTCCTCATCTTTATTGTTATCTGTTCAACGTTTCGGCCGATATGCCCTCCGGCCTTCTTCGGGTATTTCTTCTCGAATCGGGAACCTTCTTTTCGTACTCGGGAACCTTCTTGTCGTAATCGGGAGCCATCACGAAACTTTATTCAATCCACGGAGGTATACTGCTCTCATTCTGCTAGCCATAGCTGAGTACGGTGTAAATGAAAAACATGTCCTTTCTTAATCAAGATCAAAAAGGGGTGCCTAAGGTAATATGGTCCAGTACAAAAACTAATGATTAATTCATTATAATTGAGCAGAAGGATTCATATTTCAATAACAATATGACTTTATTTGAATAGAACGCGTTATAGGGGTGAATAGATAGTGAATTTTTATATCTCATTACACAGGTAAATTAGCAAGAGAATTTGGAACAGCCGTGGGGGAAATTTGGTAGGCAAAGAGTTAACTTCCACCCGTCAATCGACTTCCGCTTTTTGATTGCAAAAACAATCTTAAGAAATGATTATATAAAAATGTAAATATAAATTACAATGCGTGCAATTTCCTAATTCATCATCATCATCATCATGTCGCGCATGCAGCACGGATATCCATGACAATCTCTCGCCAACCTTCCCTATCACTCATTGCCCCTGGCAGCTCCTCTGCGGAGCAACCAGCATCTTCGCATAGAGTGTCGATACTGTATGATTTTATATTTTTGTGTGCTGTCATAGGTTTGCTTGGCTCGATGTCATCGATACCTTTCGGTGGCTGTTTTTACTCATCAATAGACGCTAGACTTAGAGATGAGGAGCAGTAGTTTCCTGGTTGAACTGTTTGATCCTGGCCGTTGGTCCGCTTTTGGGCTCATTCGCCCAGCATCTTGTGAGATACACCGTTGACCCATTTTGGGTTTCGTCCGTCGTGTCTCACATCCACCACGCTGCTACCCATGGTTTCAGTTGTGAGGCATGATGCATAATCTGCCCCCTAGACAAGTTATCATGCCGTTAAAATTAATCAATCAACCAGTCGTACCATTAGATCAAACATTTCAACATTTCCAGGCAACCCCATGCCCAAGAAATGCAGCTCAGTGACGCCGTTGGTTGGTTGCTTGGTTTTACGGCATATCAACCCTTTTCGGGTCATTTAATGCAGAATCAAGTCATCTTGATAAAAGGTATCAAGTTGCTAAAGTGGTCACCCAATTAAGTAGTGCACAGGCTCATAGATGCTTAACTGATTAAAAGAATTGGTTGCTTGGTTGTTTTACGACATATCAACCCTTTTCAAATCATTTTGATCAACAAAGGACTCGGGTTACTGACATATACCTGCAGTTACTTAAGTGGTCACCCAATTAAGTATTGCACAGGTTCGTAGCTGCTTAACTGACTAAAGGATCGTTTGGTTGGTTTTACGACATATCAACCCTTTTCGGTCATTTAATACAGAATCAAGTCATTTTGATAAACAAAAGACTCAGCTTGCTTACAGTACCTGCTATTGCTTAAATATTCACCCAATTAAGTATTAAACAGGCTCATCGCTGCTTAACCGACTAAAATAGTTGGTTTTACGGCATATCAACCCTTTTCGTGTCATTTAATGCAGAATCAAGTCATCTTGATAAAAGGTATCAAGTTGCTTAAATGGTCACCCAATAAAGTAGTGCACAGGCTCATAGATGCTTAACTGATTAAAAGGATTGGTTGCTTGGTTGTTTTACGACATATCAACACTTTTCAAGTCATTTTGATAAACAAAGGACTCGGGTTACTGACATATACCTGCAGTTACTTAAGTGGTCACCCAATTAAGTATTGCACAGGCTCGTAGCTGCTTAACTGACTAAAGGATCGGTTGGCTGGCTGGCTGGCTGGTTGGTTGGTTGATTGGTTGGTTGGTTGGTTGGTTGGTTTTACGACATATCAACCCTTTTCGGTCATTTAATACAGAATTAAGTCATTTTGATAAACAAAGGATCTAGGTTGGTTAAGTGGTCACCGAACTAAGTATTGCACAGGCTCTTAGTTGCTTAACTGAATATAAACATTGTTTGTTTATTTGGTTGGTTGGTTGGTTGGTTCTTTTTGTTTGACGGCATATCAACCCTTTTGGGGTCATTTAATGCCGAATCAGGGCATTGTATATCTATGATAGTAAGATTTATGCCTCTGTAATTCTTAGCGATTCCTAGGTCTCCCTTTTTGGGGAATGGGAGAATACAACCCTTCGTCCATTTTTCTATCAAATTCTGTCTGTATACTGCATTACATAGTCTAAGCAGTATATCATCAAATTTCCTTATTTTCCAGACCTCAGGGGGTACTACCTCGGGGCCCGCGGCCATTCTATTTTTAAGTTTTCTTAGTACTTCATTAAGTTCTTCTATCGTAAAGTCTCCTAGCTTAATGTCTTGTTGGTTATTCGTTATTTTTTATATGTAATTTTCTATGATTTTAGGGGGAGTGATCGTTCCATTTTTGGAGTCTATCTTTTTGGCTGTTTGCCTTTAGCTTTGATCTAGAGCTACTTTTCTTGCCACTAATTTCGTTTACAGTTTGCCATGCTAATCGCGACTGTCTGGGACAAGACACGCAGGACACTGCTTGAGAAGCAAGGACGAAGTCACAAGTGACATCCTCCTGTGGAAGCCAGCACATGTGCACGCCAGTGTGGGCTGACCAGCAAAGACACCAGCTCTGTGCGGATACTGGATGCTGCGTAGAGGAACTCCAGAGAACAATGAGTAATAGGGACGACTGGTGAGAGATTGTCATGAACATCCGTGCTGATAGCGCGACATGATAATGATGATGATGATGATGAACGCCGAATCAAGTCAATTTGATAAACAGGTTGCTTACACTGTTTCTCTGAATGTTTGAGATGAGGCTTGATGATTAGTATTATCTGCGTTATTCGGACTATTGTCCTCATCTTTATTGTTATCTACACTATTTCTCTGAATTTTTGAGATGAGGCTTGATAATTAGCATTATTTGGATTATTCGGACTATTGTCCCCATCTTCATTGTTATCTGTACTATTTCTCTGAATGTTTGAGATGAGGCTTGAAGATGTATTTATCTGCGTTATTCGGACTATTGTCCTCATCTTTATTGTTATCTACACTATTTCTCTGAATGTTTGAGATGAGGCTTGATGATTAGTATTATCTGCGTTATTCAGACTATTGACCTCATCTTTATTGTTATCTACACTATTTCTCTGAATGTTTGAGATGAGGCTTGATGATTAGTATTATCTGCGTTATGCGTTATAAGGTATTTAGGTTAAGACAGTTCTAAGTGACAGTTATCTCTGGATTCCGGGTTCAAACCTGAGCAGCGGCAGTAACATAGAAAAATAATTAACACAACTCCTACCCTAGCTATGGTTAGCGGAATGAGAACAGGATACCCCCGTGGACTGAATAAAGGGTTAGGTTCAAAGTTCCGTGATGGCTCCCGATTACGACAAGAAGGTTCCCGACTACGACAAGAAAGTTCCCGAGTTCGAAAAGAAGGTTCCCGACTACGATAAGAAATGCCTGAAGAAGGCCGGAGGGCATATCGACCGAAACGTTGTATAGGTTGCTTACAGTACCTTACTGTTGGTTAATATGTCCCCCATCTAAGTATTTAACAGACTCAACGTTGTTTATCTTTGGTGAATCGGTGCATTCAATGCAACTCGACCGTAAGCAGTGACGTCAGTTTGGTTTGGGTTTGGTTTGGTTTGTTTTACGGCATATCAACCTCAGTGGATCATTTAATGCCAACAAATTTTTGAAATAAATCAATTTTTAATGGATACTCAATGTTTTTATCAATACATTTTTCTATTTAACCCATAGATGGGACCCTAACAGGTACTACCACTCAATTACTGAATTTCTTGTTTTGAATTGGTCCGTGATTTGACATATTTTTAACAAAATCATGTCCACTTTTTTACCCCCAATTTTGGGGTTTTAAATTCTCATAACTTTTTAACCACTGGGGATATTTGAATTATTCTAACAGTTCTGAAGCCCTATGTTATATAGTGATTAAATAACAATAACCTCAAATAAAAAAAATCAACTGGGAATGCTAATCGTATCATAATGAAAATTATGTTTGGTTTGGTTTAGTTTGGTTTGTTTTGTTTTAAGGCATATCGACCTCAGTGGGTCATTTAATGCCAATAAAGTTTTGAAATAAAGTCATTCTAAATGGATACACAATTTTTTATCAATACATTTTTCTATTTAACACATAGAGATGGGACCCTAACAGGTACTACCACTCTGGGTCAGAGTGGACCGGGGAGCAATGGTGATGAAGGGGTACTCCACATTCCCCAAACCTCCAAAACTGGAACTTCACCATCAGATAGAGTTTAACGTTATTCTCAGGAGATGTAGACCCTCAGCCACCACCTTCTAGCACCCATATGATAAATGGGTTGGGGCTTGCCATAAGGGCAATAGGGTTGGGGCAATCATATAGGTGCTAGGGCTTGACGTGACCATCCGATTGATCGGAGGGGGCCTCTCCAACCGCCTGTCTAGCCTAAGAAAGGGCCAAAGTGGAGTATTGCAAGTCATAGACTGCTCAACCACCTGGATTCTATCCTTAAGCATCACGGGTCGCCACCCACGACCAACAGGTGGCCCCATTTGGGGGAGTCTTACCCCCTCTGCAGATGTGCAGTCGGTGCATTCTAACGCCCCAGTCGACTGGGTGGAGTGACGTCAGAGTAGTAAATACCTACGAGTCTATATTAATGTGTGACGCGTGGTGTAATGGTTAAAGTCATGGGAAATGGACTCATCGCCCCGAGTTCAAATTCTGGGTGTGGTAATTGTATTTCACTTGGCGCTAATACCCTTGGGAAAGGTATGAATCCTACTCTCCCTATGACTATGGATAAATAGTAGAGCAGACTTGGCTCTTTAACCTTGGTTAGGCAACCGGTCTAGGAGAAGGAAAACTCTGAATTCAAACCTGTTGAACTCCGCTTAAGAAATTGACCTTATGTCACATCCTGCTCGTGCGGGGGGGTTAGTATATATATATATAATATATATATATAATATATATAATATATATATATATAAATGTGCGGCTGGATGTGGTAAAGAGAGGATATTGAAAAATGTTCATATAATTCGAGAATGTAACTATATTTATTTATTTCGATAGGATGTTGTTCGTTAAAAAGCAATTAGATGGCGAAATCTGAGCTTATTACAGCAATATGCGCATGCGCAAAGCTCGATTGATCAGGACGAATGGACGCCAAAGCAAATTACGTATCACTTGAAGCAAATTCTTTTGCTGTTTTTCGATCATGCATTATTGCCTTCTCGAAATTTCATTCGTTTTTCTTTTAATTTTGCTAAAAAAAAGATTTCGCACTGGTTTTAATAATTAATAATCTTTTTATAATTTCGCATTTAATTAGATATTTACAAATATTTTTGGCTACATGATCTCTCTTCT
>CM042164.1:17014282-17021378 GCA_023376005.1 Doryteuthis pealeii | reverse complement strand
TGTGAAGTATTTGATATTATATTATATTATATATATATATATTATACTTTTTTTTAAGCGAATGTTATAAATTCCAACTGCAGTTCTTGCCGGAGCAATCTTCAAGAAAATATTATATACATATATAATATATATATTATTATATATGTATAATGTATGTGTGTGTGTGTGTGTGTGTGTGTGTGTGTATGTGTACTCTCTCTCTTTCTCTCTCTCTCTCTCCTCTCTCTCTCTCTCTCTCTCTCTCTCTCTCTCCTCTCTCTCTTCTCTCTCTCTCTCAGCAATATCATAAAACAAAACACCAAATAATGTCATTTATTTACAATGGTCGACTTGAGCTTGTAGGCACCAGCTCAGTGGTGGTGCAATGAACCTGTGGATGAGAGGGTTTCATGCCAAATTTTAAATTTGCTGATACTCATTAACAAAACACAATAGTGGATATTTTTTTTTTTTTTTTTTTTTTTTGGAAACGAACAAGTGACTCCTTAGCCTCAGATCAAATAAACTGAGATTCAAGTTTAAGGAGTATAACAATAATAAATATCCGAGGGATTTGAATAGGTGTTCCTCGGCAGATCAGTAATACCAAAGTCTATATCGCTTTTTAGATAGATAGATAGATAGATAGATGGAAACATTTGAACTGATATATAATATATATATATATAATAATATATATTATGAGAGAGAGAGAGAGAGAGAGAGAGAGAGAGAGAGATACATGCATGGATACATACATACATACATACATGCGACTAGATAGTAGATAGATAGATAGATGGAAACATTTGAACAGATAACATACATAATACATACATACATACATTACAGTACTAGATAGATAGATAGATAGAGATAGATAGATGGAATATTTGAACAGGTAGAAAAGATAGGGTAGATATATACATACATACACACGAATAGATCGATGCATATATATATATTATACACACACACACACACACACACACACACACACACACACATAATAGATAGATAGATAGATAGATAGATAGATAGTAGATAAACATAACATTAGATAGATTAGATAAAAAACATTTGAACATAGATAGATAGATAGATAAAAACATTTGAACATAGATAGTTAGATAGATAGATAGATTGATAGGTAGATATATACATACATACATACATGCATAAAAACAGATAGATGCATAGATAGATAGATAGAAATATTTTAATAGATAGATAGATAGATAGATAGATAGATAAATCGATCTACCAAAAATGAAGACCAATAAATAGACTGATATAATCGTGTACTTACCTCAGTATAATGAAAATGCGTAAACATATATATATATATATAATATATATATATATATATATATATATATATATATATATATATAAATATATTATATATATATATATATATATATATATATCTTTATATATATATATATATATATATATATATATAAAGATATATATATATATATATATATAAAATATATATATATATATATATATATATATATATATATATATATATATAAACATTTGAACAGATAGATACATACTTATATACATACATACATACATACATACATACATAAAAACAGATAGATGCATAGATAAATAGATAGATATAAACATTTGAACGGGGATAGATAGATAGATAGATAGATAATAGATAGATAAATAGATAGATAGAAACATTTTAATAAATAGATCGATAGATAGAAACATTTTAATAGATAGATAGATAGATAGATAGATAGATAGATAGATAGACAGACTATGATATAATCATGTACTTACCTCAGTATAATGAAAATGCCGTAAAGAAATGTACAAAAGCCGAAATAAAAATCTGTGTTGGAGAAAATCATTTTTCGAACGTGTGTGAAAATCTCAAATCGAAAAAAAAAAAATATATCGCTCCAAATGTTAAATAGAGAAAAAAACTTTTTTTCTCCCTTTCTTTTTTTTCTTTTTCTTTCTTGTCTTCTTTCTTTCGTTCTTTTTTCTTTTTTTTTTCTTTTTTTTTTTTTTTCTTTCTTTTTATAATTTTTTCTTTCTTTCTTTTGCGGACTTCCTACCAACTTTCAACTTTTCCCTTCTCTTTCGGAATCCACCGATGTCAATAAATGTTCGTTCTTCGCACTGATCCGATACCTCTACCCAAAACGCGTCCGATTCAACCCAGCTGATATCGATGTCGTGCTCACGATCAAGATATCTATAAAAAATCCCCACCACTCCAGCTCACCGGAGTTAAGCAACGACAAGCCTGTTCAGTACTTAGATGGGTGACCACTAAGTAGCAGTAGGCACTGTAAGCAACCCGAGGCCTGTTGGTGCCAGACGAAAGCCAAGCTTAGTAAATAACAACGACGAGCAAGGATGTCGCTGCCACCACCATTGTGGCCAGTTCTCTACCTACAACCACCGCCACCCCCACCACCCCTACCTTTTCAGTTTCTGTCTCCCTCTCCTCCCATCCCCTCCCCCCACTGCTACTGATACTCGGCCTTTATAAAACACTCACTACTAGAATCTCTCTCTCTCTCTCTCTCTCTCTCTCTCTCTCTCTTCTCTCTCTCTCTCTCTCCTCTCTTTCTCTCTCTCCACTGCCCAACAGTCACTTCGTTTGGTTGCAACGAACAACACGGGATTTTCCCTGTGGGCCAAGCACCTTGCCAACCAGGGGTCTCTCTCATCTCAGTATTATTATCTTCTTCTTCTTCTTCTTCTTCTTGTTCTTCTTCATTCTTCTTCTTTTTTTTGCTTACTTCTTCTTTCTTCTTCTTGGTTGGTTGCTTCTTCTTCCTTCTTTTCTTCTTCTTCTTCTTTCTTTTTTTTTTTTTTGGCTCTTCTTTCTTCTTCTCTCTTCTTGAGTGGTACTTCTTCTTTCTTTTTTTAGCTTCTCTTCTCTTCTCTTCCTTCTTCTCTTCTTCTTCTTCTTCTTCTTGGTTGTGTGGCCCTTTCTCTCTTCTCTTCTCTTGTTTTTTTTTTTTTTTATTTTTTTTTTTTTTTTTTTTTTTTTTTCTCGTTTCTTACTTCTCTTCTTGTTTTTTTCTTTTTCTTATCTTCTGTCTTGTTCTTCTTGTTCTGCTCTTTTCTTCTCTTTCTTTCTTGTTTTTTTTCTTCTCTTTCTTCTGTTCTCTCTTTATCTTTCTTCTTCTCTTGTTGTTGTTGTGTTCCTCTTCTTCTTGGGTTGCTTGCTTTCTTCATCTTCTTCTTCTTTCTCTTTGCTTTTTCTGTCTTCTTCTTCTTCTTCTCGCTTATCTTGCTTTTTCTTCTTCCGTCTTCTTCTTTCTTTCTTTTCTTGGTTTCTGGTTTTCTCTTTGTGTTTTTTCACTTCTTTTCTTTCTTCTTTTTCTCTTCTTCTTCTTCTTCTTCTTCTTTCTCTTCTCTTCTTTCTTTCTTTTTTTCTTGGTTTTCTTGCATTCTTATATCTTTTTTTCTAATCAGCCGTTTTCTTCTTCTTCTTCTTTCTTTTGTTTCCTTCTTCTCTTCTTCTCTTCTTTCTTCTTCTTTTTTGGTTTCTTTGCTTTCTTCTTTTTCGTTTTTTCTTATCTTCTTTCTTTCTTTTTATCTTCTTCTCTCGTTCTTGGGTTTCGTTCTTCTTCTCTCTCTTCTTCTTCTTCTCTTTTTCTCCCTCTTTTTCTTCTCTATCTTCTCTTCTCCGGTTTCTTTGCTTTCTTCTTTTCTTCTTTCTTTTTCTTTGTTTTTTAGTTCTTTTTTCTTGTCTATTCCTTTGTCTTGCTTTCAGTGATCTTCTTTTCTCTTCTTCTATCTTCTTCTTCTTCTTCTTCTTCTTCTTCTTCATTTCTTTCTTCTTGCGTTTCTTGTTTTCTTTTCTTCTTCTTTTTCTTTTTGTCTCTTCTCTTCATTCTTGACCTGTTGGTTTTGCCATCCTTCTCTTTTCGTGAGTTCTTCTCTCTTTATTCTATCTTCTTCTTCTCTTCTTCTCTTCTGTTCTTCGTTCTCTGGTTTCTTGCACATCTTGCGCCCTCCGTTTTTTTCGATGATTGTTTAGGCAGCTAAGCGTGTGTGTGGCGTGCAAGTGACCTGGTAACATATAAAGGCCTTTCACCACCCAAAATTCCAAATTCTCTTTCCTAGACTTCTCCAGCGCGGTCCAGAAAGCAGGTAACACACAAGTTGATTGTATCGCTGGTCCATTAGGAACTGGGAGAGATTCTTCTTTGTTTAGTCTTACAATGTCAAAGCATCCAGTTTTTTAGTTGTGGGCGGTAACTGGAATACCCTCAACGGTTATGGTCACCGAACACGCATAAAATTGGTGTAATGGTTTGCAAGCTGGATTCGCAAACATTGTTAGTGAGGTCGCATTCCATGGGCCGCCCCATACTTCTGGCCTTGTGTTTCACATCTAAGCTAAGCTTAGTAAATGACTATAAGCAGCACGAACACTTAAGGCAGTCCTTTTTTAACGAGGACACTTTGCGGTGCGTGATGCATAAAGACCAGACTAATATAATAATAATAATAATAATAATAATTAATAATAATAATAATAATAATAATATAATAATAATAGAAGAAGAAGAAGAAAAGAAGAAGGAAGAGAAGAAAGAAGAGAAAAGAAACCAGAAGGAGAGGAATAAAAACCAAGAAGGAAGAAGAAAAAGAAACAAGGGAAAGCAAAAAGAAGAGAAGAAGAAGGGAAAGAAAAAGAAGGAAAGAAAAAGAATAATGATAATAATAATATAATAATAATAAATAATAATAAGAAGAGAAGAAGAAGAAGAAGAAGAAGAAGAAGAAAAGAAGTAAAACCAAGAAGAAGAAGGGAATAAAAAAACCAAGAAGAGAAAAAAAAGAAGAAGAAGAAGCAATAAGAAGAAGAAGAAAAAAGAAACAAGAAAGCAAAAGAAAAAGAAGAAGAAGGAAGAAGAAAAAGAAGAAGAATATAATAATTAATAATAATAATAATAATGTAATAATAATATAATAATAATAATAATAATAAAATTAAGAAGATGAAGAAAGAAGGAAGTAAGAAGAAGCAACAAGAAGAAGAGAAAAAAGAAACAAGAAAGCAAAAAAAGAAGAAGAAGAAGAAGAAGAAGACTGACGGTATTTTTTTTTAAATCACGTCTGTGCAATTCACAACTAAAACGCCTCTTGTTGGTCATTTTCTCTCTGTTTATGACTTCTTTTTAGCATGGTTCGTAAATTGACTACTAGTATCTAACCTAATTTCCCACTTTTGCAATACTTGCTTGTAATTATTATTGTCGTAGAAAATGGACAGGGTGAGACGAGGTTCAAAATCCTGGGACGTGGCCTGTTATTCAATAGCGCAATTACCTTTGGAGAAAGTACGGAATTCCAAACTATTCTCCTTCATCTATGGGTTTAAAGCTAGGGACAGAGAGAGGTCATTTAAACCTTGGTATGTAGGAAAACACCGAATTCAACCAAAGAAGCTCTCTTTCTCTTAATCAAAACTATTTGAAAGCTCCTCCTTCAACTGCGGATAATTAATAAAAAAGTGGACACTACGCCATTCATCTTTCATATTTTGCATTGTAAACAATCCGAGTTAGTTGTTTGTCTTTTCTTACAAATGTCAGTGTTTGTATATGTATGGGATTGCGCTAATGCATTGATGAGGATTTACCGTTGGGTTAAAATTGACTAATTACTATTGTTTATAATCTATTAATAATGTAAAGATTCCTTCCGGTTTTTGTCTTGCTTTTACAAACTACGTCACTTGGTTACATCACTATTACCCGAATCGTCATAACAAAATACACTCAAAATCTTGAGCATGCAACATTTTAAATACTCTTCATTGTTTTTTTTTAAAACAAAGTTTTAATAGATACCTCCCCAGTATCATATATTAATATATAGTTGTTTTGAGCTGATGGTAGGTGTGGCGCTTCCGAGCTCAATATTGCCAAAAAACAATCTTAGTGGGATCTAGCGCTAGTGAAAAGGGCAATACGACTCCTCAGCTGATTGCTGATACCGACTTTAGGCCGCACCGATGACTGTTTACTTTTCTTTTACTTTATATAGTTTGTTTTATTTAATAGTGTAACCGTATAGCGAATATATTCACGTACCAAAAACGGATATATGTAGCCGTTTCTAATAGCCGATTACATATTTGTTATTAGCGGTCTTGTCAAACGCTTACCTCCCAAATTCACGACACTTTAAAAAAGGTGTTCGGCACGTCGGTATGGTTTCAGTACATTCTTACTATGTAATCGAATAAACAAAAGTACAACGCGAGAAAATATATCGTCAACAAGCTGCTTAGCTTTTTCTTTCCAGGCCTCGTCTCGGTGGCGCTCTGTTTCGGAGAGGGGAAAGGCAGAGAGAAAGAGAGAGAGGAGAACATTGTTAATTACTGTGATCCCACACAGAGGACCAGAGGCCAGTTCCGCACCCTACGACCGCGCTTTTCTTTCGTCGTTCCACGTTCTACGACGTGACTTTCCGGGTTCCGTCAACAACCCGAAACCTTCCGGTTGGCTTTCAATTCTCCATTCGGGAGAGAGGTCACCGGCACCTCTCTGATATTGCAAAGCGACATCATTTCACACACATTTGCATATCCCCGGTCAACTCACGACAACCTGTTTAAGTTCATCACTTTTTTTTAAGCCTTTACTCACTTTTATTTCTTCTTTCCTCCCTTCTTCTAATAGTAAGTCGCCTCACAAAATCAGGGACTTTCACCACATCTCGCTACCCAAATAGAATATTCAAAACGTTAATTAGAACTTAGTTCGATTTCAAATTTTTTTGTTTGTTTGTTTTTTGGTTTTTTTTTACTCCTTTAATAAATTGATGATATTCATGATTTATGGTTTCAAACTCTCCGAATTTAATTTTTTAACTTCCCACCTCGCTCATTAGCATATTCTTTTCAAAAAAATCATTTTACATCGCCCGTGTGTGGTTGTTTTTTTTTTTATTTGCTTAGTTATCATAATTATAAACCAAAGGTGCAATCATTTAGTATTAGATAGTGTGTGTCAGACTAACAAAAAAAAAGAGTTGCTCCCTATTATCCGTAAGGGACTGACGGGAACCAGATATGGGAATTCCGCCATGTTACTTTTGCAACTTGGGG
>CM042164.1:17001782-17009282 GCA_023376005.1 Doryteuthis pealeii | reverse complement strand
AAAAATATTAACTTGGTATGTAGGAAAACTCCGAATTCAAACCAAAGAGGCTCTCTTCTCGTTAGTCAAAACAATTTTGAAAGCTCCTCCTCCTCCTCCTCCTCCACTCCTCCTCCCCTCCTTCTCCTCCTCCTCCCCTCCTCCTCATTCAAATAACTCACTTCCCCCCAAAAACATCAATGCTAAAAAAATCTATTTGTTGTTACGTATATGAAACATTCATATTTGCATTGTTCATCCGAGTCAGTTGTTTGTCTTTTCTTACCGAATGTTCAGTGTTTTTTGAATTAAAAAAAAATAATTAATTAAAAAATTTTTTGAAAATAGATTTAAAAAAATGAAAAACAATTAAAAATAAAGGAAATAGAGAAATGAATAAAATGAAAAATTTAAAGGGTGAGCTGACGGCAGGTAACAACCGGAGCCCAGAATAAAAGAAGTCCGTATTAACCAGAGGCAGAGACTAAAGAAATCGACAAAAAAAAAGATGGCCAGTCGGCAAAATAGAACCCTCCGAAAAACTCCATCGGCTATATATATACCAGAGATAAGGCGGTATATAACACCAACACGAACGTTTTTCCACAGGAGAACGTCATTTATGAGGTCGTCCTTGCTTCTACAGCACGCCCAACATGTTTTGTTATTGTATTAAACAAGAAAAATGAGGTAACAATGATGTTGTTTGTTTACCTGTGATTTATTCTTAATATTTCGAGATAAAGATCTCTTCGTCAGAAGATTTCTGAAGGTTCGGAGCTGTTAGCCTACTGCTAGGTTCTGTCCATTATGACTGCCTTCTTTGAAATTCTCTGCGTATGTGTATATGTAAGTCTGTGTATGTGTGTTTATGTGTGTCTGTCCCACAGTGTGTTAGTATCATTCCAGTTTTGACATACCCTCAGTAATCTGTTTGTTTGTTTGTGTGTGTGTGTGTGTGTGTGTGTGTGTGTGTGTGTGTGTGTGTCGTGCCCATATGTGTGTGTGTTGGATTCGCGTTTGGTATGTGTGTGTGTTTGTGTGTGTGTTCTCCAGACACAGCTGTTTTTTTTTCTTTTTTCGTTTGTGTGTGTGCGTGTGTGCGTGTGTGTGTGTGTGTGCCGTGCCCATATGTGTGTGGGGTGGATTAGCATTTGTATGTGTGTGTGTGTGTGTGTGTGTGTGTGTGTGTGTGTGTGTGTGTGTGTGTGTTCTCCAGGCACAGCTGTTTTTTTCCTTTTCCGTGTGTGTGTCTGTGTGTGTCGTGCCCATATGTGTGTGTGGGGGATTCGCATTTGGTATGTGTGTGTGTGTGTGTCTGTGTGTGTGTGTGTGTGTGTGTGTTGGATTTATAGTTTTGTGAAGTTTGCTAAGAAAACATTTTGACTGATAAATGAACCCTTTGCATTTCAATTGAAAGGGTCAAGCGGTGAAGGGGGGGGGGTGGCCCGTTGCAGTAAAGTACCCGACCGACGACTCTATTTAATATAAAATAGCCAATAGCAACTGTCAAATGAAATGATCCGGGTAGAGCTAAAATTAGCGGTAATCCACCCGACAGCGAAAAGGTTGCGCTCTTCAATTTGGTGCCAAAACTTGGCACACAAAGATTTGCAGGTTTCTGCTCGAATACTTTTGCTATTTTAAATTAAGCTTTGCTTATTCTGGCACACAGACACCAGGGTGCTTACAATAAACTGCTCATACTAAGTGGTCACCCATCTGAGTCCGACGGCAACTAGTGTTTTCAGTGTGATCTGACCATACGTTAGAAAATTCAATGTTATTGATGGATTAATTGATTGATTTAATGGCATTCCAACAATTATTTTATGCCTAGTTTGGCATCCTTCTGTCTGCGAAAGACAATGGTGTAGTGTCCATTTTTTTGTAGAACTATGTAGCCTGGGCTGGTTGATATGAAGGATGTACTGTTGCCTAAGCAGCAGATCCCCCCTCTCCAAACTACCGCTGTGGTCCAAAGGAAAGCTAAGAAACCAATGTAGTTTGGCAATGGCAGTGTCGAGTTGCTATACAAAAATAATTACAGTAAATTTGTTCGTTTTATTGAGTTTTTTTTGTTTATTCAATCATTTTTTCATATATCATCTTTTTCGAAGTGATTGAGATCAAAATATACTTTGAAGTCATTAATTTGGCTGAATCTAAATAATTTCTTTTGGAACCTTCTCACTGTGAAGTGACTGATAATCTTTACCTTTAGGAGTTTCCATGACAACTGAAGGAAAAATATGGCAAAAATAGTCGAATTTGGTGTCAAAATACAGTGAACATTTTTTGAAAAATTCTCCAGGTGGAAAATATGGCGTGGCACAAGGAATTCGATTATAGTTGCAAATGGCAATGAAAGGGTTAAAAACTTTCAATATAACAATTGAAAATAGATAAACTTGGAGACAGTAGGAAAAAAAAGAAAGAAAAAAGGGTTTTCAATTATTACATAGTTGAAAAAAAAATTAGCAATATTTCCAATTGGATTTCAAGATTCCTATTTTCAGCAAAGAGTTACAGTGGGTGAGGAAGTTAATATGCTAATTCATCATTTTTTTATGTTCCTTGGAAAATTTTTGAGTTTCAGTTTTAATTTTTTTTTTATTTAAACGAATGTATCTTTTTTTGTTTTTTGTTCAAGTTATCTTTCACCTAAAAAAAAAACTTATGCCTAAAGGTTATGAAATTGTGTACATTATACGTCTAGCGCCTCCTTGTTAAACAAGGTACGAAAAGAAGTGAAACAGAGAGGAAAATAGCCGCCACAGCAAAGAGAGACAGAAGGAGGGAGAGACAACAGCAGCCCCAGCAAGCATCACTGTTTGTGTGCACTAACTGCACCAGAGATTGTCATTCAAAAATTGGCCTGTCCAGCGTGTGGCTGGACAGGCCAATTTTTGAATGACAATGCAGATATAGATGCAGATTAAAAGAAAAAAAGATTCGGACACTACGCCATCGCCTTTAGCAGACGGAAAGATGCCAACAATTTACTTTTTTGTATAGTTTCCCAATAGGTTATATGATATCAAGTAGGTGGAGGCCCGTGGTGTAATGGTTAGAGTCGTGGAAAATCGACTCGTCGACTCGAGTTCAAATCCAGAACTAGACTGTTTGCATTTCACATAGCGCTAAAACATTTGGGAAAGGTATGTATCCAACTACTCTCCGTCCAGCTATGGATAAATAGTAGGGCAGACTGGGCTCTTTAACCTTGACTAGGTTACTAGTCTAGGAGAAGGAAAATTCTTAATTCAAACCTGTTAAACTCCGCTTGAGAAATTGACCTTGTGTCGCATCCTGCTCGTGCGGAGGGGTTGGTAAATACATATACATGATTTCAAGTATTTCTATCTAATACAAAAATAGCTGGTTTTTTTTATTTTCGACTTCAGAAGAAGATTAAAGAAGTGCATTAAAGAAGTAAAACCTTTTGGCAATTTAAATAAACTTATCAACTTAACAGCTGCAGTGACCTATGATTGAATTATAAATGGTAGGAAATGTACCTCGAGATCACAAGTAAAGGAAACCAGCCAAAAGGATAGACTCCAGAAGGGGAAAGGCCACTTCCAGAAATTGAAAAGCCCCCCAACTAAAATCATAGAAAATAATACACCAAAATAGTGAATAACCAACTAGACATTAAACTAGGAGACTTTGCGATAAATATGACACAATGCGTGGATGAACGTGTTGTGATATGCAACGTGCAGCTGCAAGAGTGTGTATAAATATATAGAGGTAGTATTAAGTTGGTTATATATATGTTTGTTTCACTTTGTGGAAGCCTTAAGTTTTGGTCGGCCATTTTCATTTCACCGTAAATCTACACTGAAAATACGAATTTGTTCGAATCAATACAACTGCATGTTTTAACACGAAAATATCATAAAATGTGTTCTTAATAACAATTAAGTTCATTTCAAATAATGCGTAAGCACAATCAAGAACACATTTTATGATATTTTCGTGTTAGCTAATGTTCAGATTACCTTGACGTGACCAGATAGCTACAAATAGCTACTGATGTAATGATGCTCTATAAAGGCACTAAAGCAATGATACAATCACCTGATTTCTTTGACATAGTTGCTGGAGTCCTACAAGGGGATACGCTGGCACCATATCTTATTATAATGGAGATTGTGTGTTTTTCTGTCTGTAGCCGAAACTCTATTACTACTCAAGTCACAATTCCCTTAGTTATTTACGCTACATTCTTCATGATTTTATTTTTATTTAAACTTCAATTATTAATAAAATTGTCTTACATTATTAATACTGTTAACTATGTCCACATACTGACAACATGCAATTATATTTATATATACAACAAAATAGTGGTTTACAGTGTGAACAGGAAGGCTAATTTGCATATTAATATTAAAAAATCGAATTTAATAAATATGTGCTTAGTATTATTGATTTCTAACTGTTTGGTTTTATTTTAATGAATATAAGCAAAAATCTCTTCAATGAATCTTAAATGAAATCCATTAACAAGATAAAATAACTGTAATTTTATTCTTTACTTCCTCTTATAACTAAATACTTAAATTAGAAAAAATAACAATGAAATACGAGAGTGATGGAAGAGTAAGTTTCAGTTGTTCCATTTTTTATTATACTCCCTCTGTTTCAAATCTTTTATTATACTCCCTCTGTTTCAAATCTTTTATCTGTATTCTTATTTAGTTTCATTAGCCTTTCTAATTTAATACAATATTTATTACATTAAAACTTAAATACTTGCACCCGGAGGGTGCATATATTTGCTAGTATATTTAAAGGTAATTTTCACCTTTAGTGGTCAAAATTCCTAGCATAAAATAGTGCGTGTGCATTATCTGAAATTAACTTAATTGTTATTAACAACACATTTTATGATATTTTTGTGTTAAATCATGCAGTTGTATTGTTTTCGAAAAAGTTTCTAAGATTTGTTTATTTCGCACGGAGACTTTCAAAATGGCTACCGGCTTAGTGAAAAGTGAAAATCAAGGGAGGTTACTCTAATTGCCTTATTTGCTAGGAATTTTGACAACTAAAGTTGAAAATTGCCTATTCAAATATGCCTAGACTACGTACTTCGAACATCAATAGGTCTCATGAAAGAAAAAGGCCTCACACTAAAAACCAAAGAAGCAGGCGTAATCCTGCATTGACTAGTACAGATGCGGACTACGTAGATGATCTGGCACTTCTTGCAAATACACCTGCACAAGCCGAATCCTTGCTATATATATATATATATATATAACCCAACTCTACCACGGTTTCGGTATTCAAGGTACACCTTCCTACACTGAAACCGTGGTAGAGAAAAAACCTTTTTCTACAACTATAAACGCTCTATATTTTACGAAATGTTATTTGCTATAAGTCTAACATGATCAAAGGGGAACCACTCTTAACTGATAAATTATTTATTTATTTTCCCATTAAACTAACCCTAAACCCTAACCCTAACCCTAATCTTCTTTTTTCCTAGTAGATCAATGAATAAATAAATAATTTATTAGACAAGAGTGGTTCCCTTTTGATGATGTTAGACTTATAGGAAATAACCTTACGAAATATATTGAGCCCTTTTGGATTAACTACTTATGCTACTACAATGAAAACGTGGTACTAAATTTTGATGAATATATATATATATATATATATATATATATTATATATATATATTTGGGGGAGAATATGTGCTTAATTGAAGTCGTACCTAATTTTGAAAGTTAATTAATTAATAATTAATTAATTAATTAGGCGGGCATAACTTTCAAAATTAGGTACGACTTCAATTAAGCACATATTCTCCCAAAAATTGTCGGCTAAAAAAAGCCATATCATAAATACATCGCTTGTGTATTTACTTCTCATATATATATATATATATATATATATATATATATAGAGAGAGAGAGAGAGAGAGAGAGAGAGAGAGATATGTACGTATGGAGAAAAAAGATGGTCTTGAATAAGTTCATTCCCACCATCAACACATATATAATATATATATATATATATCTTTTATATATATATATATATATATATATATATATATATATTAGGAGATTATGTGCTTAATTGAAGTCATGCCTAATTTGAGAATTAATTAGTTATAATTAAATGAATTAGGCGTGCATATCGGTTTAAATGTAAGGCGTAAACAAATCGAGAAAAAGTCAATCTATATGTAGGCTGAAATGTACATACAGAGATTGACTTTTTCTCGATTTGTTTACGCCTTACATTTAAACCGACATTCACGCCTAATTCATTTAATTATAACTAATTAATTCTCAAATTAGGTATGACTTCAATTAAGCACATAATCTCCTAAAGATTATCGGCTATCGCCATCTCAAACAAATTGTTTGTCTACTTCATATATATATATATATATATATATATATATATATATATATAATGTCTATGTATTATAGAATTTGATATGCATTATCGTACTTTGATAAACCATTTTTTGAATGAACACAATTTGGTACTTTTTAAAGCTCTGATTTCATTCTCGAATTGCAATATATGATTTTGATTTTTTTTTCTACAAAAGTACAATTATAGAGCAAGGGAAATAACTCTAAATATTTTTGTTGAATATTGTGGAGGTTATTTCCCTTGTCTTATTTATCGATCGAATGAAATGCTATTCTTTTCGTTCGTGAGAAATCCGTTTTGATTTTCTGAATCTCATCTTATTCACAGTTTTTTTTCTGTTTTGTTTGTTTTTTTCCAATTTCTTTTCTACAGATTCTGCATCAACGAATATCTGAATGTTGTCAAATATCTGAAACATTTTCGAAAGTTTAATTCCACTAAATTTAAACCAAAACAATGAGAACCCTGTCAATTATAGATACTAGCAAATATATGCACCCTCCGGGTGCAAGTATATAATGTAATAAAATATTATATTAAATTAAAAAGGCGAATGAAACTAAATAACAATGCAGATAAAAACATTTGAAATAGAGAGGGGTATAATAGAAAAATAGAACTGAAACTTACTCTTCCATTACTCCAGTCTTTCAATGATAAATTTTCCTAATTTAACTATTAAGTTAAAATAGGAAGTAAAGAATAAAATTGCAGTTATTTCTTCTTGTTAATGAATTTTATTTAAGATTTATTGGAGAGATTTTTGCTCATACTCATTAATATAAAACCAAACAATTAAAAATCCATAATACTAAGCATATATTTATTAAAATCAAATTTTTAAATTCAATATGTAAATTAGCCTTCCCGTTCACACTGTAAACTGCTATTTTGTTGTATATATAATTACAATTACATATTATTAGTATATAGATATGGTCAACAGTCTTAATGATGTAAAACAATTTTATTAATAATTGAAGTTTAAATTAAAAATAAAATTATGGAGGATGTGATGTAAATAACTAAAGGGAATTATGACTTGAATAGTAATATAGTTTCGGTTACAGACAGACAAACCCACAATCTCCATTATAATAAGATATTAAA
>CM042164.1:16994282-16999282 GCA_023376005.1 Doryteuthis pealeii | reverse complement strand
TCTCTCTCTCTCTCTCTCTCTCTCTCTCTCTCTCTCTCTCTCTGAGTATGTGAACACGCCCATTTCCTTACATTCTCGCACTAATCATGGAACAATTAACCCTATTATCAAAAGAGAATAATGTCCGCCATTATTGAGTGTTATAATTAGGCCAAATAGAGCGTAATGGTCAAACAACTTATCTATGGATGGTCCTACTTGATATATTTTATCATTTCAGTATTAACACAAGAACTTTGTGGAGCCGCCCGTACTATAATGGACATAGGAAATGGGCACGGCGACGCGAGTTCAAATCCTGAACGATTCTGGTTTACCGCACAGACCCAAGCTGTGCTACTCATGTGCTGAGTTAATGAGGGCTAGTATCAAACCCGGAAACAAGTAAACAGCAAAACAAATAACAGGATGCGGAGTTGAACAGGTGATATCTTTTTTATGTATCGTTTTGTCAATAAGCGACAATTTCCAAAATATATTTTTGTATGAGTATCAATTTTTTTTACTAGCAGGACCTATGGATATACCACAGTATGATAATTTAATTATTACAACGTTTACTTAAGAGCTATTGGCATATAGTTCAATATGTAAAAAGTATAATAATCTTGATTTAATTCTCTATCACTTTTTTCTTTCTTTCATACTTTTCATCTTTTCATTAGTTTCGATTGAAATAGATTAGCGTTATCGCTTCTGGGCTCTCACCCCGTCTCCTTATTTTTCCCCTACTCTCTTTCTTTCTCCTTTCTTTCTTATACTTTTTGTGTAGCATGTCTTTTTTCTTCCTTTTCTTTCTTTATGATAAAAACGGAATGGTCCATTAATTAGCTGAAGTGACGACACCCATAAAAAATAAGAATTCTGTAGATAAGCAACACCAGATAATTAGGATTTAATTTTCATCTTTGACGTTTTAGACGGTCTCATATTTAACCAGAAGGTGTTGCAAGATGATAACGGTCGTACAATTAAGGAACACGTCTATTGATACATAGATATGCGTACAGTGTACGTATTCTTTAATTGTTTACGTGCGTGTCACTCCTGAATTCCTTTGAGGATAAAACTTGGTTACCGTTGTGAAGTACTGAGCTGATACAACAACTGGGGTATCTTATGTCTGGGTCTGTCCTCTTTAACTGCTGGACTGCAACTCACTAAGTAAAAAAAAAATCGTCGGGTGGCCTAATGTCGGTATCAGCCAGACAGCGAGGGAGTCTATCCCCTTTTCACTAGCGCTAGACCAAGGAGATTGTTTTAGCATCTGAGGTGGAGCGCCACACCTACTCCTCGCTTTACCGCACAGATCCATGTGCTACTCATACGCTGAGTTGACGAGGGCCGGTATCGAACCAAGAACCTTGTGGTTTCTAGCCGAACGCTCTACCGACTGAACTAACCCGTAATAATAATAATAATAATAATAATAATAATAATAATAATTACCGACTGAGCAAATATATTTCTATATTACTACTCAAGACACAATTCCCTTAGTTATTTACTTCACATTCTCCATTATTTTATTTTTATCTAAACCTCAGATATTAATAAAATTGTTTTATATTATCAATATCGCTGACCATATCTACATACAAATAACATGCATTTGTATTTATATATACAGCAAATTAGCGGTTCATAGTGTGTACGGGAGTTCTAATTCGCATATTGATATTAAAACTTTCCAAATGTTTGTGGGGCCATAGCTGCCTTTTAGCTACTGTTACGATTTTTGTGCTCATCATTAAGCTTCAAACAAGAAAACTCTCCAGCGGAGATACCTTGTGTTAAGCAGAGAACATTCCTTAGAATGTCCATGTCTTCTGGTGTGACATCTCTTGAGTTTGACGCTTAAAGTACCCATGTAGTTGTTTTTCCCCCCATTTCTGTTTTTTTAGTTTATGATGTAACGCTCTACCGACTGAGCTAACCCGGCCCTACTGGAATTTAAACCTAGTAGATTTTTTGCGGCATAATAGGGGAAAGTTATTTCAGGAAATTATGACACACACGGGTCTTTTTCTATTCTTAAATTTGTTAAACACCGGATTAGTGACTGTTACATACTTATTTGTGATAGGAGATAAGTGGCCGTATAGCTACTTTTTTATGGGGTGCTACTCCCAATATTTGTTCAAGTCAGCACGCAGCATCTTTCTATAACTCCCATAACAGAAATAGAAGTGGGACTAATAAGACTGTTGATATTGCTGTTATAAAGAAAAGGTACACAAGGCGAATATAAATTGTATATTCGGGTTAATAACTTTTATTGGTGCAATATATGAAGTGCTCACAAAATGTAAGTTAAGTTTTCAAAGTGTTTGTGTAAGAGTTCGTAAGTTCATTCTAAAGTTGCCAGAGACATTCGCTCGGCGGGAAGTATTATATAATGTATGAGACAAGGGTTACTTAGCTCTGTAGAATTGTAGTCTGTAATTGTTTCTTGTTGCAGTAGTCTGTTGAGTTGTCAGGTCTTACCCCTGTGAGTGCCTAGACTGATGATGCTGACCTTAATTCGGCCGCTGCAAAAAAACTGGTCCGACTTCAGTGCCTGCGGATTCTGTTCTATTGAATTCCCTGTTTTGCCTCTCACGGGTGCTTGTCTGTTCTAATGATTTAGGGCTATCTACCCCCTGGCGTCTGATTCCAGGAACTGATTAAGGGGCAGATAACCCAAATTTCCGATACCCATCTAGCTTTTTCTCAAAGTGCTTCGTTAGTCCAAGTGGTGCAGCCGTACAGTAGAACTTACACGGCTACAGCTTGGAAGAATTTTTCCTTTATCTTATCAGTGAAAGAGCAGCAATGAGTTCTCCACAAGAAAGTAGCTGCAGTGCCACTTGCCCGCTATCACACAAATCTTCACCCTGTGATCTGCTGGGACTGCAAAATCTACCAGTTGACAAGTTCTATTTTCTTTTTTTGTTTCACACCAGTTTTAGCTGATGGTCTTTCACTGGGGTTTGAGTGACAACAGGTCTCCTCATTATTATTATTATTATTATTATTATTATTATTATTATTATTATTATTATTATATCAAAATAACATATATCTTAATTTTGTACTGTTCAATGTTTAATTGGGTGACTACTTAAGCAACAGCAGTTACCGTAAGCAACCCAAGTCCTTTGTGTATCAAAATGACATGATTCGGTATTAAATGATCCGAAAAGGGTTGATATGACATTAAAAAAAAACAACAAAACAACCAACCTCAATTTTTACTATTCCTCAAGAGACAAACTTTCTCTTCATCCGATCTTTGTTATTTTGCAGTGTCCCAGTTGTGGAGAAAGAAAACTGACCAATCAGAGAAAAGCTTTCAAAAAAATGTTTTTGTTGTTTCTTAGCACAAGTTTTAACAGACAACTTTTAAAAACGAGTTAACGACGGCAACTATCTCAATTTAGACCACCCGACGATTATATTATAAAGTAGACTTACCCAGGTTTTTACGGTTATGTCTCTATATCCAATTGTTCATTGAAATAAAGTGTTTTTCAGAGGAAGTTGGATGCAGTGGCGTAGCCAACGAACCAGATGAATAATAATAATAATAATAATAATAATAATAATAATAATAATAATAATAATAATAATTATTATTAATTATTATTATTATTATTATTATTATTATTATTATTATAACTATTTTCTCCTTTTGAGTTTTCACATCAGTGTTAGCTGATGGTCTTTCACTGGAGTCTGAGTGACAGCAAGTCTCCTCGGGTCTCCAGGATTCTTCTGAGTATTCTGGCAGATTGCAGCAGTGCAGTGTTCTGAATGGTTTCAATCCTTCCTCTGATATCCAAACTTTCCAAACCCTTTTCTAATCCTTTTGGGACCGTTCCAAGTGCACCAACTACAATCGGTATTATTATTATTATTATTATTAAATATTATTATTATTATTATTATTATTAGCAAAATAAAAAGACAACCTCCGGGCGATGTAAAAATAATTTTTTGAAAGATATTGCCCGAGGGGATGGGAGCTGAAAATTCAATGTCATAGCGTGTGTACCATAAGTATGTAAAATCGTCAAATTTATTAAAGGAGTAAAAAGAAAGAAAGAAAGACAATTTGAAATGGAAACAGTTCCGATAACTTTAAATATTATATTAGAATAAAACAATCTATATATAAATATATAACTATTTATTGAAACAACGAGAATTGTCTAATGTTGCATGCTCACCTTTTGAGTATATTCATTCTATGTTATGACGTTGGATTATGTGTTGGGTAATGTGACGTAAGCAGTGACGCAGTTTTTGTTACAGACAAAAACCGGAAGCGAATCTCTATTATTATTATTATTATTATTATTATTATTGCGCTTTTTCCCACACCTGTCGTAGCCGGTGGTTCACTGGAGGCTGAGTGACAGCAAGTCTCCTCAGGTTTCCAGAACTCGTCTGAGACTTCTAACCTATTCGAATTCTGGAGACCTGAGGATACTTGCTGTCACTCAGCCTCCAGTGAACCACCGGCTACGACAGGTGTGAAAAAAATTCAAACTGGACATCAGGAGAACCGAGGCCATCCAGACTACAGCACTGTTGGGATCAGCTAGAATACTCAGAAGAGTCCTGGAGACCTGAGGAGACTTGCTGTCACTCAGCCTCCAGTGAACCACCGGCTACGGCAGGTGTGAAAAACTCTACTACGAATAAATAGGTTGTGCATTGCCGACGTCCAACGGGCCGGACAGATTATTGTATGTGTCATAAACTAGAAACAACGGCACTTTTTTGTTTTCAAAAATATGTGAACAATTAGGAGTCGTTCTTCGTGGGTCAAGGGCCCCCCCTCGGGTCTCTCGGGGGGGAGAGAGAGAGAGAGAGAAGGGGGAGGTGATGATCAAATGGGATGTACGGTGACAACTGGTAAGACTCTGTGTGTGTGTGTGAGAGAGAGAGAGAGAGAGAGAGAGAGAGAGAGTGAGAGAGAGGGTGAGAAAAAATGGGACAAGAGAGGAAGAGAA
>CM042164.1:16980878-16994182 GCA_023376005.1 Doryteuthis pealeii | reverse complement strand
AGAGAGAGATGCAAAGAAGAAAGAAGAAGAAAGCAAAAAGAAGAAGAAGAAGAACGAAGAAAGAGAAGAGAAGAAGAAGAAGAAGAAGAAGAAAGAAGAAAGAAGAAAAAAGCAAAAAGAAGAAGAATGAAGAAAGCAAGAAGAAGAAGAAGAAGAAGAAGAAGAAAGCAAAAAGAAGAAAGAAGAAAGAAGAAGAAGAAGAAGAAGAAGAAAGCCAAGAAAGAAGAAGAGAGAGAAGAGAGAAGAAGAAGAAGAAGAAGAAGAAGAAGAAGAAAAGCAAAAAGAAGAAGAAGAAGAAGAAAGCAAGAAGAAGAAGAAGAAAGCAAAAAGAAGAAGAAAAGAGAAGAAAGCAGAAGAAGAAGAAGAAGAAGAAAGCAAAAAGAAAGAAGAAGAAGAAGAAAAGCAGAGAAGAAGAAGCAAAAAAGAAGAAGAAGGAAGAAGAAAGAGAAAGAAGAAGAGCAAAGCAAAGAAGAAAAGAAGAAAAAGAAGAGAAGAAAGCAAAAAGAAGAAGAAGAAGAAAGCAAAAGAAAGAAGAAGAAAAGAAGCAAAAAGAAGGAAGAAGAGAGCAAAAAAGAAGAAGAAGAAGAAGAAGAAGAAGAAAAGAAGAAAGCAAAAAGAAAAGAAGAGAGAAAGAGAAGAGAAGAGAAGTAAGAAGAAGAAGAAGAAGAGAAGAAGAAAGAAAGCAAAAAGAGAAGAAGAAGAAGAAGAAGAAGAAGAAGAAGAAGAAGAAAGCAAGAAGAAGAAGAAGAAAGCAAAAAGAGAAGAAGAGAAGAAGTAAGAAGAAAGCAAATGAAGACGAAGAAGAAGAAGAAGAAGAAGAAAGAAGAAGAAGCAAAAAGAAGAAGGAGAAGAAAGAGAAGAAGAAAGCAAAAGAAGAAGAAGAAGAAGAAGAAAGAAGAAAGCAAAAAAGAAGAAGAAGAAGAAAGAAGAAGAAGAAGAAGAAGAAAGAAGAAGAAGAAGAAGAAGAGAAAGCAAAAAGAAGAAGAAGAAGAAGAAGAAGAAGAAAGAAGAAGAAGAAGAAAGCAAGAAGAAGAAGAAGAAGAAGAAGAAGAAGAAAGCAAAAGAAGAAGAAGAGAGAAAGAAAAGAAGAAAAAAGAAGAAGAAGAAGAAGAAGAAGAGAAGGAGAAAGCAGAAAAGAAAGAGAGAAGAGAAGAAGAAGAAGAAGAAGAAGAAGAAGAAGAAGAAGAAGAAAGAAGAAGAGAAAAAAGAAGAAAGAAGGAGAAGAAGAAGAAGAAAGCAGAAGAAAGAAGAAGAAGAAGAAGAAGAAGAAGAAGAAGAAGAAGAAGAAGAAGAAGAAGAAGAAGAAGAAAGAAGAAGAAAGAAGCAAGAAGAAGAAGGAAGAAGAGAAGAAGAAAGCATGAAGAAGAAGAAGAAGAAGAAAGAAGAAGAAGAAGAAGAAGAAGAAGAAGAAGAAAAGAAAAAAGAGAAGAAGAAGAAGAAGAAGAAGAAGAAGAAGAAGAAAAAGAAGAAGAAGAAGAAGAAGAAGAAGAAGAAGAAGACCTGACGGATTTTTAAAAAAATCACGACTGTGCAACTCACAACTAAAACATTTCCTACTCTGTTTATGACTTTTTTAGGTTTGGCCGTAAATTTTTGATTATCTAGTATCTAACCTAATTTCCCACTTTTCAATAGTTGTGTAATTATTATTGTCGTAGAAAATGGACAGGGTGAGACGAGTTCAATCCTGAACGCGCCGTTGGCATTTCAATAGCGCTAATACCTTTGGGAGAAGTACGATTCCAACTATTCTCCCTTCAGCTATGGGTAAATAGTAGGACAGAGAGAGGTCTTTAACCTTGGTATGTAGGAAAACACCGAATTCAAACCAAAGAAGCTCTCTTCTCGTTAGTCAAAACTATTTTGAAAGCTCCTCCTTCAACTGCGGATAATAATAAAAAAGTGGACACTACGCCATCATCTTTCATATTTGCATTGTTCATCCGAGTTAGTTGTTTGTCTTTTCTTACCAAATGTTCAGTGTTTGTATATCGATGGATGCGCTAATGCATTATGAGGATTTACCGTTGGTAAATTGACTAATACTATTGTTATATCTATTAATAATGTAGATTCGCTTCCGGTTTTTGTCTGTAACAAAAACTACGTCACTGATTACATCACTATACCCGAAATCGTCATAACATAAATACACTCAAAATTTGAGCATGCAACATTAAATACTCTTCATTGTTTTTTTTAAAACAAGTTTTAATAGATACATCCCCAGTATCATATATTTATATATAGTTTGTTTAGCTGATGGTAGGTGTGGCGCTCCAGCTCATATGCCAAAAACAATCTCCTTGGTCTAGCGCTAGTGAAAAGGGCATAGACTCCCTCGCTGATTGGCTGATACCGACTTTAGGTCGCACCGATGACTTTACTTTACTTTTACTTATATATAGTTTGTTTTATTTTAATAGTGTAACGTATAGCGATATATTCACGGTACCAGAACGATATATGTTACGTTCTAATAGCGATACATATTGTATAGCGGGTCTTGTCAACGTGCCTCCAAATTCACGACACTAAAAAGGTGTTCGGCACGTGGCGGTCATCTTGTCGATAAACAAGTACAACGCGAGAAATATATCGTCACGAGCTGCTTAGCTTTTTTTTATTTCCAGGGCTCGTCTCGTGGGCTCTGTTCGGAAGAGGGGGAAAGGCAGAGAGAAAAGAGAGAGTGGACTGTTAAATTACTGTGATCCCACAACAGAGACCAGAGGTCCGGTCCGTACCCTACGCGCGCTTTCTTCGTCGTTCCACGTCACCACGTGACTTCCGGTTCCGGTCAACACCCGAAACTTCCGGTTGGCTTTCAATTCTCCTATTCGGGGGGTCACGCCCCGGTCAAACTCACGACAATCTGTTTTAAGTTCATCATTTTTTTTTAAGCCTTTACTATCTCTTATTTCTTCTTCCTCCTTTTCTAATAGTAGTCCTCACAAAACTCAGGACTTTCTCCATCCCGCTACAAATAGATATTCAAAGTTAATAGAACTTAGTTTCGATTTCAAATTTTTTTTTTTTTTTTTGTTTTTTTGTTTTTTTACTCCTTTAATAGATGTGATGATTTCATGATTTATGGTTCAAACTCTCCGACATTTAATTTTTAACTTCCACCTCCTCAAGCAATATCTTTCAAAAATGTATTTTTTACATCGCCCGTGGGGTGTTTTTTTATTTTGCTAGTTATCATAATTATAACAAAGGTGAAAATTATTTGTATTAGATAGTGTTAGGTAGACCTAACAAAAAGAGTTGTTCCCCTTTGATCCGTAAAGAGACTGACGGGAACCCGGATATGGGAATTCCGCCATCTTACTTTGCACTGGGGTTTTGGACTGTACAGAGGTGCGTCAACACGCTTGAACTAGTGACCACGTGTGTCAGCACGGTTGGGCTAGTTAAGTCACTTTTAGGGTAGAAGCATTTTCTACCCTGTGTTAAATAAAGACTGACAAGCAGAGAGTTAGCAGACAAGGCCACTGGTCCCATGTATGAACACACACATGATAACACAAAGGACGGCCCATGCGACGAACACGCACATGATACACACAGAGTTGAATTCCATCCAAAACCATATGACTGTATTCCCTATCAGTGAGAATAAATAAAACAAATATTGTTATATGTTAAACAATTTCACTGTTTTTATTATCATTTTGTATTTCCTACATCTCGGGATATAACAGATAGGAATACATTATAATAATCTCTTAATAATTAATTCATGTGACCAGGCTGTGGATAAAACATATGATATATGTATAATAAAAAAAAGGCAATTCACAGTATTAATCTACCTTTTACCTTAACCCCTAAAAACAAATCAGCAGAATCTATAATTATAGTTCTTGATAGATATTAGTTTTATTCTAACCTTTCAAAATCCAAACACACACACCATATATATATATATATATATATATATATATATATATATATATATATATATATATATATATATATATATTTAATAGGGTCAGGCAAAATGATCTGACACATTTGTAGGTTAAATTAAAGGAAAATAAAGTAAAGAAACAAAAAAGTGTTTTTATTTTAGAAAAGTACATATAATGCCATTTTTTTTTTTCATATAATGCCATTTTGTTTTGTTTCTTTATAATGCCATTGATTTTCGTTTCTTTTTCAGTTGCTGCCATGAATTGGACTGGTGAGCATCGCGCTTTCATTGTGGAAAAGTTTATTAAAACAAACGAATCAGTAACTGCAACACAAAGAGCGTTCCATTTGCACTTCAATCTTGGTAGACATGATCCCGTATCAGCTCGAAACACGATCTTGTTATGGGTTACCAACTTCAGAGCTACTGGATCTGCATTGAAACGAAAATCAACCGGCCGACCTCGCATCGCCAGAACTCCAGAAAATGTGGCAGCGGTAAGAGCTTCAGTTCAACAGTCTCCACTCCGTTCCACATTTAAACGCGCCCAGGCTCTTAGACTTTCCGAAAGAAGTTTGCGAAGAATTCTTCACTATGATCTTCAAATGCATCCATACAAAATGATGTTGATAAACGTTTCCACAATGAAAGCGCGATGCTCACCAGTCCAATTCATGGCAGCAACTGAAAAAGAAACAAAAAACAATGGCATTATAAAGAAACAAAACAAAATGGCATTATATGAAAAAAAATGGCATTATATTTACTTTTTGAAAATAAAAACATTTTTTTGTTTCTTTACTTTATTTGCCTTTTATTTAACCTACAAATGTGTCAGATCATTGTTTCTTTACTTCATTTGCATTTTATTTAACCTACAAATATGTCAGATTATTTTGCCTGACCCTGTATATATATATATATATATATATATATATATATATATATATATATATATATAAACGTATATACATATATGTATATTATACATATGTAGGTACAGACACACACACACATAATATATATATGTGTGTGTGTGTGTGTGTGTGTGTGTGTGTATACAAAATACCTACATGAATATGTGTCTGTATGTACAATACATCCATTTATACGTGTATATGATACATGTATGTATATTTGTATAATATGAGTCTGCGTATATGTATGTATGTATGTTTGTGTAATATCTATCTATCTATCTATCTATCTATCTATCTATATATATATATATATATATATATATATATATGTGTGTGTGTGTGTGTGTGTGTGTGTGTGTTGTGTGTGTCTATGAATGTGTCTCAGCTTTAGGGGGACCCACTCCCCTGCCAACATACACTTACGTCAATACCCAATCCTGTAACACCCAAAGTTAACATAAATAATAATAATAATAATAATAATAATAATAATAATAATAATAATAGTAAATGTAGACTTTGCGGTAATAGAGATGAGGCTGTAAACTATATAATCTGCGAATGTAGCAAACTAGCACAACGAGAATACAAAACTAGACACGACTGAGTTGGGAAGGTGATCCACTGGGAATTATGCAAAAAATTAAATTTTGACCACACAACAAAATGGTATATGCATAAACCAGAATCTGTTCTTGAGAACGAAACGCACAAAATTCTCTGGGACTTTGAGATAAAAACGGATTACCTTATCCCAGCAAGAAGACCAGACCTAGTGTTGATAAACAAAAAAGAAAGAACTTGTCAACTGGTGGATTTTGCAGTGCCAGCAGATCACAGGGTGAAGTCAAAGGAAAATGAAAAAATAGACAAATATCTGGACCTTGCCAGAGAACTGAAAAAGTTATGGAATATGAAAGTGAAAGTGATACCAATTGTAGTTGGTGCACTTGGAACAGTCCCAAAAGGATTAGAAAAGGGCTTGGAAAGTTTGGATATCAGAGGAAGGATTGAAACCATTCAGAACACTGCACTGCTGGAATCTGCCAGAATACTCAGAAGAGTCCTGGAGACCTGAGGAGACTTGCTGTCACTCAGACTCCAGTGAAAGACCATCAGCTAACACTGATGTGAAAACTCAAAAGGTGTAAATAATAATAATACATTATTATACAGGATTGCATATGCGCAAAAAAATCTTTTAAGAAACAGTTTCGCCAAAATTGTGAATTTGATCGTACAATGCCCATGTGATAAAGATGTATATAACACCAACACGGACGTTTTTCCACAGGAGAACGTCATTTATGAGTTCGTCCTTGTTTCTCCATGTTTCTTTTTTGACATCCATGCACGACTCATTTTAAATCTCCGTTAATTGGCGATGACTTTTAATCGGTTAAATGCTTTTGCATTCTAAAACCAAATAACTGCGCGAATTTCAGACTTGGCGGTAGCGTCAATCGGGAGCACCATCAGAAACTACAGTCAAGTCAAGACAGAGCATGACAACGAGGCGCGCACAGGGGCAAGCGTATGCACACCAAATACAACAGTGTTGCCAATAAATTTGCAACTTCGCCAAAAATGTGAATATGATCGTACAATGAACGCGATTTCCAGACCTCAAGGTATAAAATAACTCTAAGCGGGTTGACGTGTCGTTAAAATCAATCGATCGTTATCTGTGCAGACATTTCGGTATAAACCTGATTCTATTTCTGTATTCTGTGCGGTATGGAAATCTGATCTACAGATCGGGTCGATGGTAATAAGTTTAGAATTGTTTTAGATTTCTTGCAACAGACGGTAAAGAAAAGAAAAAAAACAGAGTAAAATGTTTGGATGGGGCGGGGGGGGGGCAGTTCCTTGTTTGGTTGATTTGCATAAACAAAGCTAAAATAATTTCTCAGACAGGAAATGTTTTTAGAGTTTAAAAAGGAAAAGAAACGACGATAAAATGTCCAAATGGGGAATGAAATAGAATTTAAAAAATAATATTTTTTTTAAATGATGATAAAAAAAGGGAAAAAAGAAAGAAACGACAAGAAAAATATACAAATGGGAATAAAAAACATTGTCAAAGATTTTAGAAATTTTTAAATTTTTAAAACGAATAATGAAAAAGGTTTTTAAAAAAAAATGAAGAAAAGAAAAAGAACAACAAAATGTCAAAATGGGAAGGAAAAATAATTTTTTTTTCTTATTTTAAATCTGAAAAAAAAACAAATTTAAAAAATAAAAGAATTTAAAAAAGCTATTAAAAAAACGAAAACTAAAGAAATAAAAGAAATAAAAAATATTAACTTGGTATGTAGGAAAACTCCGAATTCAAACCAAAGAGGCTCTCTTCTCGTTAGTCAAAACTATTTTGAAAGCTCCTCCTCCTCCACTCCTCCACTCCTCCTCCACTCCTTCTCCTCCTCCTCCCCTCCTCCTCATTCAAATAACTCACTTCCCCCCAAAAACATCAATGCTAAAAAAATCTATTTTGTTGTTACGTATATCAAACATTCATATTTGCATTGTTCATCCGAGTCAGTTGTTTGTCTTTTCTTGCCGAATGTTCAGTGTTTTTGAATTTAAAAAAATAATTAATTAAAAATTTTTTGAAAATAGATTTAAAAAAATGAAAAACAATTAAAAATAAAGGAAATAGAGAAATGAATAAAATGAAAAATTTAAAGGGTGAGCTGACGGCAGGTGACAACCGGAGCCCAGAATAAAAGAAGTCCGTATCAACCAGAAGCAGAGACTAAAGAAATCGACCCCAAAAAAAAGATGGCCAGTCGGCAAAATAGAACCCTCCGAAAAAACCCATCGGCTATATATATACCCGAGATAAGGCGGTATATAACACCAACACGAACGTTTTTCCACAGGAGAACGTCATTTATGAGGTCGTCCTTGCTTCTACAGCACGCCCAACATGTTTTGTTATTGTATTAAACAAGAAAAATGAGGTAACAATGATGTTGTTTGTTTACCTGTGATTTATTCTTAATATTTCGAGATAAAGATCTCTTCGTCAGAAGATTTCTGAAGGTTCAGAGCTGTTAGCCTGCTGCTAAGTTCTGTCCATTATGACTGCCTTCTTTGAAATTCTCTGCGTATGTGTATGTGTAAGTCTGTCTGTGTGTGTGTGTGTGTGTGTGTGTGTGTGTGTGTGTGTTTATGTGTATCTGTCCAACAATGTGTTAGTATCATTCCAGGTTTGACCTACCCTCAGTAATCTGTGTGTGTGTGTGTGTGTTCTCCAGGCACAGCTGTCTTTTTTCCTTTTCCGTGTGTGTGTGTGTGTGTGTGTGTGTGTGCGTGTGGTGCCCATATGTGTGTGTGTTGGATTCACATTTGGTATGTGTATGTGTTTGTGTGTGTGTGTGTTCTCCAGGCACAGCTGTTTTTTTCATTTTTCGTTGTGTGTGTGTGTGTGTGTGTGTGTGTGTCGTGCCCATATGTGTGTGGGGGATTCGCGTTTGGTATGTGTGTGTGTGTATGTGTGTGTGTGTGTTCTCCAGGCACAGCTGTCTTTTTTCCTTTTCCGTGTGTGTGTGTGTGTGTGTGTGCCCATATATGTGTGTGTGGGATTCGCATTTGGTATGTGTGTATGTGTGTTCTCCAGGCACAGCTGTTTTTTTCCTTTTCCGCGCGTGTGTGTGTGTGTGTGTGTGTGTCGTGCCCATGTGTGTGTGTGTGTGGGATTCGCGTTTAGAATGTGTGTGTGTGTGTGTGTGTACCGTGCCCATATGTGTGTATGTGTGTGTTGGATTTATAGTTTGTGAAGTTTGCCAAGAAAACATTTTGACTGATAAATGAACCCTTTGCACTTCAATTGAAAGGGTCAAGCGGTGAAGGGGGGGGGGGTGCCCGTTGCAGTAAAGTACCCGACCGACGACTCTATTTAATATAAAATAGCCAATAAGCAACTGCCAAATGAAATGATCCGGGTAGAGCTAAAATTAGCGGTAATCCACCCGACAGCGAAAAGGTTGCGCTCTTCAATTTGGTGCCAAAACTTGGCACACAAAGATTTGCAGGTTTCTGCTCGAATATTTCTGCTATTTTAAATGAAGGTTTGCTTATTCTGGCACACAGACACCAGGGTGCTTACAATAAACTGCTCATACTAAGTGGCCAGGCCCCGACACTAACTTTTTTCCTGACCGTCCCGAACAAAAATTATCAACCGTCCACCTTGATGATGATGAAGATGATGATGTATGTAAATGTTTAATCATTTGAGTGTGTGTATATACATGTGCGCGTAATGGTAAATGTGAAATTATATGTGTACGTATGTTTAAGTCGGGGTGACATAAAGTCGGTATTAGTCAGACAGCGAGAGAGTCTATCCCCTTTTCATTGGTGCTAGACTAAAGAGATTGTTTTGGCGTCTCAAGTGGAGCGTCACACCCTACCATCAGCTCATCACTTTACCGCACAGATCACTGTGCTACTCATAGGCAGAGTTGGCGAGAGCCGGTATCGAACCCATAACCATGCGGTTCGTAGTCGAACGCTCTACCGACTGAGCTAAACCGAAATCAAATTAATTTTGATTGTGGTATTCTGGTTGTTTGTTTGGTTGGATTTTACGGCATGTCAACCCTTGTTGGGTTATTTTATGCCGAGGACTTTTTTTGTTTTATTCATTCTTGTTGGGTATTCAATTTTTAAAATTAATTTTTTAAAACACATTTTTAAAACTCATCTTTTGATCTATCTAACTGATAGATGTGACCCTAACGGGTACTACCACTCCCGGTCAGAGTGGACCTGGGAGTAATTGCAATGAAGGTGTACTTAAACTGCATTTAGTGGTGAGGTTCCAATTCTGGAATAATGGGTACATAACCCAGTACACTGTGATAATTTTGATGTTAATAAAAGCGGTGATAGAAGTTGTTGAATGATTTTTTTTAAAAACGCAATAGCCACTTTTAAAGCATAGTCTGTGGTCAGGCCCCGACACTAACTTTTTTCATGACCGTCCCGAACAAAAATTATCAACCGTCCCGAATGGGGTTTGGACCGTCCTGAAATCAAAATATTTTTGTTTAATTCATTAGCATCATCTATACTTGTCAGTCATCAGTAGCATAATAACATGTAATAAAACATTAAGAAAAGCTGAAGCAGTTGACAGAAACATTTATTTATAATCAAGAATAATAAAATAAAAATTTTATAAACTAAAATTTATTCTATTTCCATCTTTATACGGACATTTTCCAATCATAAAAATATATACTGTGTGACTGTGTCTATTTCTTCAGTGTTGTTGCCATTAGTAATTTTAAGTCTAGAACTAGACCGTTTTTTGAGGTCAGTATTCGGGCAACTTTTAGGAAAAAATTTTACCGTCCCCGGCAAACTGTCCCGGATGACGTATTGATCGTCCCAGATGTAATTTTTATCGTCCCCGGGACGCCAAGCCCTGCTAAGTGGTCACCAGTTTTTCAGTGTGATCTGACCATAAGTCAGAAAATACAGTGATAAATGATAAAGCAGATTCATTAGCTAAATCTGCACTTGACATGATACCTGACAAAAACTACAAAATACCATACAGTGATCTTAAACCAAAAATCAAGCAAATAATGACAATCAAATGGCAGCAATTATGGGATGAAAATCCCCACAACAAACTCTACAAACTACAGCCCAACTTAAAAGAAAGGACACCTGATCCTAGTAATATCAGAAGAGAAGAAACCGCTATCACCCGGCTACGCATTGGCCACACTAGATTAACCCACTCCTTCATTTTAAAAGAAGAACCTCCACCTGAATGTTCATGTGGAAACCGATACGCAATAAAACATATTCTGATTGAATGCACACACCTCTCCCACACTCGAAGAAAGTTCTACAATGTTGACAGCATGGAGAAAACTATTTGGAAAAATAGATTCCAAGAGGATATTAAACTTTTTGAAAAGAACCGGCCTCTTATCAAGGGTGTAAGTTCACAGACTTACAAAAATCACCCACTCATTCTATAGATGTTAAAATTCTCAACAGAAAACTTGATTACAGCAAATAGACCCCTATACATTTTTGAATACCTAATTACCAATAGAAGTATTCGGCATAAAATAACCCAATGGGTTGACATGCCGTAAAACCCAACCAACCAAACCAACTAAATCAGTGTTATTGATGGATTAATTGATTGATTTAATGACATTCCAACAATTATTTTATGCCTAAAGGTTATGAAATTGTTTATATTATACGTCTACGGCCTCCTTGTCAAACAAGGTACGAAAAGAAGTGAAACAGAGAGGAAAATAGCCGCCACAGCAAAGAGAGACAGAAGGAGGGAGAGACAACAGCAGCACCAGCAAGCATCACTGTTTGTGTGCACAAACTGCACCAGAGATTGGCATTCAAAATTTGACCTGCCCAGCCACACGCGCAGATGCAGATTTTTTTTTTAAATTCGGACACTACGCCATCTACTTTAGCAGACGGAAAGATGCCAACAATTTACTTTTTTGTATAGTTTACCAATAGGTTATATGATATCAAGTAGGTGGAGGTCCGTAGTGTAATGGTTAGAGTCGTGGAAAATCGACTCGTCGACTCGAGTTCAAATCCAGAACTAGACTGTTTGCATTTCACATAGCGCTAAATCCTTTGGAAAAGGTATGTATCCAACTACTCTCCCTCCAGCTATGGATAAATAGTAGGGCAGACTGGGCTCTTTAACCTTGACTAGGTTACTAGTCTAGGGGAAGGAAAATTCTTAATTCAAACCTGTTAAACTCCGCTTGAGAAATTGACCTTGTGTCGCATCCTGCTCGTGCGGAGGCGTTGGTAAATACATATACATGATTTCAAGTATTTCTATCTAATACAAAAATGGCCGTTTTTTTTTCGACTTCAGAAGAAGATTAAAGAAGTTCATTAAAGAAGTAAAACCTAGAGCTTTTGGCAGTTTAAATAAACTTATCAACTTATCAGCTGCAGTGACCTATGATTGAATTATAAATGGTAGGAAATGTACCTCGAGATCACAAGTAAAGGAAACCAGCCAAAAGGATAGACTCCAGAAGGGGAAAGGCCACTTCCAGAAATTGTAAAGCCTCCCAACTAAAATCATAGAAAATAATACACCAAAATAGTGAATAACCAACTAGACATTAAACTAGGAGACTTTGCGATAAATATGACACAATGCGTGGATGAACGTGTTGTGATATGCAACGTGCAGCTGCAAGAGTGTGTATAAATATATAGAGGCAGTATTAAGTTGGTTATATATATGTCTGTTTCACTTTGAGGAAGCCTTAAGTTTTGGCCGGCCATTTTCATTTCACCGTAAATCTACACTGAAAATACGAATTTGTTCGAATCAATACAACTGCATATTTTAACACGAAAATATCATAAAATGTGTTCTTAATTGTGCTTACGCATTATTTGAAATGAACTTAATTGTTATTAAGAACACATTTTATGATATTTTCGTGTTAGCTAATGTTCAGATTACCTTGACGTGACCAGATAGCTACAAATAGCTACTGATGTAATGATGCTCTATAAAGGCACTAAAGCAATGATACAATCACCTGATTTCTTTGACATAGTTGCTGGAGTCCTACAAGGAGATACGCTGGCACCATATATATTTAAAGGTAATTTTCACTTTTAGTTGTCAAAATTCATAGCATAAAATAGTGCGTGTGCATTATCTGAAATTAACTTAATTGTTATTAACAACACATTTTATGATATTTTTGTGTTAAAGCATGCGGTTGTATTGTTTTCGAAAAAGTTTCTAAGATTTGTTTATTTCGCACGGAGACTTTCAAAATAGCTACCGGCTTAGTGAAAAGTGAAAATCAAGGGAGGTTACTCTAATTGCCTTATTTGCTAGGAATTTTGACAACTAAAGGTGAAAATTGCCTATTCAAATATGCCTAGACTACGTACTTCGAACATCAATAGGTCCCATGAAAGAAAAAGGCCTCACACTAAAAACGAAAGAAGCAGGCGTAATCCTGCATTGACTAGTACAGATGCGGACTACGTAGATGATCTGGCACTTCTTGCAAATACACCTGCACAAGCCGAATCCTTGCTATATATATATATATATATATATATATATATATATATAGTTGTAGAAAAATGTTTTTCTCTCTACCACGATTTCGGTGTTCAAGGTACACCTTCCTACACTGAAACCGTGTTAGAGAGAAAACCTTTTTCTACAACTATAAATGCTCTATATTTTACGAAATGTTATTTGCTATAAGTCTAACATGATCAAAGGGGAACCACTCTTGACTGATACATTATTTATTTATTTTCCCATTAAACTAACCCTAAACCCTAACCCTAACCCTAATCTTCTTTTTCCCTAGTAGATCAATGAATAAATAAATAATTTATTAGACAAGAGTGGTTCCCTTTTGATGATGTTAGACTTATAGGAAATAACCTTACGAAATATATTG
>CM042164.1:16948378-16975878 GCA_023376005.1 Doryteuthis pealeii | reverse complement strand
CATTATTTTATTTCTATCTAAACCTCAGATATTAATAAAATTGTTTTATATTATCAATATCGCTGACCATATCTACATACAAATAACATGCATTTGTATTTATATATACAGCAAATTAGCGGTTCATAGTGTGTACGGGAGTTCTAATTCGCATATTGATATTAAAACTTTCCAAATGTGTGTGGGGCCATAGCTGCCTTTTAGCTACTGTTACGATTTTTGTGCTCATCATTAAGCTTCAAGCAAGAAAACTCTCCAGCGGAGATACCTTGTGTTAAGCAGAGAAAAGTTATTTCAGGAAATTATGACACACACGGGTCTTTTTCTATTCTTAAATTTGTTAAACACCGGATTAGTGACTGTTACATACTTATTTGTGATAGGAGATAAGTGGCCGTATAGCTACTTTTTTATGGGGTGCTACTCCCAAGATTTGTTCAAGAAAGCACGCAGCATCTTTCTATAACTCCCATAACAGAAATAGAAGTGGGACTAATAAGACTGTTGATATTGCTGTTATAAAGAAAAGGTACACAAGGCGAATATGAATTGTATATTCGGGTTAATAACTTTTATTGGTGCAATATATGAAGTGTTCACAAAATGAAAGTTAAGTTTTCAAAGTGTTTGTGTAAGAGTTCGTAAGTTCATTCTATAGTTGCCAGAGACGTACGCTCGGCGGGAAGTATTATATAATGTATGAGACAAGGGGTTACTTAGCTCTGGTGGAATTGTATTCTGTAATTGTTTCTTGTTGCAGTAGTCTGTTGAGTTGTCAGGTCTTACCCGTGTGAGTGCCTAGACTGATGATGCTGACCTTAATTCGGCCGCTGCAAAAAAAACTGGTCCGACCCCAGTGCCTGTGGATTCTGTTCTATTGAATTCCCTGTTTTGCCTCTCACGGGTGCTTGTCTGTTCTAATGATTTAGGGCTATCTACCCCCTGGCGCCTGATTCCAGGAACTGATTAAGGGGCAGATAACCCAAATTTCCGATACCCATCTAGCTTTATCTCAAAGTGCTTCGTTAGTCCAAGTGGTGCAGACGTACAGTAGAACTTACACGGCTACAGGTTGAAAGAATTTTCCTTTATGTTATCAGTGAAAGAGCAGTAATTAGCTCGCCACAAGAAAGTAGCTGCAGTGCCACTTACCCTCTATCACACAAATCTACATCCTGTGATCTGCTGGGACTGCAAAATCTACCAGTTGACAAGTTCTATTTTCTTTTTTGTTTCACAACAGTTTTAGCTGATGGTCTTTCAATGGGGGTTGAGTGACAACAAGTCTCCTCATTATTATTATTATTTACTCCTTTTGAGTTTTCCCATCAGCATTAGCTGATGGTCTTTCACAGGAGTCTGAGTGACAGCAAATCTCATCAGGTCTCCAGGACTCTTCTGAGTATTCTGGCAGATTGCAGCAGTGGCAGTGTTCTGAATGGTTTCAATCCTTCCTCTGATATCCAAACTTTCCAAGCCCTTTTCTGATCCTTTTGGGACTGTTCCAAGTGCACCAACTACAATTGGCATCATTTTCACTTTAATGTTCCACAACTTTTTCAGTTCTCTGGCAAGGTCCAGATATTTGTCTATTTTTTCATTTTCCTTTAAATTCACCCTGTGATCTGCTGGCACTGCAAAATCCACCAGTTGACAAGTTCTTTCTTTTTTGTTTATCAACACTAGGTCTGGTCTTCTTGCTGGGATAAGGTGATATGTTTTTATCTCAAAGTCCCAGAGAATTTTGTGCGTTTCGTTCTAAAGAACAGATTCTGTTTTATGCATATACCATTTTGTTGTGTGGTCAAAATTTAATTTTTTGCATAATTCCCAGTGGATCACCTTCCCAACCCAGTCGTGTCTAGTTTTGTATTCTCGTTGTGCTAGTTTGCTACATTCGCAGAGTATATGGTTTACAGTCTCATCTCTATTATTGCAAAGTCTACATTTACTATTTGTTGGGTCTTATCAATTTTCGCTTTGATATAGTTTGTCCTTATGGCATTATTTATGTCATATTATTATTATTATTATTATTATTATTATTATTATTATTATTATTATTATATCAAAATAACATATATCTTAATTTTGTACTGTTCAATGTTTAATTGGGTGACTACTTAAGCAACAGCAGTTACCGTAAGCAACCCGAGTCCTTTGTGTATCAAAATGACTTGATTCGGTATTAAATGATCCGAAAAGGGTTGATATGACATTAAAAAAAAAAACAACAAAACAACCAACCTCAATTTTTACTATTCCTCGAGAGACAAACTTTGTCTTCATCCGATCTTTGTTATTTTGCAGTGTCCCAGTTGTGGAGAAAGAAAACTGACCAATCAGAGAAAAGCTTTCAAAAAAATGTTTTTGTTGTTCTTTTAACACAAGTTTTAACAGACAACTTTTAAAAACGAGTTAACGACGGCAACTATCTCAATTTAGACCACCCGACGATTATATTATAAAGTATACTTACCCAGGTTTTTACGGTTATGTCTCTATATCCAATTGTTCATTGAAATAAAATGTTTTTCAGAGGAAGTTGGATGCAGTGGCGTAGCCAACGAACCACATAAATAATAATAATAATAATAATAATAATAATAATAATAATTATTATTATTATTATTATTATTATTATTATTTACTCCTTTTGAGTTTTCCCATCAGCATTAGCTGATGGTATTTCACTGGAGTCTGAGTGACAGCAAGTCTCCTCAGGTCTCCAGGACTCTTCTGAGTATTCTGGCAGATTGCAGCAGTGCAGTGTTCTGAATGGTTTCAATCCTTCCTCTGATATCCAAACTTTCCAAACCCTTTTCTAATCCTTTTGGGACTGTTCCAAGTGCACCAACTACAATCGGTATTATTATTATTATTATTATTAAATATTATTATTATTATTATTATTATTATTAGCAAAATAAAAAGACAACCTCCGGGCGATGTAAAAAAATAATTTTTTGAAAGATATTGTCCGAGGGGATGGAAGCTGAAAATTCAATGTCATAGAGTGTGTACCATAAGTATGTAAAATCGTCAAATTTATTAAAGGAGTAAAAAGAAAGAAAGGAAGAAAGAAAGAAAGAAAGACAATTTGAAATGGAAACAGTTCCGATAATTTTAAATATTATATTAGAATAAAACAATCTATATATAAATATATAACTATTTATTGAAACAATGGGAATTGTCTAATGTTGCATGCTCACATTTTGAGTATATTCATTCTATGTTATGACGTTGGATTATGTGTTGGGTAATGTGACGTAAGCAGTGACGCAGTTTTTGTTACAGACAAAAACCGGAAGCGAATCTCTATCATTAATAGATTATTATTATTATTATTATTATTATTATTATTATTATTATTGAGCTTTTTCCCACACCTGTCGTAGCCGGTGGTTCACTGGAGGCTGAGTGACAGCAAGTCTCCTCAGGTTTCCAGGACTCGTCTGAGTATTCTAACCTATTCGAGTTCTGGAGACCTGGGGAGGCTTGCTGTCACTCAGCCTCCAGTGAACCACTAGCTACAGCAGGTGTGAAAAACTCCTACTAGTAAATAGGTTATGCATTGCCGACGTCCAACGGGCCGGACAGATTATTGTATGTGTCATAAACTAGAAACAACAGCCCTTTTTTGTTTTCAAAAATATGTGAACAATTAGGAGTCGTTCTTCGTGGGTCAAGGGCCCCCTCGGGTCTCTCAGGGGGGAGAGAGAGAGAGAGAGAGAAGGGGGAGGTGATGATCAAATGGGATGTATGGTGACAACTGATAAGACTCTGTGTGTTTTGTGTGTGTTGTGTGTGTTGTGAGAGAGAGAGAGAGAGAGATAGAAAGAGGGCAGAGAGAGGGAGAGAGGGAGGAGAGAGAGAGGGGGAAGGAGAGAAAGCAAGAGTGCGTGTGTGTTTGCATGTGTGAAAAGCTACTCTCTCTCTCTCTCTCTCTCTCTCTCTCTCTCTCTCTCTCTCTCTCTCTCTCTCTCTCTCTGTGTATGTGTTTGTGTGTGTCTGTAAGTGTGTGTCAGAGAGAGAGAGGGAGAGAGAGAGAAAAGTATGTGTGTGTATGTGTGTGTATATGAGTGTGTATGTGTGTGTGTGAGAGAGAGAGAGAGAGAGGGGAGAGAGAGAGAGAGAGGAGGGAGAGAAAGAATGTGTGTGTGTGTGTGTGTGTGTGTGAGAGAGAGAGAGAGAGAGAGAGAGAGAGATACAGTGTGAGTGTTTGTGTGCATGAGAGACAGAGACAGAAGAAAGTTAAAGAAAGAGAATGTGCATGTGTGAGAAAGAGATACTTTCTATGTATGTGTGTGAGAGAGAGAGAGAGAGAGGGGAGAGGGAGAGGGAAAGAGAGATAGAGAGAGAGGGAGGAGTAAGATGGAGAAAGAGAGATACTGAGCGTGTGTGTGTGTGTGCGTATGAGACAGACAGACAGACAGACAGAGACAGGAAGAAAGATAAAGAAAGAGCGCGTGTATTAAAAAGATAATGTGCATGTGTGAGAATGAGAGATACTCTGTGTGTTTGTGTATGTATGTATGTTATATATATATATATATATATATATATATATATATATATATATGTGTGTTTGTATGTGTGTGTGTGTGTGTGTGTGTGTGTGTATCCGGGTATGTGATTATATATATATCAATCCACACATTCTCAACAGATATTACAAAGGTAAGAGACGGATTTTATCTTCTCTAATAACTTATAGAATAATTCTATTAACTTGATGCTTCAAAGGAGTCTAATAATAGATGAGAAAAACTTTCTATCAGAGACCCCACTCTCAAAAAGTGTTTTAATACTTTTGAGAAGGGTCCCTTGGAAAGGATTTTTCATTTATCCCCCCTCATTTCATTCATTTCTATTTTATCCATTCATTCATTTTACCATTAATTTTTAACTATATATATATATATATATATATATATATATATATATATACATGATATTACAGGGTGACCCAGAAAAAACAGAACCCAAATTATTTATTTAAACCCCAACTCCAACCTTAACCCTAACCCTAAACCCCAAGTTAAAATTAACAGTTTTATTACAAAATGTGTGGGTTCTGTTTTTTCTGGATCACCCTGTAATATCATGTTATTCAATTAGGACATAACCACATACATACATATATATATATATATATATATGTATAGAGAGAGAGAGAGAGAGAGAGAGAGAGAGAGAGAATGAGGAACAGAGACATTCTTTCAATGAATGTGATTAGATTTAAACGAACACACAGACACATGCATATATAATATTGACCATTGTTACCGAAACTATATCACTATTCAAGCCACAATTCCCTTAGTTATTTACGTTACATTCTGCATGATTTTATTTTTATTTAAACCTCAATTATAAATAAAATTGTTCTACATTATCAATACTGTTGACCATATCTGCATGATATTTTCCACGTACCCCACTTGTACGGGTCAGGCACAAAGGCCCTATTAACGTGGGACCACCCACAAGCCGAGACTCGTGGGGTGGCAGGTGAAAAATTGCGTCGATCCCGTCGGCATTCCCCCTCAAGGGGGCGCCTCAGGCGCTGGGCAATAAACCCAGCCCTGCCCCTTTAAATCGAGGGGGCAGGTGTTGCCTGGGGGGATGGCCCCCTGGGATCGACGCCGTTAATTATATCAATGGTCCAGAGGCCGAAGCCACTGTTGACCACATCTGCATACTAATAACATGCAATTGTATTTATATATACAACAAAATAGCGGTTTACAGTGTGAACAGGAAGGCTAATTTGCATATTGATATTAAAGATTTGATTTTAATAAATATATGCTTAGTATTATTGATTTCTAATTGTTTGGTTTTATTTGAATGAATATGAGCAAAATCTCGGGGATAAATTCTTTTTTAAATGCATTAACAAGAAAAAATAACTGTAATTTTATTCTTTACTTCCTATTACTAAATAGTTAAATTAGGAAAATTTAGCAATGAAAGACGGGAGTGATGGAAGAGTAAGTCTCAGCTGTACTATTTTTAGATTATACTCGCCTCTGTTTCAAATTCTTTTTATCTGCATTCTTATTTAGTTTCATTAGCCTTTCTGATTTAATATAATATTTTATTACATTAAAACTGAAATACTTGCATCTGGAGGATGCATATATTTGTTTGTGTAATTAATGGAAAATCGTTGTATGATGCATCGGCTAAGGAGGAGATTATGTTGAAAAATATTTGGTGAGTAATATAAGGGCTTTTTACGTAATTAGACTGTGAATTTACTGACGTACTTTTATTGGCGTCCCATCGTGGGGTAATGGTTAGCAAGCTAGTCTCGAGTGTTTATTGCTAGTGAAAAGCGAATTCGATCCTCGCTAGATACCCGATGGTGGTGACCTTGTGTCACATCTTATCCGAGGTGAACGGGTTTGGTAAATAAGGGAGGCGTCTCTTTGGCTGAACTTGCACAAAGGTGTCAAAATTAGGGTGACCCAGAAAAAACAGAACCCACAAATTTTGTAATAAAGCTGTTAATTTTAACTAGGGGGGTTTAGGGTTAGGGCTAAGGTTAGGGTTAGGAATATGGTTATGGTTGGGGTTTAGGGTTAGTTTAATGGGAAAATGAATAAATAATTTGGGTCTGTTTTTTCTGGGTCACCCTGTATTCCGGTGACCCAGAAAAAACAGAACCCACAAATTTTGTAATAAAACTGTTAATTTTAACTAGGGGGGTTTAGGGTTAGGGTTAGGGGTTAAGGTTACGCTTAGGGGTTAGGGTTAGGTTTGGGGTTGGGGTTTAAGGTTAGTTTAATGGGAAAATAAATAAATAATTTGGGTTCTGTTTTTTCTGGGTCACCTTAATTTTGACACCTTTATGTAAGTTCAACCGTCTCCTTGTGGTGTATTGGTTAGCAAGCTAGCCTCGCAGATCTGTTACTACTGAAAAGCGAGTTCGATTCTCGCTAGATGCCTCATGCTTGCTAACTTGTGTCAAATCTTATCTGTGGCGGACGGGTTGGGTGTTTGAGGGCGTCTTATCATGGCGTAATGGTTAGCAAGCTAGTCTGACAGATCCATTATAACTAAAAAGCGAGTTCGATTCTCGCTAGAACCCTTATGCTTGCGACCTTGTGTCACATCTTGCCCGTGACGAACGGGTGGGATAAATAAGGAAGGCGTTTCTTTGTGATGTAATGGTTAGCAAGCTAGCCTCGCAGATTCATTACTTCTGAAAAGCGAGTTCGATCCTCGCGAGATGTCCCGTGCATGGAACCTTGTGTCACATCCTACCCATGAACCGTCTTATGAACCGTCGTATAAAACATGATAAGTATGGGTGTTCCTTTGCTTTGGCAACACTGTTGTGTTTGTTGTGCATATGAGGATAATCCCAAAAGTAAGGTCTCCAAAGCTGTTGGGGACACAGATAAGCTGTTTGTGCGACCATAGGCAACACTGTTGTGTTTGTTGATGGAGCTCCCGATTGACGTTACCGTGAAGTGTGAAGTTCGCGTAGTTATTACAGTTTTTGAACGCAAGCGGCATTAAACCGATTGAAATTCATCGCCAATTAACGGAAGTGGATGTCAAAAAAATCCACAAGTATTGTAGGGAGTTTGCAACGATGATGAGGTTCAACGCTTCCTCAATAACATGGTGGCGAGCTGGTATCACACACAGAGACTAACTCTCTCTTTCTCTCACTCTCTCTCTCTCACTCTCTCTCTCTTTCTCTCTCTTTCTCTCTCTTCCACTCTCTCTCTCTCTCTTCTCTCCCTTTCTCCCTTTCTCTCTTTCACCCCACACACTCTCTCTCTCTCTTTCTCTCTCTCTCTATATATACCTTCCTTTCTCTCCCCCTCTCTTCCCTCTCACTGCTGTCTCTCTCTCACTCTCTCTCTCTCTCTCTCTCTCTCTCTCTCTCTGGTCCTTCTTTCACCCATCCCACTCCCTCTCTCTCCCTCTCCCTCTCTCACATACACACATACACTACCTCTCCCTCTCTTACACACACACACACACACACACTCTCTCTCTCTCTCTTGTTACCAGAAACCTAGAGTGAGAATGTCAGATCCCTTTTTTATTGCTCTTCTTAATGCTAATTACTTCCTGTGGAATTATCAGCACTTCCGGATGCTGACTGCTGCTGCTGCTGCTACCACTGCCACTACTGCTGCCACTACTGCTGCTGCTGCTGCTGCTGCTGCTGATGATGATGATGATGATGATATTTTGCTTCCATGTCCTTATTTACTTACATCGTTTCCAAATTTGGTCATTGTCATCCTAACAGTCACCCCCCCCCGCCGCGCGCCCCACAATATTGTCCTCTCTCTCTCAGTCATGTGCAATAGCAACCCTATCTCGGGGTGGGAGGAGGGGGGTATCTCAATATAATTGAATTTTGTCTTCGCTAGGTGCGGCACAAATATAGCGTAAGACCCAATTAAGATTAAATAAATATCTAGGACAATATGACCTTTAGGCACCCCTTTTGCAATCTCGATTCGTGGGGACATTTTTTTTTCATTTACACCGTCAAAATCCGGTTAATTGTTAACAGACGATTTTTAGAGTTTTTTTTTTTAATTATAAAACTAACCCCTAACCCTAACCCTAACCCTAACCCCTTACCCTAACCCTAAGCCCTAACAAATAACCGGATTTTGACGGTGTAAATGAAAAAAGTGTCCTTGTAAGTCGAGATCGTGGAAGGGGTGCCTAAAGGTTATATGGTCCAATATCTATTTTATGTCCAAGGGGAAATAGTTTATTTTTTAAGGAGGGGGGGGCGATAGCTGATGTAGCATGTGCGTTCATCTAGTAACGACAAACATTGCTTTTCATTCGCATAAGTCATGAACTCTAAGGGTATCTGGCGTAGTGGGGGAGAGAGTGAGAGAGAGAAGAGAGAGAGAGAGAGAGAGAGAGAGAGAGAGAGAGAACAAAGAAAGAGAGAGTATGTTTTATGTGTGTGTGTGTGTGTGTGTGTGGTGTGTGTGTGAGAGAGAGAGAGAGAGAGTGCAGTGAGAGAGAGAGAGAGAGAGAGAACAAAGAAAGATAGAGAGAGAAGGGGAGAGATAGAGGAAACAGAGAGAGAGAGACATAGCAAAGAAAAAGAGAGAGCGTGTGTAAGAGAGAGAGAGAGGGGGGGAGAGGGGAGAGAGTGCACGGAGAGAGAGAGAGAGAGAGAACAAAGAAAGATAGTGAGAGGGGGAGAGAGAGGGAGAGAGAGAGGAAACAGAGGGAGAGAGAGAAAAAGAGAAAGAGAAAGAGAGAGTGTGTGTGTGAGAGAGAGAGAGAGAGAGAGCACAGAGAGAGAGAGAACAAAGAATGATAGAGAGAGGAAACAGAGAGAGAGAGAGAGAGAGAGAGAGAGAGAGAGAAAGAGAAAGAGAGAAATAGAGAGAGAGAGAGATTGACAAAATCCATTACTTGTGGGTTCGATTTGAAGCTTCGTCCAGGATTTGAACTCATCTCGCCATGTCTATTTCCTGCGACACCAACCACTACATGACACGCCTACACATGTTTATATATACGTTCAAAAATAATTCCACAAATATAGATATTGATTTGTTTTTTTGACGTCAGTAAGAAATCCACTTATTGTACACGGTGCTGTGTGACGTCATACTTTGTTGTGTACGTCTCTTCGCATTCCTAAATAGACTCCAATTCTAAACAAGGGCCACGCATTTTCTCCCGGATATCGCTAAGTCACCTTTCAAAAACAAAGATCTTCAGTAAATGGGTTTAACGATCGATGAATGTAAATGTGAAACACTAGTTTTCAATCACTATTTCTTTTTCCAAAATTTTTTTCCTTCTTTTTTCCTACGACAACAACACAATCTTATTATAATGGAGATTGTGTGTTTTTCTGTCTGTAACCGAAACTATATTACTATTCAAGTCACAATTCCCTTAGTTATTAACGTCACATTCTCCATGATTTTATTTTTATTTAAACCTCAATTATTAATAAAATTGTTTCATATTATTAAGACTGTTGACCGTATCTACATTATATTTACCATGTACGGGTTAGGCACAAGGCCCTATTAATGTGGGGCCACCCACGAACCGAAGTTCATGGTGGCGGGTCCAAAAAATGCGTTGATCACGTCGGCATTCCCCCTCAAGGGAGGCGCCTCAGGCACTAGGCAATAAACCCAGTCCTGCCCCTTTAAATCGAGAGGGCAGGTGTTGCCCGGGGGATGGCGCCCTGAGTTCAACGCTGTTAATTGTATCAACGGTCAGGACTGAAGCCCGTTGGCCGTATCGACATTTTATTTACCTCGTACCCCACATGTACGGGTTAGGCACAAGGCCCTATTAACGTGGAACCACCCATAAGCCGAGACTCATGGGTGGCAGGTGGAAAAATTGCGTCGATCCCGTCGGCATTCGCCCTCAAGGGGGGCGCCTCAGGCGCTGAGCAATAAACCCAGCCCTGCCCCTTTAAATCGAGGGGGACAGGTGTTGCCTGGGGGGATGCCGTTAATTATAGTAATCCCCACCCGTTGGGCGGGGCTGCATTGTATTGTATTTACCGCGTACTCCACTTGTACGGGTTAGGCACAAGGCCCTATTAACGTGGGACCACCCACAAACCAAAGCTCATGGGTGTCAGGTGAAAAATTGCGTCGATCCCGTCGGCATTCCCCCTCAAGGGGGCGCCTCAGGCACTGGGAAATAAACCCAGCCCTGCCCCTTTAAATCGAGGGGGCAGGTGTTGCCTGGGGGGATAGCCCCCTGGGATCGACCCCGTTAATTATAGCACTCCCCACCCGTTGGGCGGGGCTGCATACTAATAACATGCAATTGTATTTATATATACAACAAAATAGAACTTTACAGTGTGAACGGGAAGGCTAATTTGCATATTGATCTTAAAAATTTGATTTTAATAAATAGATAATTGGTATTTTTGATTTCTAATTGTTTAGTTTTATTTCAATAAATATGAGCAAAAATCTCAGAGATAAATCTTAAAAGAAATCCATTAACAAGAAGAAATAACTGTAATGTTATTCCTTACTTTCTAATTTAGTTAAATAGTTAAATTAGGAAAATTTAGCAATGAAAGACGGGAGTGATAGAAAATGATGGAAGAGTTAGTTTCAAACTATTTTTCAATTATACCCCCTCTGTTTTAATTCATTTTATCTGCATTCTTATTTAGTTTCATTAGTTTTTCTAATTTAATATATTTCATTACATTATAACTTAAATACTTGCGACCGGAAGGTGCATATTCTGGCTAGTTAGAAATAATGATTTTTCCTCTACCCTCATTCGCTACGGTATTTAGTGTCATTACCCTTCCAAGCTACCATCTTGTCGGCTGTGGCTGTAGAATACACCGACTGCACCTCTATAGAGGGTTAAAATCTCCCCAATGACGCCATCTGTTGGCTGTAAGTGGCGACCCGTGATACTTAAAGAACGGAATCCTAGTGGCTGGACAGTCCTTGACACGTAATACTCCACTTTGGCCCTTACTTAGGCTAAACGAGCGCTCGAAGAGGCCCTCTTCTGATCAATCGGCTGGTCATGTCAAGCCCTAGCACCTATATGATTGTCCCTACCCTATTGCCCTTATGGCAAGCCCCAACCATATATGTGCTAGAAGTCGGTGTCAGTGTCCTGTGTATGAAGTTAAACTACATCTACAGGTAAATTTCCAATTGTGGTGCTCTATGATGGGTGGAATACTTTTTCATAGCCATTACTCCCAGCTCCACTCTGACCTGGAGTGGTAGTACCTGTTAGGGTCCCATATATGGGTTAAAGTGATTTTTTTTTAATTTTGAAAAAAATTGAATACCCAACAAGAATAAATAAAACAAAATGTCTTCGGCATAAAATGACCCAACAAAGGTTGACATGCTGTAAAAAAAAAAAAAAAAGACTTTGGAAGCGTGTGGTGTAATGGTTATAGTCGTAGGAAATGGACACGCTGAGAAGAGTTCAAATCCTCGACGCGGCTATTTGCATTTCACATAGCACTAATATCCTTGGGAAAGGTACGAATCCAACTATTCTCCCTCCAACTATGGGTAAGTAGTAGGGCAGACTGGGTTCTTTAATCTTGGTGTGACAACCAGTCTAGGAGAAGGAAAACTCTGAATTCAAACCAAAAGGGTTCTCTTCTCGTTAGTCAAAAACTACTTTGAGAACTGGCAACCAGTCTAGGAGAAGGAAAACTCTGAATTCAAACCAAAAGGGTTCTTTTCTTGTTAGTCAAAAACTACTTTGAGAACTGGCAACCAGTCTAGGAGAAGAAAAACTCTGAATTCAAGCCAAAGGGATTCTCTTCTCGTTGGTTAAAAACTCGTTAGTCAAAACTAACCTGTTAGGTACTACCACTGTTAGGTACTGTTATGGGTTAAATGGAAAAAAATAGTTTAAAAAATGTGCCATTACCCTTCCAAGCTACCCTCCTGTCGGTTGTGGGTGTAGAATACACCGACTGCACCTCTGCAAAGGGGTAAGATCTCTCCAATGGCACCACCTGTTGGCCGTAGGTGGCGACCCGTGATCTTTAACACTCTTTAACACGCAATACTTAACTTTGGCCCTTACTTAGGCTAAACGAACGCTCGTTGATGGTCACGTCAAGTCCTAGCACCTATATGATTGTCCCTACACTACTGCCCTTATGGCAAGCCCCAACTATATATATGCTAGAAGGCACTGGGCAATAAACCCAGCCCTGCCCCTTTAAATCGAGGGGGCAGGTGTTGCCTGGGGGATAGCCCCCTGGGATCAACGCTGTTAATTGTATTGTAAGAGCAGTCTCCCTTGTCTGAGGGTTTTGGGTAATCTCCTGTGTCAGGAGACCCTATTTTGGTCACGTGACACAGGAACCCAAGAAGAGAACTCTCTTTTTCTGATGCCACTGAACAAGTGCGGACGTGTTCGTCACCTCTCTCCAGCAGACACCTATGGTGCATGCCAGACGTTACAGACTCTACTTACAGTAAGTGGTTTCCACCTATTTTGCCTCTATTACACTACTATGTATGTTTGAACACTTGTGACATTATATAGCCTGGGGAAGTTCGTTCCCCTATATATGTGATAATAAAAGTTATATAAATGTAACTAACGTGTTTGTTGTTTTCCTAACTGAAGTATTCCGCATTGGGTACTTATCCTTTAAGTAACCCAATGCTTTATAAGAACCAGAGTTAACACTCTGTGAACCTCTTATAGTATCAACGGCCAGGGCTTGAGCCCGTTGGTCGTATCGACATACTAATAACATGCAATTGTATTATATATATAAACAGGTTATATACTTAGGCTAAACTGATTTTTTAAAATTGAGTACCATCCAGAATGAATAAAACAAAACGTCTTCGGCATAAAATATCCCAACAAGGGTTGACATGCCGTAAAATCCAACTAAACTAAACCAAACCAAGAATGAATAAAACAAAATGTCTTCAGCATAAAATAACCCAACAAGGGTTGACATGCCGTAAAATCCAACTAAACTAAACCAAACCAAAAAGGAATAAAACAAAACGTCTTCGGCATAAAATAACCCAACAAGGGTTGACATGCCGTAAAATCCAACCAGGTCTGACTGAGTGTGTATCAAATTTGTTGCCCTTGATCCTGACACAGAGAGAAACCAGAAATAAATAAAAATAAACAGAAGAAACCGAACACGTCTTCGTGTTTTTCCTTCATTTTTGTTACGCTATTCCATTTCACTGCGAATTTCAATCGGTATTTTTAGAACCCTGCAAGCGAAAATCTACACCCCCCACCTTCGCTGACTGTTTAACTCGTCACTTCGATCTGTTGCTAAAAACATAGCCCCACCCCCGCCTTCACACACACACACCTCCTCCCTCTCCACCTCTCCTCCCTCTCTTCCACCTCCTCCCTCTCCTCCCCAGATTTACAATTCACAGAGTCCAACGTTTGGCATCTGATCGATCAATGATTTTGCTACTCACACAAAATCGAATCTGGTCCTAAAAAAGAAAACATTTCTTTAAAAATATTAAACAACTCTTCTTCTTCTTCTTCTTCTTCTTCTTCTTCTTCTTCTTCTTCTTCTATATCCCCCCTCTCTCTCTCTCTCTCTCTCTCTCTTCTCTCTCTTCCCATTCTCTTTTAGGGATTTCTGTTTTTTCTTAAAATGTCACTAGGTATCAAACTTTTCTTCTCTCTCTCTCTCTCTCTCTCTCTCTCTCTTTCTCTCCCTTTCTCTCTAGTATCTTTCTTCTCCCTTTCTGTCTCTTTCTGTTTATTTCACTTACGCTCTTTCTCTCTTTCTCCTCCTCTTTCTTTCTCCTCTCTCTGTCTCTGTCTCTCTTTCTCTTGTCTCCCTTTCTCTCTGTCTATTATCTTCCTTCTCCCTTTCAGTCTTTTTCTTTCACTCTCTCTTTCTCACCCCTCTCTCTCTCTCTCTCTCTCTCTCTCTCTCTCTTTCTCCTCCCCTCTCTCTCTGTCTATATCTTTCTTCTCCTTTTCTCTCTCTCTCTTCTCTCTCTCTTCTTTTCCCAAACCATCATCTTCCATTTTACCATAGTATCGAGTTATGTCTACCAACCGGCTTTATCTAAAAAAAAAAAAAAAAAGAAGCCAAATTTTTTTTGTTTCAGCGTCACCAATGGAATTGGTAAACTCTTTTAATTGACCTTGTGTCGCATCATGATCGTGCGGAGAGGTTGGTATATATATATATATATATATATATATATATATATATATATATACCAACCCCTCCGCACGAACAGGATGTGACACAAGGTCAATTTTTTAAGCGAAGTTCAACAGGTTTGAATTCAGAGTATTCCTTCTCCTAGACCGGTTGCCTAATCAAAGTTAAAGAGCCCAGTCCGCCCTACTATTTATCCATAGCTGGAGGAAGAGTTGGATCAATACATTTCCCAAGGGTACTAGCGCAAAGTGAAATGCAATTACCACATCCAGGATTTGAACTCGGGGCGACGAGTCCATTTCCCATGACATTAGCCATTACACCACGCGCTTCCTACTAAATATAGGTAAATATATATAAGTGAGTACAAAAAAAAACAACTCTAAGGAAACTACAGATGTAAAGATGTAAATATAAATGTACATTGAACTCAATTCCCTAACCTCTAGGCATAAAATAACCCGAAACATATTGGCATGCCGTTAAAATCAATCACTCACTCATGGCTGATACGGTGCGTACGTCGGTTGAAAAAGAGTCGAAAAGACCAACGTCAGATAACACTGAAAGAGCTCATCAACCTTGTCTACCAACAATTTTCCAGCGTACCCCTATCCATTGTACCCCGGGGATGCGATTTGAGAATTAGCCATATTGGAAGGTAGTGCGTCCTGATGATGATATATTACGTCGTCTTTTACGACCTCACACTATTAAAAGATCCCCAGCTATGAGTTGAATAGTCCCTACTACTGTTCTTCTACAAGAATTGGCTTTGGCAGTAGATAAAACACGAAAGTTGATATGCCATTAAACAAAGAAACCAAACCAAACTATTAAAATATATACAAGGTGTGTCAAAAAAAGTATCGAGATTATTTGTACTTTTTGACACACTTTGTATTCTGAAGAAAAAAAATAACGTTCCATTCATTAATTTTTTTCAGAATACAAGGTGTGCCAAAAAGAACCAAGTTTAAAGCTGTATTTACCAAAATAGAAATGAAGAATGAATGAAACGTTATTTTTGTTTTCAGAATACAAGGTGTGCCAAAAAGTACCAAGTTTAAAGCTGTATTTACCAAAATAGAAATGAAGAATGAATGAAACCTTTTTTTTTTCAGAATACAAGGTGTGTCAAAAAGTACCAAGTTTAAAGCTGTATTTACCATAATAGAAATGAAGAATGAATGAAACCTTTTTTTTTTTTTCAGAATACAAGGTGTGCCAAAAGTACCAAGTTTAAAGCTGTATTTACCATAATAGAAATGAAGAATGAATGAGACGTTATATTTCTTCAGAATACAAGGTGTGTCAAAAAATACCGAGTTTAAAGCTGTATTTACCAAAATAGAAATGAAGAATGAATGAAACGTTATTTTTTTTTCAGAATACAAGGTGTGCCAAAAAGTACCAAGTTTAAAGCTGTATTTACCAAGATAGAAATGAAGAATGAATGAAACGCTATTTTTTTTTCAGAATACAAGGTGTGTCAAAAAGTACAAAAACTCTCGATACTTTTTTGACACACCTTGTATACATTCACAGATTGTTTTCTTGTCGGTCACCAAAATCCATTTGTTAACACTGACAAGGGATATACCAGCTACTATGTTCCCGACCTTGCCCGGGTTATATAACATCCTTTGTTGGTGCGTGGTGTAATGGTTAGAGTCATAGGAACTGATTCGTCGACCCGAGTTCAATTCCTGGACGAAGCTGTTTGCATTTCACATAGTGCTAATACCCTTGGGAAAGGTATGAGTCCAATTCTCCCTCCAGCTATGGGCAAATAGCAGGACAGACTGGGCTCTTTAACCATGGTTAGGAAACCAGTCTAGGAGAAGGAAAACTCTGAATTCAAACCTGATTAAACTCCGCTTAAGAAATTGACCTTGTGTCGCATCCTGCTCGTGCGGAGGGGTTGGTAAATATATATTGGAATTTACTGATGACTCCATAGCTGCAGACATCGTTGGAGTTTGAAGGTCAACCAAGCGTTACTGATTGTAAAACAGATTCCGTCGTATTGACGGAACTATTTTCGGTAAAATAGCAAATCGGTGAATCAAATTCAAACTCACGTTGAGATTGCTTCTACCAATTTGGTAATAATAGTCTTAAGAAAGACATGGCACCATCTCTCTCTCTCTCTCTCTCTCTTCTCTCTCTCTCTCTCTCTCTCTCTCACACACACACACACACACACACACACACACACACACTTCTCCCTTTCTTTCTCTCTCTCACTTGTCCCCTCCCCTCTCTCTCTCTCTCTCACTTGTCTCTCTCTTTCTCTCTCTTCTCTCTCTTGTCTCCCTCTTTCTCTCTCACTCTTTCTAACTTATCTCCCTCTCCTCTCTCTCTTTCTCTCTCTCTCACTTGTCTCTCCCTCTCTCCCTCTCTCTCACTTGTCTCCCTCTCTCTCACTTGTCTCCCCCTCTCTCTCTCTTTCTTCTCTCTTCTCTCTTTCTCTCTCTCTCTCTCTCTCACTTGTCTCCCTCTCTCTCCTCTCTCTCTCTCTCTCTTCTCTCTCTCTCTCTCTCTCTCACCTCTCTCTCTCTCTCTCTCTCTCTCTCTTTGTTGTATCTGAGTTACAGAGAAAGTAAGAAAAAAATATAACGAGTATTTCAAGTAAGGAAATAGGTTTACTCCACAATATACAGTGAACGAGTAATTTGTAACTGAGAGGTTTCATTCACAAAAAAAACGGACGATTCCATCGTCTTATTTTAGGTACTACTAGCAAAATAAAAAACACCCTCCGGGCGATGTAAAAATAGATTTTTGAAACATATTGCCTGAGGAGTGGGAGTAAAAAATTAAATGTCAGCGAGTTTGTATCATAAGTAAGTAAAATCATCAAATTCATCAAAGAATTTAAAAAATAAAACAATTTGAAATGTAAACTTTAAATATGTATTAAAATAAAACAAACTATATATAGATATATAATACCAGTCATGTATTTATTAAAACTTGTTTTAAAAAACAATGAGGACTGTCTAATGTTGCATGTTTAAATTTTGAGTGTATTTATTCTATGTTATGACGGTTTGGGGTAATGTGACGTAGGCAGTGACGAAGTTTTTGTTACAGACAAAAACCGGAAGCGAATCTCCATTATTAATAGATATCACACACACACACACACACACACTCTCTCTCTCTCTCTCTCTCTCTCTATATATATATAATATATATATATATATATATATATATATATATGTAAACACGGTTTGTTTAGAATGGCTTTTTGCCGATAATTTTTGGAGAATAAGTGCTTAATTGAAGTCGTACCTAATTTGAAAATTAATTAATTAATAATGAATTAGGCGGGAATACCTATTAAATTTATGGCTAAACAAATCGAGAAAAATCAATCTCTGTATGTACATTTCGGCCTATTAGGCCTCATCAGCAGAGCTATAGATCGGAAGACCGCCCTGTGCGTGATTTGAAACCGGACTGCCAAGCTGACAGGCCGATCCCATAACCTCTACACCAAACGGACTTCTGAGATTTTACGATTTGTTTAGAGTAGGTTAATATTCCTCTTCTAGTGACTTTTATTACACGACGATATGATAAGTTGTAAACACGGTTTGTTTAGAATGGCTTTTTGCCGATAATTTTTGGGAGAATAAGTGCTTAATTGAAGTCGTACCTAATTTTGAAAATTAATTAATTAATAATGAATTAGGCGGGAATACCTATTAAATTTATGGCTAAACAAATCGATTTGTTTAGCCATAAATTTAATAGGTATTCCCGCCTAATTCATTATTAATTAATTAATTTTCAAAATTAGGTACGACTTCAATTAAGCATTTATATATATATATATATATATATATATATATATATATATATATACGTCGCGTATGAGTTCGCTCTTGTTTTTCCAGCAGTGTCCAACATGTCTTATTCGTCTCACTCTGATAGTTTGTGTAATCGGAGCAAGTGGTTGTAATGCTGCTTTTTTTATAAGGTGTTGTTTCGGAGCGTATGACCTTTAGGCACCCCTTTTGCGATCTCGTTTCATAAGGACATTTTTTCGTTTACACCGTCAAAGTCCGGTCGTTTGTTAACAGACGATTTTTAGAGGTTTTTTTAAATTATAAAACTAACCCCTTACCCCTAACCCCTAATAAACAACCGGATTTTGACGGTGTAAATGAAAAAAATATCCTTATGAAACGAGGTCGCAAAAGGGGTGCCTAAAGGTCATATGGTCCGTTGTTTCAACGATTTATTTAAGATCGCACTCAGTATTCTTGTGCAACTCCCATCTTGATTATTCTCTTGGCGCTTCATTAGGGTCCAGGTGGTGCTGCCGTATAGTAGTACTGATATGACTACGGCTTGGAAGTATTGTCGCTTTAATTCATTAGTGAGCTCAGATTTCCGTATGGTTGATATTCTATTTATAGCAGACCTTGCCTTGACAGAGTAATTAGCACTAATTCAAATGGTAGGGCCTTACGAATGCCGTTAAAATCCGGAAACCGGATTTCCGGTTGTGTTCTTTTTGTGATGCATAGAATCGAACATTGAACCAGGAAAATCGATCATTTCCAATCGAATGTATTTCATGAATCGATTATTCTTGATTATTATTAGATTGGTCATTAGTGGACACTTATTCTCACTTATAAATAACATTTTTAGAAAAAACCAAAAGGGTTGGAAAAAAGCTGTTTGGCCGCCTTAGGCAACTTCAACGTGCACCGAGCTGATTTTGACGGTGGGAGAAGAGAAAGAAACTTTTCCTAATTAAATTTGCCTACCAAATTTCCCCAACAGATGTACCAAATTTTCTAGGTATTTTTTGTATCTGTATGATTGGATATTTCAAAGTTTACTATCTATTCACCTCAGAACGCATTCTATTCAAATAAAGTCCTATTATTATTGTAATCTGAGTCCTTCGGCAAGAGCTGCTGGCAGACGCTTATGGTAGGATGTATGATGGGATATTTCAAAGTTTACTATCTATTCATCTCAGAATTCATTCTATTCAAATAAAGTCCTATTATTATTGTAATCTGAGTCCTTTGGTAAGAGCTACTGCCAGACGCTTATGGTAGGATGTATGATGGGATATTTCAAAGTTTACTATCTATTCATCTCAGAACATTACATTCAAACAAAGTCCTATTATTATTGTAATCTGAGTCCTTCGGCAAAAGCTGCTGCCAGACGTTTATGGTAGGATGTATGATTGGATATTTCAAAGTTTACTATCTATTCATCTCAGAACATTACATTCAAACAAAGTCCTATTATTATTGTAATCTGAGTCCTTCGGCAAGAGCTGCTGCCAGACATTTATGGTAGGATGCATGATTGGATATTTCAAAGTTTACTATCTATTCATCTCAGAACATTACATTCAAACAAAGTCCTATTATTATTGTAATCTGAGTCCTTCGGCAAAAGCTGCTGCCAGACGTTTATGGTAGGATGTATGATTGGATATTTCAAAGTTTACTATTTATTCACTTCAGAACTAATTCTATTCAAATAAAGTCCTATTATTATTGTAATCTGAGTCCTTTGGCAAGAGCTGCTGCTTGACGCTTATGGTAGGATGTATGATGGGATATTTCAAAGTTTACTATCTATTCACTTCAGAACTAATTCTATTCAAATAAAGTCCTATTATTATTGTAATCTGAGTCCTTCGGCAAGAGCTGCTGCTTGACGCTTATGGTAGGATGTATGATTGGATATTTCAAAGTTTACTATCTATTCACCTCAGAACGCATTCTATTCAAATAAAGTCCTATTATTATTGTAATCTGAGTCCTTCGGCAAGAGCTGCTTCCAGACGCTTATGGTAGGATGTATGATGGGATATTTCAAAGTTTACTATCTATTCACTTCAGAACGCATTCTATTCAAATAAAGTCCTATTATTATTGTAATCTGAGTCCTTCGGCAAGAGCTGCTGCCAGACGCTCATGGTACGATGTATAATGGGATATTTCAAAGATCACTATCTATTCACCTCAGAACTCATTCTATTCAAATAAAGTCCTATTATTATTGTAATCTGAGTCCTTCGGCAAGAGCTGCTGCCAGACGCTTATGGTAGGATGTATAATGGGATATTTCAAAGTTTACTATCTATTCACCTCAGAACGCATTCTATTCAAATAAAGTCCTATTATTATTGTAATCTGAGTCCTTTGGCAAGAGCTGCTGCCAGACGTTTATGGTAGGATGTATGATTGGATATTTCAAAGTTTACTATCTATTCACCTCAGAACTAATTCTATTCAAATAAAGTCCTATTATTATAGTAATCTGAGTCCTTTGGCAAGAGCTGCTGCTTGACGCTTATGGTAGGATGTAGGATGGGATATTTCAAAGTTTACTATCTATTCACTTCAGAACTCATTCTATTCAAATAAAGTCCTATTATTATTGTAATCTGAGTCCTTTGGCAAGAGCTGCTGCCAGACGCTCATGGTACGATGTATAATGGGATATTTCAAAGTTTACTATCTATTCACCTCAGAACTCATTCTATTCAAATAAAGTCCTATTATTATTGTAATCTGAGTCCTTCGGCAAGAGCTGCTGCTTGACGCTTATGGTAGGATGTATGATGGGATATTTCAAAGATCACTATCTATTCACTTCAGAACTCATCCTATTCAAATAAAGTCCTATTATTATTGTAATCTGAGTCCTTTGGCAAGAGCTGCTGCTTGACGCTCATGGTAGGATGTATGATGGGATATTTCAAAGTTTACTATCTATTCACTTCAGAACTCATTCTATTCAAATAAAGTCCTATTATTATTGTAATCTGAGTCCTTCGGCAAGAGCTGCTGCCAGACGCTTATGGTAGGATGTATGATGGGATATTTCAAAGTTTACTATCTATTCACCTCAGAACTAATTCTATTCAAATAAAGTCCTATTATTATTGTAATCTGAGTCCTTCGGCAAGAGCTGCTGCTTGACGCTTATGGTAGGATTATGATGGGATATTTCAAAGTTTACTATCTATTCACCTCAGAACACATTCTATTCAAATAAAGTCCTATTATTATTGTAATCTGAGTCCTTCGGCAAGAGCTGCTGCCAGACGCTTATGGTAGGATGTATGATGGGATATTTCAAAGTTTACTATCTATTCACCTCAGAACTCATTCTATTCAAATAAAGTCCTATTATTATTGTAATCTGAGTCCTTCGGCAAGAGCTGCTGCTTGACGCTTATGGTAGGATTATGATGGGATATTTCAAAGTTTACTATCTATTCACCTCAGAACTCATTCTATTCAAATAAAGTCCTATTATTATTGTAATCTTAGTCCTTCGGCAAGAGCTGCTGCTTGACGCTTATGGTAGGATGTATGATGGGATATTTCAAAGTTTACTATTTATTCACCTCAGAACACATTCCATTCAAATAAAGTTATATTATTATTGTAATCTGAGTTCTGCTCAATTGTAAACCATCAGTTTTTGAACTTTGCTTGGGTTTAGTATGTGTAGAAACAGTTGTTATGAGAAAGCCGCTGTGAGTGGCTTAAAGTAGACAATGAGTTAAAAAATTACTTCATGAAAGTTGTAACTTTAATATTGTTAAGAAAAGGAACAGTTAAAAGATGTGTTCCTGTTTTGTTTACTCTTTAGTCTGATCTAGTTTCTTTGTTTTATTCAACTCTTTTTCGACCAAATACCCCCCCCCTCCGACGGCTGTACCAAATTTTCTGGGTAATTTTTACCTGTATGATGGGATATTTCAAAGATCCCTATCTATTCACCTCAGAACTCATTCCATTCAAATAAAGTCCCATCATTGTAATTTGAGTCCTTCAGCTCAATTAGAATGAACTATGTACTTTGCTTGGGTGCGGCGAGAGATCCGCTCACAGCGGCTTTAAGTAGGCAAAGAGTTAAAAGTCGATATTCTGCATTACTATTTTATCAGTTTCCTGTTCGCTTAATTTCAAACAACAGAAACTTACTACAGCCGTTCTTCCTGGTAGTGAGACCAAACTCGATTATTAAAATTAAAGCCATATATGTCAGAAGAGCTCCATTGCCATTGGTTGGGGGTCAGGTGACCAGTACGGTAATCCTTAACTATTTCCTCGTAAATTCCTACCATAAAATAAACTGAACCCTCATTTTATGTCCGTTTTTTTTTTGCAATAAATGTTTTATTTTTCTTGCACCCGTTATTTTACAATACTAAATATATTTTATTTATTTATTTTAATATTCACTTCAATGTGTATATTCTAAAAGTTTTTATTTTGTGAGAATGGTTAGTTTTAAAGTGGGGGTTCGTTTTACAATTTAGGCATAAATTGGATCCTCCTTTTATGACCGTAATTTTGTTTTTTCGTCGACGATGATTAAAATCTGACGTTTCTATTTTAGAGTACCAAAGCCAAAAAAAAAAAAAAAAAAGAAAAAAAAAAAGAAATAACAACAACAAAACGAACCCCCACTTTAAAACTAAGCATTCTCACAAAATTTTAGAATATACACATTGAAGTGAATATTAAAATAAATAAATAAATAAAATATATTTAGTATTGTAAAATAACGAGTGCAAGAAAAATAAAACATTTATTGTAAAAACACGGACATAAAATGAGGGTTCAGTTTATTTTATAGTAGGAATCTACGAGGAAATAGTTATGGATTACCGACCAGTACAATAAAAGCTATGGTCAACAGGAGGCGAGGTTAGTGAAAGCCATTTGCTGAGTGGGGTGGGTCGGGGTTTGATCAGCCCCGATTGGGTCCCCTGGGGAAGGAAATCCGATGTTGAAAGACCAGAAATTTCCAATGATCCCAGGGATATAACATCGCTGATGACTCCCTCCTCCATCATCTTATAGATGTATTTTACTAGAAACAACAGAGAATTTTCGGATATTTTCCAATATGTGATCTACCAAAGGTTTGTGATCTACTATTGATCTACTATTCATGGCATGTGATCTACTAGGAAAAAAGAAGACAGGGTTAGGGTTAGGGTTTAGGGTTAGTTTAATGGGAAAATAATGGGTAGTTAATGGGTAGATCACATATTGGAATGCAAACAACTCGGTAGATCACATATTGGATTAGAAACCATTCGGTAGAGCACATATTGGAAGAGTACCGAATGTTCATTGTATTTTTTTTTCTTGTTTACTTGTTTAATAAGTTGACTACAGGAAATCCGACGCCATGTCACCTGATGATGGCTGGAAAGTAGATCAATCGAAAACAATCAAGATTCAAATAAATGCACAGAAGATTCATGAATATTAATGGTCGCTTCGTTTTCCCGCCGTATATTTAAATTGGATGCCAATTTATCGATCTACTTTGGTCTCTTGTGTCAAGAAATGATTTTGGAGAGAACTAATCATTTATAAGTTATAGTGTGATCCACAGCAGGTAATGAAAAGGACTAGAATTGAATGGGTCAGCTCTTTCTTTCCCCCCTCCCCACGTGTGTGTGAGAGAAAGAGAGAGAGAGAGAGGCAGAGAGACAGACATACAGCCAGAAACACACACACACACAGAGACAGAGGCAGAGACAAAGAGACAGAGAGACAGTCAGAAAACACACACACACACACACACACACACAGAGAGAGAGAGAGAGAGAGAGAGAGAGAGAGAGAGAGAGAAACACAAAGAGACAGAGAGACAGAGAGACAGTCAGAAGCACAGAGAGAGAGAGAGACAGACAGACAGACAGAGAGATACAGACAGAGATAAAGACAGACAGACAGATTGACAGTCAGAAACAGAGAGAGAGAGAGAGAGAGAGAGAGAGAGAGAGAGAGAGAGAGAGAGAGAGAGAGAGAGAGATTGACAGTCAGAAACAGAGAGAGAGAGAAAGAGTGGGGAGAGAGAAAGAGAAAGACATAGACAGAGACAGATTGACAGTCAGAAACACATACGCACACACGCACACACACACAGAGAGAGAGAGAGAGAGAGAGACAGACAGACAGACAGACAGACAGAGAGTTATACAGACAGAGATAAAGACAGACAGACAGATTGACAGTCAGAAACACAGAGAGAGAGAGAGAGAGGGGGGGCAGAAACAAAGACAGACTGGCAGTCAGAAACAGAGAGAGACAGAGACAGAGACAGAGACAGATTGACTGTCAGAAACACACACACACACACACATACACACACACAGAGTGGGGGGAGAGAGAAAGAGAAAGAGAGAGAGACAGAGACAGATTGACTGTCAGAAACACAGAGAGAGAGAGAGACAGACAGATAGACAGACAGAAACACAGAGATGGAGAAAGAGAAAGAGAAAGAAAGAGTTTGTTTTTCTTTGCTTTGTTTTATGGCATATCAACTTAGATGGGTCATTTAATGCCAACAAAGTTATGAAATAAATTGTAGCTATAGTTTGGTAGAAAACAAATATATATCTTATTATAATGGAGATTGTGTGTTTTTCTGTCTGTAACCGAAACTATATTCCTACTCAAGTCACAATTCCCTTAGTTATTTACATCACATTCTCCATGATTTTATTTTTATCTAAACCTCAATTATTATTAAAATTGTCTTACATTATTAATACTGTTAACTATGTCTACGTACTGATAACATGCAATTATATTTATATATACAATAAAATACCGGTTTACAGTGTGAACGGGAAGGCTAATTTGCATATTAATATTAAAAAATCGAATTTAATAAATATGTGCTTAGTATTATTGATTTCTAACTGTTTGGTTTTATTTTAATGAATATAAGCAAAAATCTCTTCAATGAATTTTAAATGAAATCCATTAACAAGATAAAATAACTGTCATTTTATTATTTACTTCCTCTTATAACTAAATACTTAAATTAGAAAAAATAACAATGAAAAGACTAGAGTGATGGAAGAGTAAGTTTCAGTTGTTCCATTTTTATTATACTCCCTCTGTTTCAAATCTTTTATTATACTCCCTCTGTTTCAAATCTTTTTATCTGTATTCTTATTTAGTTTCATTAGCCTTTCTAATTTAATACAATATTTTATTACATTAAAACTTAAATACTTGCACCCGGAGGGTGCATATATTTGCTAGTATATATAATGTATCTAAAATGTATATTTCCTGTCTGGGATTTAAAATATTTTTATATATCTTTTACATATGTTTTAAATGTATTTGATTGCTTTTCTGTTGCTTTTATTGTCATCATATATAAGTTTTGATGTGGGTGTGTTCGAAGATAAGAGTTTTCATTGGTCTTATAAAAGAGAAAAAAAAAGGAAAAAAAATATTTTCTCTGTTCCAATTTTTCTCATTCTTCATCTGATGAGATTCTGGTCGAAATAAATTTATAGTAGCCATATGACAGTTTGTTAAATTTTCTTTCTTGAAAAGATATCATAACTTTATTTTCGACCAGAATCTCATCAGAATGAAGAATGAGAAAAATTGGAACAGAGAAAAATATTTTTATTCCTTTTTTTTCTCTTTTATAAGACAATGAACAACTCTTACTCTTCGGACACACCCACATCAAAACTTATATAGTGACAATAAAAGCAAACAGAAAAAGCATTCCAAATACATTTAACTAAAACATATGTAAAAGATATTATAAAAATATTTTTAAATCCCAGACAGGAAATCATTACATTTTAGCATACATTTATATTACTAGCAAACTATATGGCACCCTCCGGAGTGCAAGTATTTAAGTTTTTAATGTAATAAAAATATTGTATTAAATTTAGAAAGGCTATGAAACATAAATTAAGATACAGATAAAATTTTGAAACAGAGGAGTATAATAAAAGATTTGGAAACAGCAGGGAGTATAATTTAAAAATGGAACAACTGAAACTTACTCTTCATTCACTCTAGTCTTTCATTGTTAATTTTTTTCTAATTTAAGTATTTAGTTATAAAGAGGAGTAAATAATAAATGACAGTTATTTATATCTTTGTTAATGGATTTCATTTAAAATTCATTGAAGAGGATTTGCTTATATTCATTTAAAATAAACCAAACAGTTAGAAATCAATAATACTAAGCACATTATTTATTAAATTCGAATCTTTTTTAAATAATATGGCAAAATTTAGCCTTCCCGTTCACACTGATAAACCCCGGTATTTTATTGTATATATAAATATAATTGCATTGTATCAGACGTAGACTTAGTTAACATATTCAATAATGTAAGACAATCTTTATACATAATTGAGGTTTAGATAAAAAATAAAAATCAGGAGAATGTGATGTAAATAACTAAGGGAATTGTGATTGAGTAGGAATAATAGTTTCGGTTACAGACAGAAAAACACACAATCTCCTTTATAATAAGATATATATTTGTTTTCTACCAAACTATAGCTACAATTTATTTCATAACTTTGTTGGCATTAAATGACCCATCTAAGTGATATGCCATAAAAAACAAAGCAAACGAAAAAACAAACTCTTTCTTTCTTCTTTTCTCTTTCTCCATCTCTGATCTGTTTCTGTCTTGTCTAATCTGGGTCTGTCTCTCTCTCTCCTCTGTGTTTTCTGACAGTCAATCTGTCTCTGTCTCTTCTCTCTTTCTCTTTTCTCTCTCCCCCCACTCTGTGTGATGTGTATTGTGCTGTGTGTGTGTGTGTTTCTGACAGTCAATCTTGTCTCTGTCTCTGTCTCCTGTCTCTCTTGGCTTTCTGACCTGCCAGTCTGTCATTTGTTATCTGCCCCCTCTCTCTTCTCTCTCTCTGTGCTTTTGACTGTTCAATCTCTGTCTGTCTGTCTTTATCTCTGTCTGTATAACTCTCATGTCTGTCTGGTTTGTCTGTCTGTC
>CM042164.1:16909433-16948278 GCA_023376005.1 Doryteuthis pealeii | reverse complement strand
AATTTATAGTAGCCATATGACAGTTTGTTAATTTTTCTTTCTTTGAAAGTATAAATATTGCTCTGTACATCATTAATTCATTAGTTATTATACATTGAGCTCTCTTGGGGATTTGTAAACATCCTTGTTGAATCTATAAGTTTGCATTAACATGAGCCTGCATTGTGGATGAACAGGATATATTGATGATAGCAAATAGAATTACCCCCTACACACAAGTCGGTTGGATTATTTTACACACACACACACACATACACACACATACATATATATATATATATATATATATACTTGAAAAGCACCGGACGAAAGGGCCCTAGTCTTATATTAATAAAACGTCTTATTCCATTCTATTGCCCCTTTTTGTCTCCCCCTCATTATCATTGTGTAGATCGCTCTACATGTTAGCTTATATATATCTTATTATAATGGAGATTGTGTGTTTTTCTGTCTGTAACCGAAACTATATTACTAATCGAGTCACAATTAACATAGTTATTTACATCACATTCTCCATGATTTTATTTATATTTAAACCTCAATTATTTATAAAATTGCTTCACCTTTTTATTAGTGTTGTCCATATCTACATACAAATAACATGCAATTGTATTTATATATACAAAATAGCGGTTTTTGCAGTGTGAATGGGAAGGCTAATTTGCATATTGATAAAAATATGATTTTATTTAAATATGTGCTTAGTATTATTGATTTCTAATTGTTTGGTTTATTTAATGAATATAATCAAAAATCTCTTCAATGAATCTTAAATGAAAATCCATTAACAAGAAAAAATAACTGTCATTTTATTCTTTATTTCCTAATTTAACTAAATAGTTAAATAAGTAAAATTCAGCAATGAAGACGGGAGTGATGGAAGAGTAAGTTTCATTTCTATTTTCTATTATACCCCCACTCTGTTACATATCTTTTTGTCTGCCTCTAATTTAATACGATATTTCATTACATTAAAACTTAAATACTTGCACCGGAGGTGCATATATTTGCTAGTATATATATATATTATATATATATATATATATATGTATGTGTGTTGTGTGTGTGTGTGTGTGTGTGTGTGTGTGTGTGTGTAGAAAGTTTGTAGAAAAATTATAGACCTATTATATTTTTTAAACTTTCTTTTGTAGCCGGAACATTTTCCTGAACTTTTTGATATTTATATACACTTTTACTACAAACTCTTTTGAGCTTTTTTAATGATAAAAATGCTTATAACTTTTAAAAATAAAATTTATTTTATTTTTAACAAAATACGCATTTTTTAAACATTTTTGAAAATTCCGGTACTGATCGAGAGCGTTCTGTGCCTCGTGATTAATGATATATTTATTTCGTCTTTCCGTTTACAATGTTGCTTTGATAAAGACCTCTTCATATGGTCGAAACAGATTTCTGTCAGCAAAACTTTTAACATCTTGTTTTTTCTACAAACTTTCTACACACACACACACACACACACACACACACACACACATATATATATATATATATATATATATATATTATATTTTTGCTTGAAGGCAATTACAATGCATGTATCGCATAACATTCGATACTTTTTTATAGAAAATGAACTTGACAAGTGTAATCCCGGCAAGGGATCGCTCGGTGTGTAGAACATCGTACAGACTGTTTCGACTTTATTAAGTCTCATCAGCGATGTATACTAACGACTTCCCTCCGACAGAAATCGAAATCGAATATATATATATATGAAATATTGTTCAATTACTCATATCTTTTAATTACTTCTTTTAGGAAATGTAAAATCCTGGATGGCTTTATTTTCATTATTTATTTTTTTTTCAAATTAATTGCTTGTTAGTATTTTGTTCGTACTAGATCAAAGTCTACACACTCTAGCAGTATATGTTTCACTGTAAATCTCTCTCTCTCTGACATCTAGTGCATATTGAGAAGAGAGAAAGAGGGAGAGGGGGGGGGAGAAGAGAGAGAAAGAAAGAAAAAAAGAAAGAGAGATTATTATAGCAAATACCGAAAGTGCAGACCTCACCCCCCTCATTCATGAGTAGAATCGAACTGAGAACAATGGCAATAGTGTGCTTGATTAGTTCTCTGGTATTCGCCCCCCAGTGTTTAAATATGGCCTGGGAATCCATACCGCTTCCGTCTTCCTGTTTATTAAAAAGGTTTTGTTGCTTGCTTTATTGTTTTGCTTTTTGGGTTTTTTTTCTTTTTGTTTGTTTGTTATTTTGTTTTTGGGTGTGGGTGTGGGTGTGGGTACTAAAATACTCCCCTCTATATATTATATCCTGTGCAATGCAGAATTTAGAACAGCAGTTGATGAGATTTGAACTTGTTGTGTCTCAATTCTCTGGTATCCTCCCCCGAGTGTGCAAATGGGGGCAAGGGGTTCATACAGTTTCCGCTTTCCTGTTTATTACAAAGGTTTTGTTGTTTGCTTTATTGGGGGGGGGGGATCTTTGCTTTTTGGGATCTTTTGTTTTGCTTTTTTTTGGGGGGGGGGGTTGTGGGCAGTACTAGAATTCTCACCTATATATTGAATGATCTTTGGTCATTTATGAGGAAGAACGTCCCGGTTTCCTGCCTCAAAAATTGCTACCCCGGTGACTGTTAAAATAACGACCCCAGCTACGTCGTCGCGGCGGTGTTACTTGAAAGAAACCCCCCCCAAAAAAAAAATACATTTACTTGTCGAAAATATCTATCTATTTATCTACTATCTCCATTTGTTCATATCGATCTATATTATTTTGTTTGTTTATCTATCTATCTATCTATCTCAGTCTATTCAAAACTACGATAAATAAACAAGAATTACGACAAATTACGATAAATAAATAAAAATTACGATAAATAAATAAGAATTACGGCAAAAAATAAATACCCTCTAAAATACATTTAACGCCCTAAGTTGGTTGTTTTCTTTCAAGTAACACTACCGCGATGACGTAGCTGGGGTCGTTATTTTAACAGTCACCGGGTAGCAATTTTTGAGGCAGGAGACCGGGACGATCTTCCTTATAAATTACCTGAGATTTGAACTCATTGTCTCTCATTCTCTGCTATGCTAGTCCATAAAATTTCGACCTTCATGTTTATTAAAAAGTTTTTTTTGCTAGCTTTATTGTTTGTTTGTTTGTTGTGGGATTACTAAAATTCTCACAACATCTGAAGTACTGACGACACCATATGATCCTGATGAGCGATCGATACCCCAGAAGCATGTCCATCCAGAAACGGATCCTGATGATCAATATTCAGACTGTGATACTATGATTGAGGATGAACATGCTCAGAATAAATAAATAAATGAATAAAAAGAGAATAGGTTAAAGCCAGGCATAAGTAAAAGGGGTGGTGTTGTCCTTTTTACGAATCCAAAGATTAGGCCGTAAAGTTTAAGAGACTTGTATGACCACCATGAAGTTAGGCCACTTAGTGATAATATCTTATGCACCCAGGTATTAAAAGCAAAAGGGATTTTTATGAGAAAATCTCTTTTGAAAAAATTAATGGTCGACGTATTGAAGACACTACGTCTGGAAAAAGATTTAATTACTTTAATTTTAAGGGTTAATGACGACTAGAAGTCGGCGATTTGATTTAAGTACTGGCCATCTGTGTGGTCCGGAGAAGATGGGTGGGGAAGGAGAGTTTGACATAAATACAGCTAAACTCCAGCACTGGGGTAGTTAGAACCGGGCCGTTGAGGTGTTAAGGTCGCCGGTAGAGATAGCCAGCAGTCAACCCCGGGCCCTAGAGGTGTTAACGTCGGTAGCAGTAGTTAGCCCCGAATCCACAGCGAGTGAAGTCAGTAGCCAGCCAGTTGAAATAGATTTCTAAAGTATCACAGACCCCCTTCTTCCATCCGCGTCTTGTTTACAAACACTTGTAGTTGTTGTTTTCTTTTTTTTTAATCCTTGTGACTGTTTTCTGACTCGTGCCCCAATTCGGCCAGCACAGAATATCACAACGTTTGGGGTTCTAGACATCGTGCATTGAAGGTGCAGAGCGCAGAACAGGTCGTCTCACAAGACTCAGAGCGGCCTCATCCACAAAGGAGGAATATTTCAGGACGAAATATTTCAGCTTGATTAGGCGACCTCATAACGAGATATCTCCTAATTCGAGTAACCCATTGCCAGACCGTGAATTACCTAGGCGTTCACAAAGAATTCATAAAGAGCCCAGATATTTGAAAGATTTCCTATTATGAGTAAAGAAATACGTGGGGGAGAGTACAAATAATCCACCTTAATTGCCTCCCCTTGGAAATCTGAGATCTATAAAAAGTAGAACTCTGAAAACGTCAGTCAGATCGTAGTCAGAGTAAAGTATAATAAAGCTTTCCTAAAAGTCTAAGAACTGGTTCTCTTCTTACTACAGGTACTAATAAAATGATCACCTATATATTTTATTTCCAGGGCAATGCAGAATTGTAGGCGGGGGCTTCCTACGCCACGTGTCCGTTGGTCATGGGAGAATTCAGCCCCAGCCCCAGCAAACTACCTTTCGGCCACGTTTCATTGAAGAGACAAGACGTATGTCTTTTCAGTCTCCGCCCTTTGAACAAATAGTACATTTATTCCAGCTCTGTTCCTAGAGCAGAATTGTATGCCAATTCACACAACAGCATTGAAGACCTGTAAGTCTTGAGTTACATATTTATTTATTATATTCTGTTTTGTTAAAAGAAGATTTACTTTTTATTGTTTGGGATATGCATCCTGTTTCGGTCTTTACATGTACACCCTTCTGCAAATTGATTAAAACAAAACGAATAATTCCGTTATTATCATAACTAGCAACAGAAAACACCCTCCGGGGAGGTTTTCTATTCAACCCATAGATGGGAACCTAACAGGTACTACCACTCCGGGTCAGAGTGGACCAGGGACCAATGGTGATGAAGGGGTGCTTCACATTCCCCAAACGTCCAGAACTGGAACCTCACCATCAGATAGAGTTTAACGTCATTCCCAGGACATGTAGACCCTCAGTCACCGCCTTCTAGCACCCTTATGATAAAAAGGGGTTGGGGCTTGCCATAAGGGCAATAGGGTTGGGGCAATCATATAGGTGCTAGGGCTTGACGTGACCAGCCGACTGATCGGTGGGGGCCTCCCCGACCGCCCGTCTAATCCAAGAACAGCCTAAAGTGGAATATTGCAAGTCATGGACTGCGCAACCACCTGGGTTCTATCCTTAAGTATCACGGATCGCCACCCGCGGCCAACAGGTGGCCCATTGGTGGAGTCTTACCCCTCTGCAGAGGTGAAGTCAGTGCATTCTAACACCCCAGCTGATAGGGCGGTAACACATTAGGATATCTAATTAATAACCTAACACTGAGTATTTTGGTAAGGAAAAAACACAGTCGTATTAACAAAAGATACTAATGATATTTAATTGCATAGATGGGGCCGGTTTAGCTCAATCGGTAGAGCGTTCGGCTAGAAATCTCAATATTCCTGATTCGATACCGGCCCTCGCCAACTCAGCGTATGAGTAGCACAGGGATCTGTGCGGTAAAGTAAGGAGTTGGTGGTAGGTTGGCGATCCACCCTAGATGCAAAACAATTTCCTTGATCTAGCGCTATTGAAAAGGGTATAGACTCCCTCGCTGATTGGCTGATACCGACTTTAGGCCACCCCGACGACTAATTAAATTGCATATATATAACATGTCCCAAACAACAATCGGCACAATGTATTCCGTGAACGAAACAGAGTTTAATAATGAAAAAGGTTAATTAAAAAAAACTTACAAGTCTTCTATGGTTTTCTGTGAGTTGTAATATAATTTTCCGGCAAAACTTGCCAATCGATCGGAAAATTAGGGTGACCCAGAAAAACAGAACCCACAAATTCTGTAATAAAACTGTTAATTTTAACTAGGGGGTTTAGGGTTAGGGGTTAGGATTTAGGGTTAGGGTTAGGGGTTAGGGTAGGGTTAGGGTTGGGGTTTAGGGTTAGTTTAATGGGAAAATAAATAAATAATTTGGGTTCTGTTTTTTCTGGGTCAACCTGTATACCGGTGACCCAGAAAAAACAGAACCCACAAATTTTGTAATAAAACTGTTAATTTTAACTAGGGGGGTTTGGGATTAGGGTTAGGGTTAGAGATGGGGTTGGGGTTTAGAGTTAGGTTTAGGGTTTAGGGTTAGTTTAATGGGAAAATAAATAAATAATTTGGGTTCTGTTTTTTCTGGGTCGCCTTTATACAGGGTAACCCAGAAAAAATAGAACCCACAAATTTTGTAATGAAACTGTTAATTTTAACTAGGGGGGTTAGGGTTATGGGTTAGGATTTAGGGTTAGGGTTAGGGGTTAGGGGTTAGGGTTAGGGTTAGGGTTGGGGTTTAGGGTTAGTTTAATGGGAAAATAAATAAATAATTTGTGTTCTGTTTTTTCTGGGTCGCACTGTAATGTGTTTTAATTTTCCGACCGATTTGCAAGTTTAGCCAATTTTCCTCTATGAACAGACCTGGGATACATTTATTATTCACCCAAAGAGCGAGGAACAAAACAAAGGTTGCTGAGAAAGAAAGGGTTAAGAAATTGAATTGCCGCGTAACCAACGGACACGTGACGTGGGAAGCCCGGCCTAAAATCCCAGTGAGACAATTATGTTTGTATCCCTACAATATGAATCCTTAGATTAAGTCATTGGTTACCATCATTTTTTCACTTGCTGTTCAATGCTTTTAAATTTAGCCAATAGCAATCATTTAGCTTGATTTAGCACAAGAGCAGAATAATGAGGTACTCGGTGAGAATCGAACTCACTAAAAATAGTCTGCTACGAAATGTACATTAGATGAAAGAATTCAGGACAGCAATCAAACAGATCAGTTTAAATTCGGGACATTGTTTTTCTGTTAAGCTGAAAGAAAATTGTAAAAAAAGTTGTTCATTGAAGCTTTTAAATTGTAAAGCTGGGAACCTCGGAAAGAAGAAGAAGAAGAAGAAGAAGAAGAAGAAGAAACATAGGGGTGGGGTTCAACCGAGAGAAGTGCTAATGATAGCTATTGCTTCGTTGACAATTACTGGAGTGAATAAAAAAAATGTCTTAAAAAAAACAAAAAAACAAACAAATAGCATTGTTCCAAGCAATTGGTCAGCCGAGCAACATTCCACTTAATGCTTACGGACGGAATCTTAGCAGCTGAGCAGTCCATGACAGACAACGGTCCACTTTGGTCCTTTCTTGGGCTAGACACCTATATGATTGTCCCAACCCTATTGCACTTATGGCAAGCCCCAAACCTTTTTTATCATATATGTGCTAGAAGGCGGTGGCTGAGGGTCTTCGTCTCCTGAGAATGACGTTAAACTCTATCTGATGGTGAGGTTCCAGTTCTGGGGGTCTGGGGAATGTGGAGCACCCCTTAATCACCATTGCTCCCTTGTCCACTCTGACCCGGAGTGGTAGTACCTGTTAGGGTCCCAGCAGATATGACGTCATCATAGGAACTTTTCAGCCCCGCCCCCATCCCACTGAATTAAGATAGATACGAGGGTCGGCTGAAAAGTTCATAGGCTGACCAATATACTTACACTCATAGGATGTGACGAAATGAGGTTTATTTTTCAACATAATCTCCTCCGTGGTCCATACACTTCTTCAATCGGTGTTGCAGCGCTTGGATCCCATTGATGAATTAAAAGTCACCAACAGCACTTATGACGTCATCATACTAACTTTTCAGCCACACCGCCCCCACCCCGCCCTCGTAAACGCGATTCTGTCGTGTAAAAACATGGCGGTTGGGAATTAGTGAGTGAATGCTACAACAAATTAAGATAAAACTATAATCACTTTGTTATCAGTCTCGTCCACTTTGTATAGAGACGCTAATTTTACAATGGTTCTATTTCGGCGGGGGGGGGGGGATAGAGGCTTAATTCTCTTATACGCAAGCTTTTTGACACACACACGTATTGAGACACGGGATATGGGCTTGAAACTAAGATGTGTTCCAGAGACTTGGTTCTTTTCTCGTCGCAAGTCACGTTTATTTCAAATACCGCAGTCAGACGAAATCATTACTTATTTAGTCAAACAGGATTTAGACACACACACACACACACACACACACACACACACACACACAAATGTGGCACAAGGTCAATGATTTGGTGAGAGAGGAGGTGCAGGATCTTCACCGTTCTGCCATTTACTTAACTCGTCGCAAGTCACGTATTTTTCTAATACCGCAGTCAGACGAAATCATTACTTATTTAGTAAAAAAAAAAGATTTACACCCCCCCACACACACACATGTGACACAAGGCCAATGATTTGGTGAGAGAGGAGGTGCAGGGTCTTCACTGTCCTGACATTTGCTCAATTAGACTCATTCTCTAGACCAATCCTTTCTTATTATTCACTAGAAGCGGCTACCCAGCGTCGCCTGGGTAGAGGGGGTAGCAAAAAAAGTTAGTCTTGCTGATCCATTATTACTGAATCACGAGTTGGATCTGAGCAGGATGCCCCATTAAGATCCCCACGTATAAAAAAACACCTTGCGTTGATTGAGCCATTCCGAAAAGAAAAATTATTGTCTACTATTTAAAATTTTTAATGCAAAAGAAATTCTATGTTATTATCATTTAAATTTTATTTTTTATTATTATCTTCACAAATATAAATCAAATCTCTATTATTTTTGCTCAAAAACAAAGCCCTGGTGATATTTAATGTGTATATATATTTACTTTATCGTTAATTGTTTTATTTTCGAAGTTTCCTCCGGACATACAGATACACACAACTGCCCTTTATATATGTATAGATTTCCCCCGGACATACATACACACAATTGCCCTTTATATATGTATCCATTACCCCAGGACATACACACAGCTGCTCTTTATATATGTATCGATTACCCCCGGACATACACACACACAACTGCTCTTTATATATGTATCGATTACCCTTGGACATGCATACACACAACTGCCCTTTATATATGTATAGATTTCCCCGGACATACATACACACAACTGCCCTTTATATATGTATAGATTTCCCCCGGACATACATACACACAATTGCCCTTTATATATGTATAGATTTCCCCTGGACATACATACACACAACTGCCTTTTATATATCTATAGATTTCCCCCGGACATACATACACACAACTGCCTTTTATATATGTATAGATTTCGCCCGGACATACATACACAGAACTGCCCTTTATATATGTATAGATTTCCCCCGGACATACATACACACAACTGCCCTTTATATATGTATAGATTTCCCCCGGACATACATACACACAACTGACCTTTATATATGTATAGATTTCCCCGGACATACATACACACAATTGCCCTTTATATATGTATAGATTTCCCCTGGACATACATACACACAACTGACCTTTATATATGTATAGATTTCCCCCGGACATACATACACACAATTGCCCTTTATATATGTATAGATTTCCCCCGGACATACATACACACAACTGACCTTTATATATGTATCGATTTCCCCCGGACATACATACATACACACAACTGACCTTTATATATGTATAGATTTCCCCCGGACATACATACACACAACTGACCTTTATATATGTATAGATTTCCCCCGGACATACATACACACAACTGACCTTTATATATGTATCGATTACCCCCGGACATACATACACACAACTGCCTTTTATATATCTATAGATTTCACCATAAAGTGATTTATTCTTTTAAACAAAGGGAGGCGTTTTGTGCAATGGTTATTGGCGTAGCAAATGAGACGGCAACCCGAGTTCAAATCCTGGACGAGTTTGCTACATTTCAAATAGCGCTAATACTCTTGGGAAAGGTCTGAAGCCAACTATTTTCCCCAATCATTGGGCAAATAGCAGGGTAGACTTAGCTCTTTGATCTTGGTATGGCAACCAGTCTAGAAAAAGGAAAACTGTGAATTCAAACCAGTTAAACCAGGCATGTCAAACCGAGTAACCCCTAGGGTAGCATGGATTACACATGTATGTCAAGAGGTCAGCATGGATTACACATGTATGTCAAGAGGTCAGCATGGATTACACATGTATGTCATAAGGGCCGCATGGATTACGTATGTATGTCATGAGGGCCGCATGGATTACACATGTATGTCAAGTGGGCTGCATGGATTACACATGTATGTCATGAGAGCCGCATGGATTACATGCGTGTGACAAGAGGGCAGCATGGATTACACATGTATGTCATAAGGACCGCATGGATTACACATGTATGTCAAGAGGGCTGCATGGATTACACATGTATGTCATGAGAGCCGCATGGATTACACATGTATGTCATGAGAGCCGCATGGATTACATGCGTATGACAAGAGGGCAGCATGGATTACACATGTATGTCATGAGGGCTGCATGGATTACACATGTATGTCATGAGAGCCGCATGGATTACACATGTATGTCATGAGGGCTGCGTGGATTACACATGTATGTCAAGAGGGCTGCATAGATTACACATGTATGTCATGAGGGCCGCATGTATTACATATGTATGTCATGAGGGCTGCGTGGATTACATATGTATGTCATGAGGGCCGCACATGACAACTAAGTCTTTAAATCCTCCTTCTACATTATCAGAATAAAGTGATGATTGCTATCATTAATGTCTTTATTAATGCATTTTTGTCAACAAAAAAAAAGAAAGGAAAAAAGAATATTACTGACAGAGTTCAAATAATAAAACATTCAAGTGTCATTGTCACTTTCAATTATAGTCATGTGTTGATTTAAAGCAGAAGGCAAGAGGAAAGCTTCACTCCCTTGCATTGACTGAGTAACCTCTTCTTTCCGCAAATCAAAGAAGAGGATGAGAGACAATGCATTAATTGTTAGGACCATATGACCTTTAGGCACCCCTTTTTGATCTCAATTAAGAAAGGACATGATTTTCATTTACACCGTCAATATCCGGTTGTTTCAACAGACGATTTTTAGATTTTAAAAAAATTATAAAACTAACGCCTAACCCCTAACCCTAACCCCTAACCCTAACTCCTAACAAACAACCGGATATTGACGGTGTAAATGAGAAAAGTGTCCTTTCTTAATCGAGATCAAAAAGGGGTGCCTAAAGGTCATATGGTCCGATTGTTTCTTAACAACACATTGCCTTAATGAAAATAAACGACCCTTTTCGCTCAAGAATTTTTGGAAAAGACTTAACAAAAAAATTGGGGTACTGTAAAAGCGCCGTATAAGAGCGTAGTCTGCGTGCGGGTCGCACCTGTGCTTGCTGAGGGTCACATATGGCCCGCGCGTCGCATGCATGACATGCCTGTGTTATAAGTAAAAAAAAAAATGTTTTTTTAATTCCATTTATGAACATTTTTTATTGTCATTGTTGTTGTATATTGTGGGGATTAATAAAAGTAAAAATAAATAAAACAAAAGTAAAACAAAATTAAATAAAATAAATAGATAAATAAAAAAAACACAAAAATAACAGAGGGCTTAGGACAGGAAGAGGCTTCTTGGCATGCGCAGGAAAAGTTCTTGGTGTCAAAAAGGTCCCGAAGATGCTGGGACTGAGAGACTTTGGAGAGGTAACACCTATCGAATTGTTCGGGAAATATATCCCCTCAACGAAATAGTTTGGTTTGGTTTGGTTTTACGGCATATCAACCTCAGTGGGTCATTTAATGCCGATAAAGTTTTGAAATAAATCAATTCTTAATGGATAATACAATTTTTTTATAAATACATTTTTCTGTTTAACCCATAGATGGGACCCTAACAGGTATTACCAATCCAGGTCAAAGTGGACCAGGGAGCAATGGTGATGAAGGGGTGCTCCACATTCCCCAAACTTCCAAAACTGGTACCTCACCATCAGATAGAGTTTAACATCATTCCCAGGACATGTAGACCCGCAGCCACCGCTTTCTAGCACCCATATGATAAAAAGGGGTTGGGGCTTGCCATAAGGGCAATAGGGTTGGGAAAATCATATAGGTGCTAGGGCTTGACATGACCAGCCGATTGATCGGTGGGGGCCTCTCCAACCGACCGTCTAGCCTAAGTAAGGTTCTAAGTGGAGTGTTGCATGTCATGGACTGCTCATCCACCAAGACTCCGTCCTTAAGCATCACGGGTCGCCACCCACGGCAAACAGGTGGCCCCATTGGGGGAGTCTTACCCCTCAGCAGAGGTGCAGTCGGTGCATTCTAACGCCCCACCGACAGGGCGATCAACAAAATAGTGTGAACCCGTTAATAAAGGTCTAACTCTAAAGTCATCCCTGTCACTGTTCATTTCCTTCTTTTCGTTAAATTCTATTTCAGCTCACACGAAGTAAGTAATACTTTTATTGGGATACAAGACGAATGAACCAAGACATATCTCATTATAATGGAGATTATGTGTTTATCTGTCTGTAACCGAAAGTATGTCACCACTCAAGTCACAATTCCCTCAGTTATTTACGTCATATTCCCCATGATTTTATTTTTATTTAAACCTCAGTTATTAATAAAATAGTTTCATATTATTAATACTGTTGACCTTATTTACATGCTACTAACATGCAATTGTATTTATATATACAACAAAATAGCGGTTTACAGTGTGAACGGGAAGGCTAATTTGCATATTAATATTAAAAATGTGATTTTAATATATATGTGCTTAGTATTATTGATTTCTAATTGTTTGGTTTTATCTTAATGAATATGAGCAAAAATCTCGGGGATAAATCTTAAAAGAAATCCATTAACAAGAAGAAATAACTGTAATTCTATTCTTTACTGCCTATTTCAACTAAATAGTTAAATTAGTAAAATTTAGCAATGAAAGACGGGAGTGATGGAAGAGTAAGTTTTAGTTGTTCTATTATTCGATTATATCCTCCTCTTTTTCAAATCTTTTTATCTGCATTCTTATTTAGTTTTATTAGCTTTTCTAATTTAATATGATATTTTATTACATTAAAACTTAAATATTTCCACCCGGCGGAGGATGCATATATTTGCGGGTATGAATAAAGAAAAAAAAAAGAAATAAGATTTGGCATTGAATAAACCTACAGGATTGAGATGCCACTAAATAAACCTAATCTGTTTTCAAGGGGAGGTAATTCGTATCGGAATAATAAAACAAAGTAGATATTACTAAAAATTTTCACATTTTAAAGCAAAAATCTCGTGGATGAATATTAAAAGAAATCCATTAACAAGAAGAAATAACTGTAGTTTTATTCTTTACTTCCTATTTTAACTAAATAGTTAAATTAGGAAAATTTAGCAATTAAAAGTTTCAATTGTTCTATCATTCGATTATACCCCCTCTTTTTCAAATATTTTTTATCTGCATTCTTATTTAGTTTTATTAGCCTTTCTAATTTAATATGATATTTTATTACATTAAAACTTAAATATTTGCACCCGACGGAGGGTGCATATATTTGCTAGTTCCCATAATATCTCATTTCTTTCAAATGATGTCTAGAAGCGTCAGTTTGCTTGGATTTCAAGTCGCCACCATTTTGTAAGTGTACCTTCTATGATCTTGTGACGGAAAAAGACTGTATTTGTCTCATACCCCACTTATATGGACTGGGCACAAGGCCTCGTTTTAACGTGGGCCCACCCACAAGCCGAAACTCATAGGTGGGAAAGAACAAAAATTGTGTCGATCCCTTCGGCATTCCCCCTCAAAGGGGGGCGCCTCAGGCGCTCGACAATGAACCCAGCCCTGCCCCTTTAAGTCAAGGGGGCAGGTGTTGCCTGGGGTGAAAGCCCCCCTGGGATCGACGCTAATAATTGTACTTTAACCCGGTCCAGTGGCCGAAGCACTCTGGACCCCCCGGATGGGATAGGGAAAAGAGTGAGAGTGTCTTGCCTGCCGGAGTCGAACCCGCGCCCTCCGGAATGCAAAGCAATGAGATTTAGGCGCTGGATGGACGCGAGGTGCAATTCAGGTGCCCGGATGATGGGGCCTACACGCGTCCATCCGAATGCACGAGAATTGTGCACGGGTGCGAGGTTTGACTGATGTGCCCGGATGATAAGGGGAAACGGCAGTATAAGTACAAGTGGGGTGACGGCAGTAAGAGTTTTGCGACTTCAGCTGCTGGTAGACGGCGATGACAGTGTTGTAGCCTGCGAGTAAGGCGTTTGACTCGCTTCTTTTTGCCCCCCCCCCTCAACAAAGAACATTTACTTGAAACCCCATAAACAGACTGGAGATCGAAAGACTGATCATAAGCAGAACAAACAAATATTATCCCCCCCCCCAACGCTATTTTTTTCCCTTCTATAGATTCTTTTGGACATGCTCCATTTCCCCGGGGGATATCTTTTCTTGGAAATGTTCAGATTAAGTAAGTAAAGTCGTCTGGACGGCCTAATGTCGGTATCAGCCAAACAGCGAAGGAGTCCATCCCCTTTTCACTAGCACTAGACCAAGGAGATTATTTTAGCATCTGAGATGGAGCGCCGCACCACTACCATCAGCTCCTCACTTTACCGCACAGATCCCTGTGCTACTCATACGCTGAGTTGGCGAGGGCCGGTATCGAACCAAGAACCTTGTGATTCCTAGCCGAATCGCATTCATTCTTGCACATCTGAACCATTTAACCCCCAAAGAAGTTTCGGTGCCGCTTGGACAGATTTTAGACGGGGAATTATCCATAAAACTTTGGGTTATTTCCTATAAGTCTAACATGAAATAAATTATTTATTTATTGATCTGCTAGGAAAAAAGAAGACGGGGTTAGGGTTAGGGGTTAGAGTTAGGGTGTAGGGTTAGTTTAAAGGGAAAATAATTTATCAGTCAAGAGTGGTTCCCCTTTGATCATGTTAGACTTAAAGGAAATAACCAAACTTTGATAAATACGAACGTTTCTTTGAGAAGTTACGAAAATAAAATGAAAATTATATATTTTCTCGTTTCAATATTTTTCGTCATGGATAAGAATTGTATTAGACTGTGTTAAATTGTGTTATGCCTGGGTTAAACTACGCTTAAGAAATTGTTACATCCTACTCGTGCGGAAGGAGTGGTATATACATATATCTTTCCAACAACGATCACCAAAAAAACGTCAATCACTGTGAAATTCCCAACTAATCCCATATATATGAGGATGGACTGCAAAGTTCATTGACTGAAAAATTCATATTATGACGTCATATTTGCTGTTAATGACTTTTCTTTACCAACGGAATCCAAGCACTGCAACATCGATAAAAGAAGAGTGTGGACCGCCAGGGAGACTATTTGGAAAAATAAACCTCATTTGGTTTCATTCGATGAGAGTATCTTAGCCTAGTCTCACTTTTTTACATAAGTTAGAGACCTCTGGTGAGTTTATTTCCGGTTTAGGAAATATAGCGATTATTCTGCCTTCTATTCTAGGCAGCTGCTTGTGGACCCACCGGTAAGAGACTTGACGAGAGAAAGTTCGTTCGGGTCTCGAACCCGACCAGAGATAGCTGCTGAAAAATAAGTATAGCTGCACAGATGAGGGGTAAACCCCGAAACGCGCGTCTGTAGATTGCTTTATATATATATATATATTATATATATATATATATATATATATATATATGAGGAAGAATGAATAAAGAAAAGAAAGTACACAATGGATAATAAAAGATGAATTTAATCAATATCACTTACACATGTGTTTCGGTCAGTTTATCTTTGTGTACACGATTCAAACTATTATTATCATTAAATAAACAAATGAAATGAAATAATAATAATAGAAAAATGTAAAAATATTCCGTACACAGAGAAAATTCGATCTTCATCAGAGTGAAATTTTATTTTGAATGAAAAAATTCGTTGGAGAAATGATAATAAAAATAAATGATAATGATAATAATAGTTTGAATCGTGTACACAAAGATAAACTGACCGAAACACATGTGTAAGTGATATTGATTAAATTCATCTTTTATTATCCATTCTGTACTTTCTTTTTTTTATTCATTCTTCCTCATATCATCGGATTCAATTCCAATTCCATTTTTACATATATATATATATATATATATATATATATATATATATATATATATATATATGTGAAGAGAGGAAGTAAATCCGACGGTATGTAATATATCAAGAAAAATGAAAAAACACAGGTTTAAATGGGTTAAGTGGTGAGTTTATAGGCCGACGCTGCAGTGTTTCGATCTATTAAATAGATCATCTTCAGGGCATAAGATAAGAAATTATATATCACAGAATGATGAGAAAAAGTGAGTGGTAATCCTTCTTATTCAGTCTGCAGCGTCGGCCAATAAACTCACCACTTAACCCATTTAAACCTGTGTTTTTTCATTTTTCTTGATATATTATATATATATATATATATATGCCTAAGGCGGTGGGTGAGGATCTTAGTGTCCTGGTATGACGTTAAACTGCATCTAGCCGGAGTGGTAGTACCTGTTAGGGTCCTATCTATGGGTTAAATGGATAAAAAATGAGTTTTAAAAAATTCTTGAATACCCAACAATGAATGAATAAAACATTCGGCATAATATAACCCAACAAGAGTTGACATGCCGTAAAGAACAACCAACCAACCAACCAACCAACCAGCCAACCAACGACATTATCAGCAGTCTACGTTTCAAGGAATTCGCCGGACTATGTAATTATGCAAGACGAACAAGACGTGCTGGACACTGCTGGTGAAGCAATGACGAACTCACAAGTGACGTTCTCCAGTGGACACACCAACGTTTACAGATCAGCAAAATATATATATCAATCAGCTCTGTGCGGATTCTGATGCTTACTGGAGGACTTGCCAGGGTCGATGACCGATAGGGGTGGTTGGTGTGAGAGAGAGAGAGAGCGACCTGATGATGATGTAACTTGCTAAAAAAACTTATCAAGAAATAGGAACAAATAAGTAAATTAAATAATTATTCGAGCGCATTCTTCAAATTATTTCATGTTAATTTGCATCATGTGGAAAGAAATTCTTTTTAAAAAAAGAGCTGATGGGGGCGGTACTTTACGACACCCGACCGCATGGGCCAAGTTTCAGTGGTGTATGACATTAATGAGAAAATATGTATGCTAAGAGTCTGTACACACAGACACACACACACACACATACATACACGCGTAGAGAGATAGAGTGTGTGTGTGTGTGAGAGAGAGAGAGAGAGAGAGAGAGAGAGAGAGAGAGAGAGAGAGAGAGAGAGAGAGAGCAAAAAAGAAAGATAGAGAGGAAAAGACAAAAATAAATAGAGGGATATTTAAGAAGCACAGAGAGAGAGACAGACAGACAGACAGACAGACAGAGAGATACAGACAGAGATAAAGACAGACAGACAGATTGACAGTCAGAAACACACACACACACACAGAGGAGAGAGAGAGAGAGAAGAGAGAGAGAGAGAGAGAGAGAGAGAGAGAGAGAAAACAAAAAGAAAGAAAAGGAAGGAAAGAAGGAAAGAAAGAGAAGAGAGAGAGAGGGGGGAAGACAAATATATATATATATATAGAAACAAAGAGAGAGAGAGAGAGAGAGAAACAGAAAGAAAGATAGAGAGGAAAAGACAAAAAGAAATAGAAAGATATATAGAAACAGAGAGAGAGAGAGAGAGAGAGAGAGAGAGAGAGAGAGAGAGAGAGAGAGAGAGAGAGAGAGAGAGAATGGTCCTCTATCTCACTCTCTCACACCCACACCCACACACATACATAAATATGTTGCTTAAAAATGTCACATTTTTAAAAAAAAATGACATTTTTAAGCAACATAAATTTTTCGGTTCACAAATTCCGCGCAATCGAATTAGAAACTGTTGAATTTAAATCGGAAGATTATGGCGCGCAAAAGTTAGAGACCGTATTTACCCATTTAGGTTCCATGTCCCGTCCGATAGAGGTCCTCGCCAACTCAGCGCATGAGTAGCACAAGTTGAGTAATCTGGTCTGTGCGGTAAAGCATCTAGGAGCAGGCGGGTGGTGTGACGCTCCATTTCAGGAAAAAACAATCTCTCTGGTCTATCGCTAGCGGAGGGGATAGACTCCCTTGCTTGTCTGGTTGATACCGACAGTAGGCCACACCACCGACTTTATATATAAAATATACGCCTAAAACCATTGAAAAAGAGACAGAATGGCGGATCGCGTCGAAATTGACCAAAACAAATCGTTTTAAATCTATTAAAAATAAACTGCATATGTAATGATATTTTTCTTTTTTTTATCGTTTTAGACAAAAGTTTAACCTTAAATAATAGATTTAATTAATTTTAATTCGTTTTTAAAAACGTAGCAAACAATTTGTTTGGGCCTGCCTAATATATATATATATATATATATATATATATATATATATATATATATTTGAGGATATGTGCTTAATTGAAGTCATACCTAATTTTGAAAATTAATTAGTTAATAATTAATGAATTTAGGCGGGCATATATGTTAAAACGTAAGGTTAAACAAATCGAGAAAATGTCAAACCCTGAATGTACATTTCGACCTATTAGGTCTCATCAGCAAGATTATAGACAGGGGAGACTGCTGCTGATGAGACATAATAGGTCGAAATGTACATTCAGAGTTTGACATTTTCTCGATTTGTTTTGCCTTACATTTGAACATATATGCCCACCTAAATTCATTAATTATTAACCAATTAATTTTCAAAATTAGGTATGACTTCAATTAAGCACATATCCTCCAAAAATTGTCGGCTAAAAGCCATATCAAATAAACACATTGTTTATTTACTCACTCTCATATATATATATATATACATGCCTCTGGTCGTACGGGTGAGAGGTTTGGCGAACGAAAGTTCATTCGGGTCTCGAACCCGGCCAGGGGTAGCTGTTACGGTATAGCCACACTGATGAAAAGTGAAACCTTGAAACACGTGTCTGTGGATTACTTATTTATTATATATATATATATATATATATATATATATATATATATATATATAGGGTGTTCATAAAGTTTCGCCAAGGGTAAGATGTGACCCAAAGTCACATGTATGGAGCATCCAGCGAGGATCGAACTCGCTATTCAGTTGTAATGGATCTGCGAGACTAGCTTGCTGACCATTACCCCACGGTAGGTTGCCCCTAGTATAATTTAGGGTATATTGCTTCTCTTTACTTTGTATTTTTTTTTTACCATGAAAATAGTAGCAGGTGGGAAGATCTTGTAGCGTCAATTTGTCTTAAAATCATCAGTATCCCAAAAATGAGTCCTTACTTGAAAAACTATTTTAAAGCAAAACCAACTATTATACCGGTGATAAGTAAAGTTGTTGAGGTGGCCTAAAGTCGGTATCAGTCAGACAGCGAGGGAGTCTATCCTCTTTTCACATGCGCTAGACGAGGGGAAGTACTCTGTTTGGGTTAGCTCAGTCGGTAGAGCGTTCGGCTAGAAACCACAAGATTCCTAGTTCGATCCCGGTCCTCAACAATTCCGCGTATGAGTAGCACAGGGATCTGTGCGGTAAAGTAAGGAGCTGATGGTAGGTGTGGCGCACCACCTCAGATGCTAAAAAAAACAATCTCCTTGGTCTATCACTATTGAAAAGGGGATAGACTCCCTCGCTGACTGGCTGATACCGACTTTAGGCCGCCCCGACGACTTTACTCTTTTTACTTTATATATATGTATAAAAAAAATTCAGGATGGCGAAGTGACCTATTGTCAGTATCAGCCGGACAGCGAGGGGGTCTATCCCCTTTTCACTAGCGCTAGACCAAGGAGATTGTTTTGGCATCTGAGGTGGAGCGCCACACCTACCATCAGCTCCATTACTTTACCGCACAGATCCCTGCGCTACTTATGGGCAGAGTTGGTGAGGGCCGGTATCGAACCAGGAACCTTGTAGTTCCGAGTCGAACGCTTTACCGACTGAGCTAAGTACTAACTAGATTAAGTTAACGTTTAACAACTACAGTTAATTTGAGATACCAAATCAATTTTACAAGTAGTTTACGAATATATTTTGATTGTTATGGGAATTTTCCCCAGTCTTCTTAAAAGGAAAAAGGTTTGCTGTCCCTACAAGGAAAAATAATATTTAAGGTAATTATGAACTTTTGTTTAGTAAATTAGGGTGTCCCAGAAAAAACAGAACCCACAAATTTTGTAATAAAACTGTTAATTTTAACTAGGGGGGTAGGGTTAGGGTTTAGGGTTAGGGTTGGGATTAGGGTTGGGGTTGGGTTAGGGTTAAGGTTTGGGTTGTGTTTTTTTTTTTGGTTCACTCTGTACAGGGTGACCCAGAAAAAAGAACCCAAATTATCTATTTATTTTCCCATTAAACTAACCCTAAACCCTAAACCCAACCCTAACCCTAAACCCCCTAGTTAAAATTAACAGATTTATTACAAAATTTGTGGGTTCTGTTTTTTCTGGGCACCCTAATTTACTAAACAAAAGTTCATAATTACCATATTTAAATCCATTTGTTTTGCATTTGTTTTTTCTAGGTCACCCTGTATACAAGGTGACCCAGAAAAAATAGAACACAAATTATTTATTTTCCCATTAAACTAACCCAAAACCCAACCCCAACCCAAGCCTAACCCTAACCCTAACCCTAAACCCTAAACACCCTGTTTTTTCTGGGTCACCGTGTATAGAGGGTGACCCAGAAAAACAGAACCCAAATTATTTATTTTCCCATTAAACTAACCCTAAACCCCAACTCTAACCCTAACCCTAACCCAAACGCCCCTCGTTAAAATTAACAGTTTTATTATAAAATTTGTGGGTTCTGTTTATTCTGGGTCACCCTAATTTTTCGACCGATTTTCAAGTTTAGACGGAAAGAGTTAATGTTAGGGTTAGTGTTAGGCTACTTCAGGAGTAAAATGCGATTCTAATGATATTATCTCTTGCGCGCTATTCTGCATTTGTACAAGAGTAACACAATTCTAACAACCGTCAGATATTCATTTAAAAAAAAACTAAGATTATTACCTTAGTATGGCATGAGGCCAAAAGGATAGTTAAGAAGATTGTGTTGCGCCAATCTTCCTAGTGAAGGTTACTTCTTTACATAATTCAAAATGTTGAATTTTGCTCACCAGTGGTGGGAAATAATACGTAATGAGACCATTTTTGGCTACGTTAAATTTCAATTGATTTAACGGTGCGAAAATGTAAACATTGTTTTCGTTCATGATTTTCATTATTTCTCTTAGCTGCAAATTTAAAAAAAAATCATCAGGAGTTTTTTTTTAATGTTTCTTCTTTTGAATGGACAAAATTTTTTCAAGATAATATCAACCTTTATGCAAGTTTCATTGTGTTAAATATAGGGGGGGGGGTAAATTTTACCGGGCAAATTGGAGGTATCTAGAGACCAGCTATGTTTAACATTAAAAATGACATTAAAAGTTTTTTGTTTTTTGTCAAACAATTTCTTTAGTTTGATTGTTGGCTGAGATAGTTGTGTATGACTATTTGAGCACATGTGTGTGTGTGTGGGTGTGTGTGCGCGTAGAGAGAGAGAGAGAGAGAGAGAAAGAAAGAAAGAAAGAAAGAGAGGGAGAATAGAGAGGGAGGGAGTGCAGCAGGAGAAAAATATTTTGAATTTTTCCCTATAATTTTCCTCTTAAATGGTAAGTGTGTTGTAAATTCGATCCGGTCAGTTGTACAAAGTGCAATACACACACACACACACACTCACACAGTCACGCAAACTCACACACACAGATACGCACGCACACACACACACACACAGTCGCGCAAACTCACCCACACGCACTCTCTCTCTCACACATACACACTCAAACTCACTCACACACACACATGCAAACTTACACTCACACACACTTACTCAAACACACACACACACAGATACGCAAACACACACACACACAAGCACACTCACCTACATACACACAGCGCGCATACTCACTCACACAGACACGCAAACTCACACACGTAAACTCACACACAGACAGGCACACTCATACACACACACGCACAAACACACACACGCTCTCTCTCTCTCTCTAACACCCACACACCCACTTACTCATACACACACACACACACACTCAAACTCTCACACATACTCTAACACACACTTACTCTCACACACACACGCGCACGCGCAAACTCACACACACTTACTGTAGTTGTTGTTGTTGCAGTTGAATTTAGTTCAGCAGGAAAAGAAGAAGAAAAAATAAAAGACAGAAAAAAATAAGAAATAAAGGAAGCCTATCTTGGCTGTCGTCGTCGTCGTTAGTTTAATTTACTTTCAAAAATACTACACTCACTTGTCATTGGGCTAAAAGAGAAGAGAGTGAAAGAGTGAGAAGAGAGAGAGAGAGAGAGAGGGAAACAGAAAGAGAGAGATAGAGAAAGAGAGCGAGCGAGCGAGCGAGAGAAAATTAACACGCACAGAGTCACTCACAACGAATTTTAACCGACAAAATCCACCCACATTGAAGAAAATGACCACATTTATTTATTTCATTATTGTTAAATGGCAACCGTGTCTTGACAGGGAAATAAGTTGACTTGATAAAAAAATTTTTTTTAAAAAGCAAGGTGTTTTTTTTCCTTTTATTTAAATGTCAATTTTATTTGAACCGAAAGGAACGAAAAAGAAAAAAGGGAGAATACTACAACGTGTTCGTTTAATATAAACCATAATTCTATTGGAATATCGGTTGGTGTTCGTTTTTAACGGAAGGCGCATTCCACGAATAAAACGGATTACTTTTCATTCATAACAGTCAAATGGCGGCTAGCATGAATCGGTAAGTGAAACATTCAAATCAAGCATTGTGTCTACTAATTTGATTTATGTTTCATTTTCAGTCGATTTTTCAGGGATTAACATTGTCTGTTTGCTTGGTTTTAATTTCTATTTTTTAAAAGGATTTTTTTATCGTTTGAAATAGTTTTCATTACTTTTTTCTCTTTTGTTGTAGTAAGTGCCTTTAAAAAAAAAAAAAAAAAAAACTTACTATTTCTTTAAAAAAAAAAAAATTCCTTTTACATTTCTTTCTGTTTTATTTTATTTTATTTTTTGTTTGGATTTTAATTCTTGAAATCTTTTCTTGTGTTTCACAGAAAGAAATATAAAAATAGTATTTCTTCTGTAAATTTCCTACAATTTAAATTAGACAACATTAAACAACAACATTTACCCTAATTTTATATCTGACCCTTAAAAATAATAAAATAAGAATTTAAGAAATTATTTGCGATTTTATTTTTAACATTTAAAATTAAAGAAGTAGGCTAAGACATTTTTAAACAGCAAGAAATAAAACGGTGAAAATAACAAAAAATAGGGTCCAATTTCTTAAAAGAAATAAGGTATAAAAATTGTTTTTTTTTTTAAATTAAATAAAAATATATTTTAGATAGAATTGCCACAATATTTACGAAAAAAATCAGTTTATTTTCTTAATAGGTTAAGATTTTAATTTAAAATCTTTTTTTCTTTTTATACAGAAAACAAAATCTGACTGCTATTTTTTTAAGGTTTTATTTTTGTCAACAAAACATTAAAATAAAAAAAATCAATTTGTCTCGTAAAAAAACTCTTTCATTCTTTATGTTAAAATTTTAAAAATAAGATGCTATGACTTTTGTCTTTTTTAAAAAATAGTTTTCAGTGAACCATATATATATATATATATATATATACACACACACACACTTTTTAAATGCATTTGGGGGTAAATCCAAATCCTTATATTTCTTAATTATTTTCTTATTTTTTGATTATTTATTTTTATTTATTAATTTAATTTCAAAGTTGTTGTTTTTTTCTGCGAGTGAAAACCTGAATTTTTTCTACTCCTTTTCTTAAGAAAACAGAGACAAATGACTTTAAAAAAAAAATGCTATTTTCGGTGAATGAGTGTAAAAGTAAATAGATTAGGTAAATAAATAAAAACGAAAGAAAACAATGTTTAAATTTGACTAAAAAAAAAAAAAAAAAATAGTAAAATTCCAAACTACCAAATACCAAATTCTAATATTTACTTTTGAATTTCATTTTTCTTTATCCGAAATTGCCAAGAAAGAATCGTATTTATGTCATAACCGAATCCTTTCTTTTATGAGACCGAAATATTTTTACCTGCTAGAAAATCTGCAAAATTCCTTGTTTTTCGTTTTATTTGGGATTCTTCACAATGGTAATAAAGATTTTAAGGGTCATATTTTTTTTTTAAATAAGGTTTTTATTTCCTTATTTCTGTCTGGGAAGATTGTGTTGCGTCTATCTTAAGAATGGAAAATTCCTTCCTGCCCTTAAATCGATATTTTGTAATCTTGGCTTTTACAGGGAGCGAACCATGAACGGTGATAATCGGAGATACAACTACCTCACAATGATCCTTATAATTTTGGTTTCTTATAATTATTAGTTACTTATTTAGTTTAACTTATTTTATTTTATTAATCATTTATTTTTATTTATTATTTGTATTTATCTTATATTTTTTAAAAATTTTTTAATCATTTTCTTTTAAAATTCATTTTGTTTGTTTATTTTTGTGCAGCTTTTTATATTCAGCAAAAATTCTTATTGAGAACGTGATTGTTTTTAATTCAATTATTTTTTTCCCCCAATTCATTAAAAAAAAAAAAAAAATAAATAAATAAAATCAATTCTGTAAAAAGAAACAAAAAAGAAACTAATTATTTGACCCAAAACATTTCGGAGAAAAAAATAAAAAGGGAAGAAGAAAAAAAAAATCTGTGTAGCAAAGGTTGAATGATTTATTTTAAGAAAAATAGGAAGCCGAACAAAATTTTCTTTCTTTGTCCACAAATTATATGTTTCTATATTAGTCCTTTTGTAAACCCTTTTTAAAAGGGGCCAAACCCTCTTTTTAAAAGAGAAACATGGTTAGAGGGTGGGGTCACGATTAACACATACGACTTATTATTCAATGTCTGGTTGCTGATTTTATTTCATTGAGAAAATATTTTAGTATTTCTTAATTTCTCACAACTTGGTTTTCTTTTTAGTTTTTTAAATTGCTTTTTTTTATGTTTTAGTGATATTTATGGCACCAAAATGATTAGTTTGGTTTTTTTTCGAATTTTATTATTTAAATCAACTTAATTATTTTTCAAATTTAAGCACATGTCACTTAAGGTTATTTTTTTATTTTTTAATTCCTGCTATTAAAGTCTTTCCTAATATGAAAAATAAAATCTTACGAGTTCATTTTTATTTCGGCGTTAAAACTATTTCTAATAACCTGCATCTATTTTTTGGTGACTCCGACTCCTCTATTTTTTTTTTTTTTTTGGGGGGGGGACTTCGACTACTCTGTATTTTTGGCGACTCCGACTCCTCTCTCTATTTTTTGGCGACTCCGAATCCCCTCTATATTTTTGCGACTCCGAATCCTCTCTCTATTTTTTGCGACTCCGAATCCTCTCTCTATATTTTTGCGACTCCGAATCCTCTCTCTATATTTTTGCGACTCCGAAAATCCTCTCTCTATTTTTTGCGACTCGAATCCTCTCTCTATTTTTTTTGCGACTCCGAATCCTCTCTCTATTTTTTTTGCGACTCCGAATCCTCTCTATTTTTTTGCGACTCCGAATCCCCTCTATATTTTTTTCGACTCCGAATCCCCTCTATATTTTTTGCGACTCCGAATCCCCTCTATTTTTTTGCGACTCTGACTCTTTTCTCTATATTTTTGCGACTCTGACTCCTCTATTTTTTTGCGACTCTGACTCTCTCTATATTTTTTTGCGACTCCGACTCCTCTATTCTATTTTATGGTGTGTGTGTGTGGGGGGGGGCGACTCCGAATCCTCTCTCTATATTTTTGCGACTCTGAATCCTCTCTCTATATTTTTGCGACTCCAACTCTTTTCTCTATATTTTTTGCGACTCCGACTCCTCTTTATGTAATTAAGTGATTATATCCTACAAATAGACATAAAACCATGTTTTTTTTTGTTTTTTTTAATAATTTCCCTATGAGTGTGCACTGTATAACTTTTCAGACTAAAGTAAACTTAGCAGAGTGGACTATTGTCGGTATCAACCGGACAGCGACGGAGTCTATCCCCTTTTCACTAGTACTAGACCAGGTATATTGTTTTTGTGTGTTACATGGAGCACTACACCTACTATCAGCTTCCTACATTACCACACAGATCCAATCTGTACTATTCATACACTGAGTTGGCAAGGCTGGTATTGAACCCAGAATCTTGTGGTTCCTAGGCGGATGCTCTACCAACTGAATTAAACTGACCCTTTAGGCCATATAAAATGTAAATTCAACTGGAGTCAAAGTTTGTATAGTTTTACTGACTCCAGTGACCCCTTAATTACTTCCGACTTCATGACTCCTGATTATTGTGCACTTTTCCTAATTTTTAAAAATTGATAATAATCTTCATACAATGACTGCTATTTACACAGTAGCATTGCAACCAACAAAGCCTTCATCAGATGATGACTCTGGGTTCAGGCATGGTTTCGGGGCCAAAGCATCATTACCACTAACCCACTCAGTATCTCACGATACCACCAGACTTTGTCGGTTTGATGTCACAATGTAGGATTGCCATATCCATGCTGATGCGGTTAGAGCTTTCTCCTGGATCTTTTTTATGTATTTCCTCTTGTCTGGTGGAGAAAGTCCAAGTTTAGACAAAAAATGCCAAGGTTGAGTTGGTAATAAACCCCAGCATCCGACTTCAATGGGAAATACATTTGTTATCCATCCTTTTCTGACGCATTGTTCACGTAAGTCTTCATATTTTTCCAACTTCCACTGATGGGCCCTAACCATATATATATGGTTATTTCCTAGTTGAGTAACATGATATTACAGGGTGACCCAGAAAAAAACAGAACCCAAATTATTTATTTATTTACCATTAAACTAACCCTAAACCCTAACCCTAACCCCCCCCTAATTGAGTAACATGATATTACAGGGTGAACCAGAAAAAACAGAACCCACTAATTTGGTAATAAAACTGTTAATTTTAACTAGGGTTAGGGTTAGGGTTAGGGTTAGTTTAATGGGAAAATAAATAATTCAATGGAAAATACATTTGTTATCCATCCGTTTCTGACGTATTGTTCACGTAGGTCTTCATATTTTTCCAACTTACGCTGATGGGCCCAATCAAGATTTTCTTCAAATGGAACTGTCAATTCAACGATAAGATCTTTTGATTAACAGACCAAATGACCTTGTGATGTTTCTTTTCTTAAATTTTGTACCCAGATTTGTTGGTTTGCTGGTGAGTTTCATATTGTCTTGTCTCATCTGATAGCTTATTACATAAAGACAGAGAAAAACAGAATAGAGAAAATCTTTTTTTTTTCCCTTTTCTTTTTTTCCTTTTCTTTTCTTTTCTTTCTTTTTTATAAGACCAGTGAAAATCTTCTCTTCGAACACACCCACATAAAAACAAAAAACTTTATATATGATAATAATGCCTACAAAGTAAAAAAACAGCATTGCTCACATGATTTTCGGAAACATTTTTTCACGCTCAGAATTGCCGATACATGGAATAAGCTGCCTGCATCCGTTGTAGGCTGCCGAAACACTGCATCTTTCAAAGCCTCCATGTTTCCTGTAGTCCGCCAACACTATACCTGATACCCCCTCCACACACATATGCACACACGCATGTATATTATTACTGTACGCTATTCATGTTCCTGTCACTAACATTATTCTATTTTGTGGTGTGGTGCACCTGAGCACTGTACACAATAAATTTCATTATCATCATTATTATTATTATAACAACAACAACAGAAAAGCATCAGAGTTTTATCTTTGGGAGTAATTTAAATCCTCATTTTTACATCTGTATGGTTACACTTAATTAGGACTGGTCAGTCCAACATTAAAACAAACTAGAACCAGGTGTTTATTGTCGGGTTTGGGTTTAGTTTAATGGCATATCAACCCTCTGGGTTATTTAATACTAACTCTTTATAATATTTATAAAATATACAATATAACATAATACATATAACATACACAACATATATGCATACGTATATATATGTATATGCATATATGTTGTGTGTGTGCATAGAGAGAGAGAAGAGAGGGAGGGAGTGCGAATGGATGGAGAGAGAAGAGTGCAGCAGGAGAAAAATATTTTGAATTTTTCCCTATAATTTTCCTCTTAAATGGTAAGTGTGTTGTAAATTCGATCCATCAGTTGTACAAAGTTCAATACACACACACACACGCACCAGACATGTGTGCATACTCACTCACACACACGCAAACTCACACATACACACACACACACACGTAAATTCACACACAGACAGGCACACTCACACACACACATACACGTGCGTGCAAACTCACATCACACACACACTCACACACACACTCACAAACTCATATGCACACTCACACACACGCACCTGTACGGCTACACTTAATTAGGACTGGTCCTTTCCAACCTTAAAACAAACTATTTTCATCTCTCTTGTATATTTGAACAGTTCATCTTTAAAATTTGCCTCAGGAGAAACAAATGGTCAGTCTTTTTGCTTAATTATTTGGACTTTTAATTCCAGAGGGATTGTCATTGTTCATTCTATAACCTTTCCGCCCTACTTTTATTGCTCCATCACCTCCAATATAAGTTCTTCATATTATTTGGGAGAGGGCCAATACACTACCATAGTTCCTTGTGTTTATGGTAAGGGCTCATGGGAAGGGAAGCACTCCATGACACTGTCTCTCTAATCATCAGAAGAGTAAATTTGTATTAGGCATCAAACTAATTCAATTTCGCTACTTTCAAGGCCCAAAGCCAAATAATGTTATTCACAAAATTCTATTTTCATATCAACTTATATATACTAGCAAATATATGCACCCTCCGGGTGCAAGTATTTAAGTTTTTATATAATAAAATATCATATTAAATTAGAAAGGCTAATGAAACTGAATAAGAATGCAGATAAAAATATTTGAAACAGAGGGGATATGATTGAAAAATAGAACAACTTTGAACTAACTCTTCCATCATTTTCCATTACTCCCGTCTTTCATTGGTAAATTTTCCTAATTTAACGATTTAGTTAAAATAGGAAGTAAAGAATAAAATTACAGTTATTTCTTTTTTGTTAGTGGATTTTTGCTCATATTCATTAAGATAAAACCAAACAATTAGAAATCAATAATACTAAGCATATATTTATTAAAATCAAATTTTTAAGATCAATATGCAAATTAGCCTTCCCATTCACACTGTAAACCGCTATTTTGTTGTATATATAAATACAATTGCATGTTATTAGTATGTAGATATGGTCAATAGTCTTAATGATGTAAAACAATTTTATTAATAATTGAGGTTTAAATAAAAAATAAAATCATGGAGAATGTGATGTAACTAACAAAGGTAATTGTGACTTGTATAGTAATATAGTTTCGGTTACAGACAGACAAACCCACAATCTCCATTATAATAAGATATATTTATGTGAAGAGAAAAATGGAAGTGAATCCGACTGTATGTAATATAGTGAAAAATTTGAAAAAACACAGGTTCAAATAAAATGAGTGGTATTTATTCAGCCAATGCTGCAGTGTTTCAATCTGTTTAGTAGATCTTCTTCAGGGCAATTAAACTATTCACATTTCCATACACTCACACACACACACACAACGTAAGAGAATGTTCGATGTCATCTTTAAAAACCGTTTATCCCAGCGTTCATAAATTTCGAACAATACAGAGCACTAATTTTCCATTCAAAACATTTAAACAAACTGATCAACAAAAACTATCACAGTCTCCTTATGATTTTAAAATCAGTTAAAATGTATTAAAAATAGATTAGATGTGTAATATTATTTTGATTTTTTACTGATGCTCATTATGTTACTACTTTTTGATTTAGACAAAAATTTGACCTTAAATAATCGATTTAATTAATTTCAATTTGTTTTTAAAATTTGTAACAGCCAAATTATTGGGTATACCTATTTTATGCTTATTTTACCAGCCCTGTAAAAATTATTATTATGAATGCAAGTAATGTTAAAATAACAACACAGTTTTAACACAAAAGTTTATTTATATTTATATTTTGGGAAGGATAAAGATAAAAAAAATTATTCTAAATGAAAAATATTAGGCACTGGCAAAATTGACAGCCATGTTTATGATAAATTTGAGCAAAATTGACCGAAAAAAATAGTCTAAAATGTATTAAAAGTAAATTACATTATTGTGATTTTTTATTTCAAGAATCTAACCCGAGCTCAACAGCTGATCCAACGGGTCACTGCTTTTCTAGTATAGTATTAATTTATATAAATAACATCACTTTGAACTTAAAAATACCTTTTTAAATACCTGCTATGTTGTATTACATACAAGAAATAGAATAACTCTTTATTTAATTTTATTTAACAAAGCCTGTCCTGCATGTACAGCTAATACCGTTTTAACTTGCCATAAAAATAATTCAATCGTTAAAAATGCATAAAAGTTACATATTTAGAAAGATTATTTTCTTTTCTTTCCAACCATATACATATTTTTAAAATTGGACCAGAAATAACCAATAAATTACTACTTAAACTGGAAAGGTCAGAATAAACTGCGCCTAGTTGAGCGTTGCTTACGTTCGGAAGACAAGTAAATTTGAGTTTTTTTTTTTTTTTTTTTCAAAATTCAAAGTTTCCATGCAAATCCCTGACGGTATACAATTGTTTTTATTTCACACATTATATACGAAAATAATTCTGCGTCTGTCTTCTATTACTGGTATAGTGCTTTTTCTTTTCTTTTTTTTTTTTTTTTTTTTTTTTTGCTTCTCTTTTAATTTTTGAAGAAATCGCCTTCAAATTTGCTCTATTGTATTTCCGCTTCCACAGGGCCTAGAAAAAAAGAAAAAAGAAAAAGAAGTCCTCTTTGTACTTCCAGGTGTCTTCTAATTAAGTGTAAAATTTCAAGAATATTGATAAAGATTAGCCACTATCATTTTGAAAAACAAAGTAGCGTGCCTAAAAAAAAAAGTCATATTTTATGTTTTCTGCTTTTCGAAGCAAAATATCATTTTGATTTACTGTAAAAAAATAAATCGATGGATAAAAACACATAAAAATTACATATTTAGAAAGATAATTTTCTTTTCTTTCCAACCATATAAATATTTTTAAGATTGGATCAGAAATACCAGAGGAATTGCGATTTGATGGATAAAAACACATAAAAATTACATATTTAGAAAGATAATTTTCTTTTCTTTCCAACCATATAAATATTTTTAAGATTGGATCAGAAATACCAGAGGAATTGCGATTTGAACCAATTAAGGTGAAAAATTGTCTATGTCCAACGTTTTTACAAAACGAGCTGGCAATCCTAATAAGATGTGAAATGCTAACAGCCTCATCCAGGATTTGAACTATTCTCATCGTGTCCATTTCCTACAATGATACCCGTTGCACCATTCACCTCCACATTAATTATAGTCAATTTGATATTAACTTTCTTTAAGACTAGAGACATGGTGTTCTGTTAGGATTGTTAACCCGGAAAACCTGGTTCTATTTAGTTAGAGGTCAAACTTTGATATCAGTTCTATTCTCCTATTAGAAAAAAAAAGGGCTGAAAGTGAAATGTCATTGAAAATGAATTACTTTTTCCTGCTAAAGCAGAATCAAATTTCTAATAACTTAAAAGCAATTTTAAATCTGTAACAAAAATCATGGAAAGATGAGAGAACAGTTTTTTGGCAGGGCTGTGGAGTCGGAACCAATTAAGGGGTCACTGGAGTCAGTCGGTAAAACTATACTCCAGTTGAATTTACGCAGGGGTGAAAGCTTGTCTGTCAAACTTATCTGAACGTACTGTGTGATTTTTCCATGGTATAACGGCTAACAGTTAAATTTAAATCTTTTACACTACATTACAAAATGAATTGGCTAACCCATTGATTATATAACAAGACCGCAGTTATGGAGTCAGAATCTGAAGCAATTAAGGGGTGACTGGAGTCAGTAAAAACTATACTGACTCCAGTTGAATTTACACATTATATATGGCCTAGATTAGTCTCTAAAGTTATACAGTTCACACTCTTTATGAATACAGTGATGCTGATAGCTTTTTGATTTAGTGCATCCTGGGACGCACATATTTTCTTTGAATGAGTCCCCATAAAAATTCATTGGCCCCCAACTAAAGTTTCTTAATAAATTGTAGAATTTTTATTTATGATCTGGGGAAGCAACTAAAGCCGTCTAACCCCTACCTTGTAACCTATCCTGTGTAATTCATTTCTAAGAAAATATTGAAATGTATTTACAGTTAGCTTGAAACGGTGAGGGAAAATGGATTAATAGATTTTAAAAATTAATTTAAAAAATATTGCTTTTCTCTTCACCGTTTTTCTTGGTGATAATTGTTCAAATTTATACAAACACTCATTAGACTTCTCATTTATTTGTAATTATATAAAAATTCTATGGATTTTTACCCCATCAAAAAAAAAAAAAATTAAGTGCTCTTCATTTTGTGGCCTTGTGGCATATTTTAAGTAAAGTAATATTGTTTTCTTTTCTTTTTCTTTTTTCACCTTTTTTTTAAGTGCTTTTAATTGTTCAAATCTAGCACGTGTTAAACTTCTCATTTATTCGCAATATAGCTCAAATTCTATGGTTTATCCTTAGTTCCAGATGTAGTGAATAAGTAAGCAAGCCAATAAGAATCCGGTGTTATAGTATTCTTTGTAAGTCCGTCGTCCAAGAGAATCCAAGTGTCAATGACATAAGTTTAGAATCAGGCTTCTATTAATACAACAACATCAGCAGCAGCACTGCCAGTGATTGGACAATGGGAATCTTTCTCAGGTCACGTGCTTATAGGCGAGTCTATAAATAGAGGTGACCATTTGCCTCATGCCTTATATATAAAAAACTGCAACAGTTGGCAAGGGAGTTTATCCCCTCTTTGCTAGTGCTAGAACAGGGAGATTTTTTTTTGTTTTTGATACAATTTAACTGCATCCTTTTAGATTTTTATGCATCAGTGATGCAGGACACGTACCTCCTAGCAGCATCCCTGCTCTAGATTAGTCTCTAAAGTTATACAATTCACACTCTTTATTGAATAGATTATAAAAAAATCCCGGTTTTATATTTATTTGTGGGCCATAATTACATAGAGAGGAGTCAGAATTGGACGTGCAAAAAATAGAGAAGCTGGAGTCGAATGTTTTGTGCTCTGACTCAGCAGGTCCTTGTTGTCAGCATATAAAATAGAATTTGACTCGGCTTGGGTCTGTTTAATATGCCAACTTCACCTCTACAGAAGGGTAAGACCCTCCCAATGGGGCTACATGTTGACCGTGGGTGGCGGCCTGTAATGCTTAAGGATGGAATCCTTGTGGCTCGACAATCCATGACATGCAACACTCCACTTTAACCCTTACTTAGGTTAGATGGGTGGCTGGAGGGCCTCTCAGTTGGTCACGTCCTACCCTAGCACCTATCTGATTCTCGACCCTATTGCTCTTATAACAACTCCCTAACCCTTTTTATTATATATATATATATATATATATATATATATATATATTATTTTTATCATATATGTACTAGAAGGTGGTGGCTGTGGGTCTTAGTGTCTTAGATATGAAATTAAACTGCATCTAATGTTGAAGTTTCAATTTTGGGTCTCTGGGGAGTGTGGAGTACCCCTTCATCCCCATTACTTCCAGGTCCACTCTGACCCGGAGTGGTAATTGCTGTTAAGGTCCCATCTTTGATTAAATAGATAAAAAAATGAGTTCTACAAAGGTACCGTTAGCAACTAGTTCTTTGTTTATTAAAAATGTCTTTATTTGGTATTAAATGATCTGAAGGAGGGTTGATAGATACCATAAACTGCTATTGCTGTGGAGGACTGGGAGAAGCTAGCTTGTAATAGACCTGGCTGGAGAGCCATCATCTACCTGTCTGTGGAAGAATTTGAGTCCAACCGAATTAAACACCAAAAATTGAAGCAGGATATTAGAAAGGGTAATTTTCAGCCCAGCAACATTCAAAGTGGAGAAGTTCCAACATGTAGTTTATGTGGAAGAGTATGTCTCTCCAGGGCTGGCCTGGTGAGTCATCTGAGAAAACACAAGGATATAGTGTCAAATGCTACTGGCACCTAAATATGATGATTAAAAAAAATAAAAATTAAAAAAATAAACAGGAAATGGTCTTACTCGAAACACGAGTTGACAGCCATTATTATATACCATAAAACAAAACCAACCAACCAACCAACCAACATGTGGAGTTCCTGGTTTCTGTAATTTTTAAAGTTTTGAAGGAATATGTGTGTATTTCAGAGATGCTGATAGGTATGCATCCTGCATACCTGATGCACACAAAAATCTAAAAAAAAACGCAATCCATGCATCCCAGTGTTTTTCCTTTTTCTTCCCTTACCATTTAAAGCTAACTGTAAATACATTTCAATAGTTTCTTAGAAATGAATTACACAGGATAGGTTACAAGGTAGGAGTTAGATGGCTTTAGTTGTTTCCCCAGATCATAAATAAAAACCCTACAATCTATTAAGAAACTTTTAATTGGGACCCACAAATATTCCCCACCCTGTCGGCTGGGGCATTAGAATGCATCTCTACAGAAGGGTAAGACTCCCCCAATGGGGCCACCTGTTGGCCGTGGGTGGCGAACCGTGATGCTTAAGGATAGAACCCAGGTGGATGAGCAGTTCATGACTTGCAATACTCCACTTTGGCCCTATCTTGGGCAAGACAGGCGGTCGGAGAGGCCCCATCCGATCAATCGGCTGGTCATGTCAAGCATATTGCCCCCCAATTATTATTGAATTGCCCCCCAGTGGGGCGTAGCCCCAGCTGCAATGTTCAAGGGAGCTGAAGTTAAATATTGCCTCAATGTAACAGATTGAAAATTCAATTTTTTCAATTTTGGTCTGCCCTGTCAGTGGGGCGTTAGAATACACCGACTGTACCTCTGCGGAGGGGTAAGACTCCCCCAATGGGGCCTTGGGCTAGATGGGTGGTCGGAGAGACCCCCCTCCGATCAATTGGTTGGTCACATCAAGCCCTAGAACCTATATGATTGCCCCAACCTTATGGCAAGCCCCAACCCTTTTTTTCATATGGGTGCTAGAAGGCGGTGGCTGAGGATTTTCATGTCCTGGGAATGACATAAACTCTATCTGATGGTGAGGTTTCAGTTTTGGAGGTTTGGGGAATGTGGAGCACCCCTTCATCACCATTGCTCCTTGGTCCACTCTGACCCTGAGTGGTAATACCTGTTAGGGTCCCATCTATGGGTTAAATAGAAAAACATGAGTTGATAAACAAAATTGTATTATGCATTAAGAATGAATTTATTTCACTACTTTGTCGGCATTAAATGACCCACCGAGGTTGATATGCCATAAAACAAACCAAACCAAACCATAAATTTTCCTGGTGACTTATTCAAAGCAAATATATGCATCCCAGGACACAGTAAATCAAAAAGCTATCAGGATCACTAGGCAGAGTTTAACAGGTTTAAATTCAAAGTTTTCTTTCTCCTAGACTGGTTGCCATACCAAGGTTATAGAGCCCAGTCTGCCCTACTATTTATCAATAGCTGGAGGTAGAATAGTTGGATTCATACCTTTCTCAATGGGTTAGCCCTAAGGGAAATGTAAAACTCTGGTTATCATGTCCATTTGTTGTAACTAGAGTATCAGTTAACAGAGAAATAATAGGAAGAAACACAACAAGTATTAAAGATAGGGAAAAAGGTTTACTAAGCAAAGATACAAGGTGAACAGAGTAATTAGCAATTGTTGGGTTGAATTAACAAGTCCTGTATGATTTCATTGTTTTTCTCTTCCGAGGTTTCATCAGACATTATTTATAGAAAAAAAAAAAAAAAAAAAAAAGAACAATTCCATTGTCATTATTTAAGTACTCTATGACTCTTAGTTCCTATGACAATAGCCATTAGGCTATGAGCGCCTGTGTGTATGTGTGTGTGTGTGTGTATTCTTAGAAAATCTTTTACGTTTTCATTGTCAGTTCTCCATTTCTCAATTGTTCATCGTGTGTCGGTCATTTTACAGTAATGAGCGACTAACTCCTGACTCCACAAAATGGCACGGGTGGGTGAGGGTACGTGCCTTCATCTATTTTGAAATAATTTCACCAAATCTCACGTCACTAATAAATTGCATAGGTATTTGTCGGATACAACTATTCAAATTATCAATAATAACGTGAAGAAAAGTAACCAACGTAAGGGACTTAATTAAATCCGTAAAATGGGATGGTTGTGTCTGACATTTTAAGCTTGTTATTTTAAATAACAAGTGTCTTGTTGATATTCCAATTGTCTACAAATATACACTGGCATTTATGTCGGCTCTATACATAAATCTATATAAACATAAAAATGCATTGTACATATCACACGTAGTAGATAAAATATATTTAATACAGGAAACAGTTACCATATACATACATATATATATATATATATATATATAATAAGGAAGGAAGAACTCAATACAGTAATCCCATAATAAATTTATTTCGACGAAAATTGGGGCCCATATAAATCTAAGTTGATTTAAACCGGCTCCCCAAATTTTCGCCTCATCAGATGGGTACTCTGTTTTTTTTCTGTCCTGTCACTTTTTTGTCTGTCTGGACACCCTAGAAATCAACTTTGAGATGTATCTCTTTTTTTCATTCACTTCCTGTTTCTATGGTTACAATCCCACACTGTTAAAAATATATATAATTTTTTTTTTTTTTTTTTTTTTTAATTATTTTTTGTTTTTGTTTGAATTTATATATATTCAGCTCTTTGGGGTTTTTGTGATATGCTTGTCCATAAGTGAATTGAGACCCATCTGATGAGACGAAAATTTGGGGAGCCGGTTTAAATCAACTTAGATTTATATGGGCCCCAATTTTCGTTGAAATAAATTTATTATGGGATTACTGTATTGAGTTCTTCCTTTATTGATAAATATTGCTCTGTATATAATCTAAAAGGTTATTTTACATTGAGCTCTCTTTAGTGATTTAAAGATTCGCTGTATTTATACATACTGGATCATCAATATTAGTACAGTGGATCTTAGAAATCACATATAGAATCATCCCTTACTACCAAGTTTTGGATAAATCTCATATATATATATATATATATATATATATATATATATATTATGAGAAGTAAACAAACAAACAATGTGTTTGATATGGCCTTAGCTGACAATTTTTGAGAGAATATGTGCTTAATTGAAGTCATACCTAATTTTGAAAATTAATTAATTGATAATTAATGAATTAGGCGGACATATCTGTTCAAATGTAAGGCAAAAAAAATCGAGAAAAAGTCAAAATATACATACAGAGATTAACTTTTTCTCAATTTATTTAGCCTTACATTTGAACGGATATGCCCGCCTAATTCATTAATTATCAATTAATTTTCAAAATTAGGTATGACTTCAATTAAACACATATTCTCCCAAATATATATATATATATATATATATATAACGTTGTCCCTTTTTTCCGGGCACTAAAACGATATCTGGTCACAGTACCCAAAGCGATATACATAACGGGGCAGTGGTGGTGGCGGCATATATTCACGGTACTAAAAATGTATTCTTGTTGATAAAAATTATGAGAAATATGTAGTCACAACTGCTAGCCTTTATTATCATGCTCGCCTCGTGTGCTGTATCGGAGAGGAGGAAAGACAGAGAGAAAGAGAGAGAGATTACTGTGACCCCATACTAGGCACCAAAGGCCTGTCCGTTCCCCTACACGTCCGAATGCAAAAAGGCCGGTCCCTTTTTTCGTCGTTCCACGTCACCACGTGACTTCCGGTCAACACCCGAAACTTCCAGTTGACACTCAATTCTCCATTCGGGGTCACGCTACGGTCAAACCATCGTTCATCCTGTTTTGTGTTCATTACTCTTTTTAAAACCTTTATCATCTCTTCTTTCTTCTTCCTCCTTTTCTGATATAGTAGTTCTAGCTCACAAAAGTCAGGATAATATCCCCATCTTGCTACATATATATATATATATATATAAGGGTATGAAAACGCACAATGTTGTTAAAATGAATATATTTTTTATATCATATTCATAGCTAATATTGACAATATTTCGATTTATAAAAAATCATCATCAGGCATAATGATAATTAGGTCCGTTTTTAGATGTAAATGTTTTTAAACCGGACTCATCGAGAGAGAAGCAGAAAATAATTTAAATTCAAACTGGAAACATTGTTTTTCCAAGAAACGTGTAAGCCATGTGAACGCTTCATCTTTGTTCATTCGCTAACGTCATGTACATTTCGTTACGTGTTTCTTCAGTGTAACAATTTTTGAAAGAAAAAAAAATATTTATACACATACAATGATGCTGATAGCTTTTTGATTTAGTGTGTCCTGGGATGGACATATTTGCTTTGAATTAGTCCCCAGGAAATTTGATAGATCCCAATTAAGGTTTTTTAATAAATTGAAGGGTTTTTGTTTGTGATCTGGGAAAACAACTAAAGCTGTCTAACTCCTACCTTGTAACATATCCTGTGTAATTCGTTTCTAAGAAAGTATTGAAATGTATTTACAGTTAGCTTGAAATGGTGAGAGAAGAAAAAAGAAAAACACTGGGACACATGGATACAATTTTACTGTGTCCTTTTAGATTTTTATGCATTAGGGATGCATGAGATGTACCTATCTGTGTGTGTGTGTGTGTGTGTGTATATATATATATATATATATATA
>CM042164.1:16866933-16904433 GCA_023376005.1 Doryteuthis pealeii | reverse complement strand
TATATATGTGTGTGAGTGTTTGTGAGTATATATATATATGTGTGTGTGTGAGTGTTGTGTATGTGTGTGTGTGAGTGTTTGTGTATGTGTGTGTGAGTGTTTGTGTATGTGTGTGTGTGTGTGTGTGTGTGTGTGAGTGTTTGTGTGTGTGAGTGTTTGTGTATATATGTGTGTGTGTGTGTGAGTGTTGTGTGTGTGTGTGAGTGTTTGTGTATGTGTGTGTGTGTGAGTGTTGTGTATATGTGTGTGTGTGTGAGTGTTTGTGTATATATGTGTGTGTGTGTGTGAGTGTTTGTGTATATGTGTGTGTGTGTGTGTGAGTGTTTGTGTATATATGTGTGTGTGTGTGTGAGTGTTTGTGTATATATGTGTGTGTGTGTGTGTGTGTTTGTGTATATATGTGTGAGTGTTTGTGTATATATGTGTGTGTGTGTGTGAGTGTTTGTGTATATATGTGTGTGAGTGTTTGTGTATATATGTGTGTGAGTGTTTGTGTATATATGTGTGTGAGTGTTTGTGTATATATGTGTGTGAGTGTTTGTGTATATATGTGTGTGTGTGTGAGTGTTTGTGTATATATGTGCGTGTGTGTGTGTGTGTGTAAATATATATTGTGTGAATATATATATGTGTGTGTGAATATATATATGTGTGAGTATATATTGTGTGAGTGAGTATATATTGTGTGTGTGTGTGTGAGTATATATTGTGTGTGTATGTCTGTGTATATAATATATATATATATGTGTGTGTATAAAAACTCTCTCTCACATTTCCATTGATGCCTTTTCAAAGAAAACATTTACTTATATCTACGCACACAAACATGTAAGTGTGCATATAAGATAAGAATAGTTTTTACTTATCTCTGTCCTTACCACCCCCCCCCACCTACCCCCTACCTACCCCCCCTATTTTCAAATGACCTTTTATATTCTGATTAATAACGCTGCCACTTTTATCCAACAACCGTTTCTCTGATTCTACTAAGTGGGATGCTAGTTGCAGATCGTTAGATTTGTATTTTTGAAATTGGCGGGCGGGGAAATCGGATTTGAGGATTTTGTTGTTGTTCTTCTTCTTGGAAACGATCAAGTTTAACATTTTATATTTTAGACTTCTTTAGCTGGCTGAACTTGCAAATCGGTTGGAAAATTAAAACATATTACAGGGTGTCCCAGAAAAAACAGAACCCAAATTATTTACTTATTTTCCCATTAAACTAACCCTAATCCCCCTAGTTAAAATTAAGTTTTATTACAAAATTTGTGGATTCTGTTTTTTTTTGTTTTTTTTTTCTGAGTCACCCTGTATACATAGTGACCCAGAAAAAACCGAACCCAAATTATTTATTTATTTTCCCCTTAAACTAACCCTAACCCTAACCCTAAACCCACCTAGTTAAAATCAACAGTTTTATTACAAAATTTGTGGGTTTTGTTTTTTCTGGGTCATCCTAAATTTCTGTCCGATTTGTAAGTTTAGCCCTTTAGCTTTGGATAGGCAACCAATCTAGGAGAAGGAAAACTGTGGATTTGCATCAGTTTTATTGACCTTGTGCCACATTTTTTTTTAGACTTTCCTCTTCTCTGCATTACATCATGTTCTTTCTCTCTTTTTCAACTTGTTTAATTTCAAATTATTTGGGAGGCACACCTAGCATTATGGTTATCATCACAGAAAAAATGGAATCAGGGATCAGAGTTCAAATCCTGGACTAGGCTGTTTGTTTTTTTGTTTTTTTTGTTTTTGTTTTTTCCCCTTTTGCACTAATGCCCTTGTGCAAAGCATGAATCCATCTATTCTCCACTCAGCTATGTGTAATTAGTAGGGCAAACTTAGGTCTTTAGCTTTGGTAGGCAACCAGTCTAGGAGAAGGATAACCCTGAATTTGAACCAGCTTTACTCCACTTAAAAATTGACCTTGTGTCACATTCTGCTCCTGGGAGAGGGGTTGGGTAAATACATACTTCCAAATTATTATCTTTTTTTTGTTTATCTAAGAACTACATTGTGTTACCATAATAATATAGTGTCCTATGTATAACACTCAATTGTATCTGGTGGTGAGGCTCCTGTTCTGGATCTTTGGGGAGTGTGAACTTTGTTGCCATTTCTGCTAGGTTCCTTCTGACCTAGAATGTTGGGGTCCTATCCAAAGGTCAAATAGGTCTGTTTGCAAATTATTTGTATAAAATCGGAATATCTGAAAACATACCAACCCCTCCGCACGAGCAGTATGTGACAGTCAATTTCTTAAGCGGAGTTCAACAGGTTTGAATTCAGAGTTTTCCTTCTCCTAGACCGGTTGCCTAACAACCTGGACGAAGCTACAGTACGCATAGCGCTAATACCCTTGTGGAAGGTATGAACCCAACAACTCACCTTCCAGCTATGGTTAAATAGTAGGGCAGACTGGGCCCTTTAAACTTGATTAGGCAACCAGTCTAGGAGAAGGAAAACTCTGAATTCAAACCTGTTAAACTCCACTTGGAGTGGTCACTACTAGAATAGGCTCAGTCCTAATTAGTGATCTATTTCACTAATAATAATTTCCTAGACTGGTTGACATACCAAGGTTAAAGATCCCAGTCTGCCCTACTATTTATCTATAGCTGGAGGAAGAGTAAGATTCATACCTTTCCCAAGGGTATTAGCGCTAAGTGAAATGCAATTACCACATCCAGGATTTGAACTCTGAGCGACGAGTCCATTTCCCATGATTTTAACCATTACACAACACGCCTCCATAAAATTTCCAAATGGGATTACCCTCATATTTATTGATTTTTTTTTTTTCTGACACTTTCATAATTCTAACGTAATTCTTTAATCATTAAAGGTCAAATATAAACACTAATGCAATAATTCACATCTGACCTACCAATAATTACTAATAAGATTACCGATAAGGCGTAAAAAAAAATTTTTCTTTTAATATCTGAATTAAAAAACATAATTCGGACCATCTTCACATTTTGCCTCTTGGCATAAAATAACCCCAGACCAGTTGATATACAATATAGTCTAACTTAGGAACTTAAGCTTTACAAGTGTAGTGAGTGAGGAGACCTACCTCGTGCAACACGGTGTGACAGAGAGAGTGGCGGGCGTGAAGACTTGCCGTATTCTCGAAGAAAGCGGGCTAGGCTTTGCCTGGCGTGTATGACTGACCTAGAGTCGAACCCGCTTCCTTCAGAATGTGAGAGCTGTGGATGATCAGTGAAATAAGAAATAGCATAGTGGCCCGGATGTAGGTGGTTGCGCCGTGCTGACGAGTGTTGCACGGACAATTATGAGTGAGGAGCTCGGATGTGGTGAAATTGAGGTGTATTAAAAGGACTTATTCTCGCAGACCAGGGAGAACGACTGCAGTAGTATTTTGTTGTCGAGACGAGCAGGACAAAGAAATAATTTTGGATATTCGATTTTGGAGCGAGATACAGTTGGGAGTGTTTGTACCGTTGTGATATATTTTCACGGTACCAAAATGATATAAGTAACATTGTCCTTTTTCCCGAGTGCTACTACGATAACGGTAAGGTGGCGGCGGCGTATATATTATATAGCGGGTCTCGTCCACGTGCCTCCAAATTCACAGTGCTAAAATGGTGTTGATAGAAATTACAACACGAGAAATATGTAGTCACAACTGCTCCTTTATTATCGTGCTCGTCTAGTGGGCTCATACCAGAGAGGAGGAAAGGCAAAGAGAGAGAGAGAGAGAGAGAACACTACTTGATTATTGTGACCACATACTAGCCACTAGAGGCCCCATCCGTACCCTACGACGGCTGCAGGCAAAAAAAGACTGATCCCTTTCTTCATTGTTCCACATCACCACGTGACATCCGGTTCCGGTCAACACCCGACTTCCACTTGCCACTCAATTCTCAGTTCGGGGTCACGCTACGGTCAAATCATCGTTCATCCTGTTTTGGCTCATCACTATTTTTTAAACCTTTATCATCTCTTATTTATTTATTTCTTCCTCCTCCTTCCATTAGTAGTCCTAGCTCACAAAAGTCAGGATAATATATACATCTTGCAACATGTTTAGACTGTTGATTGGAACCTTGAGTCAGACTTGACTGTTACAAGCTGGCTACTCAACTGAAACTAGAGTTTGGTAGGTGGCTTATATGGAGCTTTGGATTGTTCCATTATGAACTCAGGCAAGTTCATTTGCTAGGTTCTGATTGGCTGTTGGTATCCTGGGTGAGTAAGGACGTGTACAAGTACCCACTCTTCAGCCATCACTTTGCACTATGCCAGCAACATGCAAGGACTGTATTTAAGTTACAGCTTGCATGTTTGTTCTTTGCTGCTAACTCGACGGTAGTTAGACTTCTACTGGCAAAAGCACTCTGAGTTGCCGAATTTTGACTCATGTTACCACAATATTGCAAAACTTTTGACTTTTGACAGTAAATCATCATCATCATCATCATCATCATCACTTGCTGGCAGCACAGATATCCATGACTCTGACTCTCTCTCTCTCTCTCTCTCTCTCTCTCTCTCTCTCTCTAACCATCCCTATCAGTCTTCGCCCCTGGAAGGTCCTCTGAGAAGCATCCAGAATCTGCACAGACTGATTGATGCAAGTTTTTACTGGTTGGCTTACACTGGTATGTCCATGTGTAGGTGTCCACAGGAGAATGTCACTTAAGTGTTCGTCCTTGTTTCTCTAGCAGTGAAGTATTACAAAATTTTATTTTTTCATATTTTTTAAACTGTTCTTTGTTGGAAATTTCTGACATATAAGGTGTGCTCTAATCCCTCACCAGGATTTATAGACTGGCTAAGGTCACGTGATTTACTCCTGCAGCCAATCACTAAACATACTGCAAGAAGACACACTATTTAAACCCTCCCACTGGTCATAATTACAAATGCGTTCACTGAAGACGGACATCGATTACCGGACCTTTACCATTACTCAGGAAGGACTTATAGGATTACCAGAGTAACCAAAGGATTCATTATCAGGGACTCTTTACAGGAACTGAGAACTCTTTACCAGAGGAACCAAGGATTCATATCGAAGGACTCTTTACAAGAATTGGAACTCTTACACAGAGACCAGGGATTCATTATCGAAGCTCTTTACCAGAACTGAGAACTCTTTACCAGGGTAACCAAAGGATTCATTATCGAAGGACTCTTTACCAAGAACTGAGAACTCTTTACCAGAGTAACCAAAGGATTCATTATCAGGAACTGAGAACTCTTTACCAGAGAAACCAAGGGATTCATTATCGAGGGACTCTTTACCTGGTTCCCCTATGGGTTTCATATAGTAGTGAACATGATTTAAGACCAGATAATTTGACCATGTCCTCTCTATCTTTCTCTCTGTCTTTCCTTCTCTCTGAAAAAGAACCCACGAGCCTAGAAATAAGTACACAGCCCCTTGGGACTATACAACTTGCGTGTATGTTGTTTCTGAACTAACGACTATTACTACTACAACTTGAGTTGGCCTATACAACAAACACCATTCTTGTACCGTGACCATCGTTATGCTACAATGATGAAATCAGATTCCTGTGGATTCAAGGAAAAAGAATTGGCTTTATTTATTCTTCTGAATGATTTTATTGGTTTGATAAAACTTTATACATATATGGTGGGTAGCGATTGTCTGCCCTTGCTGGGATGAACTAGATTCTAAAAGGGTTACCTTCCCTTACCGTGAGGGTTTCGCCACTAGGTGACACTACTAGCTGAGTATTTAAACTCTGCCCAGGAAGCTCTCTTTCTCTTTGGTCTGGCACCACAAAGATGGACTAGACGCGTGGTGTCTCTTTCAGTTAAGGGGGGGGGCTTCTCTCCTCTCCAACTATCAGCAAGTGACTCTTATATTCATTAAGAACTCTTTCTACTTCCTAAAGACTTTGTCCTATCTGTATCTGTTATATATTTCATGTTCCATTGTGACCTGATTCAGGTTTGGAAAATAGAAAAAGAAAGAAAGAAAAAAAATCGGAAGTTAAAATCTTCCGATCGTTTGGGTCAGAATTATAAGGCCGCGATTGAGATGTCCGTAGCGGGGGTGGAATCTCAAGTAGGTCAGAAGACCCCTGGGGTGAATACACTCAAGTAGCCGGAAGAGATAGCACTTGGATTAGTCAGCGGTAGTTATCCTCTGATATGCGAGACGATCCTTTGAAGTAGCTAGACTGATGTCGCTCGCGAAGAGATTGATCATGATTGACACTTAAGAAAGGAGATAAAACTCTTTGTTGAAAATCGGAAGTAAAGAAAATTCCTAATATATTCATGCCGACCGGAAATAAAATTGTCTCGATTTAAATACTATTTAACTCTGACGTTTTTGGCTTGAGAAGCAGAAGAGGCCAACGGGCAGAGGAAGTTTTGATTGCTTGAGAACCGGGCTAGCTGACAAGATTAACGCAATACTGAGAGCCGAGAGTAACTGACTTCAGCTAAGACCATTTTGAAAACTAGTCAACTTACGAACTGTTTTGCACAATACTACAGAACGCAGAAGTATTTAATTACGGGCACATCACTCCCACAAACCTTGAGAAGTAATTATTTGTATTCCTGTATTTTTGAATATAAATGTTGTTGATTTTGAAGAGAAAAAGAGTCGTTATTTTTTTCATGTGACCACGGCCGCCATTAATCTCGGAAATCAGTTTCTATAGCAGATTTCTAGTCGTTTGAGATCTTAGCACAACGTGGGGCATTCGGCTAGACTTCCAGCAAATATAGAGACCCTGCAATCCGTGGTTGATGCAGAAAATCCGATCTTGACGGCCAATTTCGGAGATTCTGTGAGCCCTTTAGCTTGGGAGCGACGACGGGTTATACCATGTGCTCAGACAATAAAGTCTGTATTGTTATATTGTACTTCTTTGTTTGGATTTTATTATTGTAGACCCAGCTGCAATGTTCAAGGGAGCTGAAGTAACATTGCCTCAATTTTGTTCCCCCTATCAGTGAGGCGTTAGAATACACCGACTGTACCTCTGCAGAGGGGTAAGACTCCCCCAATGGGGCCTTGGGCTAGATGGGTGGTCGGAGAGACCCCCCTCCGATCAATCGGCTGGTCACATCAAGCCCTAGCACCTATATGATTACCCCAACCCTTTTTTTCATATGGGTGCTAGAAGGCGGTGCTGAGGGTTTTTCATGTCCTGGGAATGACATAAACTCTATCTGATGGTGAGGTTTCAGTTTTGGAGGTTTGGGGAATGTGGAGCATTCATCACCATTACTCCCAGGTCCACTCTGACCTGAAGTGGTAGTACCTGTTAGGATCCCATCTATGAGTTAAAATAGAACAAATTGAATTTTAAAAAGATGTTTTAAGAAATTGAGTTCCCATCAAGAATGAATAAAATAAAACGTATTCGGCATAAAATGACCCCACAAGGGTTGACATTTGGGTGTCTATTAAAAAACAAAAAAAAAAGAGCACATTTTTTTCATGCATCATTTTAGATAATATACCAATTTTATGATAAAATTACCAAGATATATATATATATATATGTATATATGGATGTGTATATATATACATAAAGATTGTGTATATATGTGTGTATATATATACATAAAGATTGTGTATATATGTGTGTATATATATATTACATAAAAATGTTGTGTGTGTGTTGATATATATATATACATAAACAGATGTGTGTATATATGTACATAAAAATGTGTGTGTGTGTGTGTTATATATATATATATATATATATATATATATATATACACATAAAAAGATATGTGTATATATATATACATAAAAATGTGTGTGTGTGTGTATATATATATATATATATATATACACATAAAAAGATATGTGTATATATATACATAAAAATGTGTGTGTGTATATATATATATATACACATAAAAAATATGTGTATATATATACATAAAAATGTGTGTGTGTGTGTGTATATATATATATATATATATAAAGATGTGTGTATATATATATACATAAAAATGTGTGTGTGTATATATGTGTGTATATATATATATATATATATATATATATATACACACACACATAAAAATGTGTGTATATATATATAGATAAAAATGTGTGTGTATGTATGTATATAATTATATATAATATATATATATATATATATATATATATATACACACACATATGCATACATAACGTGCTGCCTGGTTCTTTTATATGGAATTCAACTGAAAGGAAATAATTTTTACGTAATTAAAGAGATCCAAGCAGAATTCCGGGAAGTACTTGACACATACTTGAGGACTTCCGACAATTCATGGACTCTTAAGAAAGGGAAAACTAACATTTGATGTGTGTATGACCTTTTTGGTTCTTCTTGTTTTCCTCTCATTTATAAGGTTTCAAAATTGATGAAAAATACGATAAATGAAACCCCGCCAAAAAAACACAATTGCAGATTTTTTTTTTTTATTTATTTATTTTGACAAAAATAAAACTGCGCATTTATTTTTGTTTTTGTTTTGTTTTTCTTTATTTGTTTTCAATATCAGTTGTCGTTATAAAATAAAAAGTAAAGTCGATGGAGTGGCCTATTGTTGTTATCAGCCAGACAGTGAGGAGTCTATCCCATTTTCACCGCACTAGACCAGGGATATTGTTTTTTTGCATCTGAAGTGGAGCACCATACAGCTTCAATTCTGAGCTCTGGGGAATGTGGAGTAGGCTTTCTTTGTTAGAAGTTCAAAATAACCTTCCAACGTGAGAACATATGTTTACATGAATTTATCCGACAAAGAAGTTATCTTATTATAATGGAGATTGTGTGTTTTTCTGTCTGTAACCGAAACTATATTACTACTCAAGTCACAATTCCCTTAATTATTTACGTCAAATTCTCCATGATTTCATTCTTTTTAAACCTTCAGTTATTAATAAAATTGTTTTACATTATTAATACTGTTGACCATATCTACATACTAATAACATGCAATTGTATTTATATATACAACAAAATAGCGGTTTACAGTTTGAACAAGAAGGCTAATTTGCATATTGATATTTAAAATTTTATTTTAATAAATTGTGCTTGGTATTATTGATTTCTAATTGTTTGGTTTTATCTTAAGAAATATAAACAAAAATCTCGTGGATAAATCTAAAAGAAATTTATTTACAAGAAGAAATAACTGTAATATTATCCTTTACTTCCTATTTTAACTAAATAGTTAAATTAGGAAAATTTACCAATGAAAAAGGGGAGTAATGGAAAATGATGGAATAGTCAGTTTCAAAGTTGTTCTATTTTTCGATTATACCCCCTCTGTTGTAGATCTTTTTATCTGCATTCTTATTCAGTTTCATTAGCCTTTCTAATTTAATATGATATTTTATTATATCAAAACTTAAATACTTGCACCCGGAGGGTGCATATATTTGCTAGTATATAATAACAAACATAGACTTTATTTGTGAGCACGTGAAGAAAATACATACATGACAAGTGTTGGATTTTGTGTAAAGTATTCAACTCTGTACAAGATGAATGCAAGACTAAAACTAGAGTTAGGTAGGTGGCTTTATATGGAGCTTTGGATTGTTCCATTATGAACTCAGGCAAGTCATTTCCTGAGTTATCTCTCTNAGATAATTCACATCTGACCTACCAATAATTACTAATAAGATTACCGATAAGGCGTAAAAAAAAATTTTTCTTTTAATATCTGAATTAAAAAAACATAATTCAGACCATCTTCACATTTTGCCTCTTGGCATAAAATAACCCCAGACCAGTTGATATACAATATAGTCTAACTTAGGAACTTATGCTTTACAAGTGTAGTGAGAGAGGAGACCTACCTCGTGCAACACGGTATGACAGAGAGAGTGGCGGGCGTGAAGACTTGCCGTATTCTCGAAGGAAGCGGGCTTTGCCTGGCGTGTATGACTGACCTAGAGTCGAACCCGCTTCCTTCAGAATCTGAGAGCTGTGGATGATCAGTGAAATAAGAAATAGCATAGTGACCCGGATGTAGGTGGTTGCGCCGTGCTGACGAGTGTCGCACGTGCTGCACGGACAATTATGAGTGAGGAGCCCGGATGTGGTGAAATTGAGGTGTATTAAAAGGACTTATTCTCACAGACCGGGGAGAACGACTACAGTAGTATTTTGTTGTCGAGACGAGCGGGACAAAGAAATAATTTTGGATATTGGATTTTGGACCCCACACTAGCCACTAGAGGCCCCATCTGTACCCTAAGACAGTGGCAGGCAAAAAGAGACCGATCCCTTTCTTCATTGTTCCACATCACCATGTGACATCCGGTTCCGGTCAACACCCGACTTCTGCTTGCGTCAACACCCGACTTCCACTTGCCACTCAATTCTCAGTTCGGGGGTCACGCTACGGTCAAATCATCGTTCACCACTATTTTTTAAACCTTTATCATCTCTTATTTATTTATTTCTTCCTCCCCTTCCATTAGTAATCCTAGCTCACAAAAGTCAGGATAATATATACATCTTGCAACATGTTTAGACTGTCGATTGGAACCTTGAGTCAGACTTGACTGTAACCCCCCCATCCTGATTAGAACAAGTTTAAACTGGGCAATGGAAGCAACTAAAAACAATTGTTGTACAAAAGGTGAACGCGCAATTGGTCACGGTACAGTAACCAGATGGTTCAAGAAATGTTGTTCGGGCTGCAAGAACCTCAATGATCAGGCAAAGTCAAATAATCCTAAAAGTATGGATTACGAGGCTCTGGTGAGTAGTACTCGGAGAGTATCAGGCGAGATCGGCATCTCTCAGTCCAGTGTGGTTTGTCACCTTCATGACCTCGGCAATGTTGGATTTTTCAAGTGTTCAGCTCTGTTACAAGCTGGCTACTCAACTGAAACTAGAGTTTGGTAGGTGGCTTATATGGAGCTTTGGATTGTTCCATTATGAACTCAGGCAAGTTCATTTGCTAGGTTCTGATTGGCTGTTGGTATCCTGGGTGAGTAAGGACATGTACAAGTACCCACTCTTCAGCCATCACTTTGCACTATGCCAGCAACATGCAAGGACTGTATTTAAGTTACAGCTTGCATGTTTGTTCTTGTCTGCTAACTCGACGGTAGTTAGACTTCTACAGGCAAAAGCATCTGGAGCTGCCGAATTTTGACTCGTGTTACCACAATATTGCAAAACTTTTGACTCACCCTAGTAAATCATCATCAATCATCATCACTTGCTGGCAGCACAGATATCCATGACTCTGACTCTCTCTCTCTCTCTCTCTCTCTAACCATCCCTATCAGTCTTCACCCCTGGAAGGTCCTCTGAGAAGCATCCAGAATCTGCACAGAGCTGATTGATGCAAGTTTTTACTGGTTGGCTTACACTGGTATGTCCATGTGTAGGTGTCCACAGGAGAACGTCACTTAAGTGTTCGTCCTTGTTTCTCTAGCAGTGAAGTATTACAAAATTTTTATTTTTTCATATTGTTTTAACTGTTCTTTGTTGGAAATTTTCTACATATAAGGTGTGCTCTAATCCCTCACCAGGATTTATAGACTGGCTAAGGTTACGTGATTTACTCCTGCAGCCAATCACTAAACATACTGCGTGGAAGACACACTATTTAAACCCCCCACTGGTCATAATTACAAATGCGTTCACTGAAGACGGACATCGGATTACCGGACCTTTACCATTACTCAGGAAGGACTTATAGGATTACCAGAGTAACCAAAGGATTCATTATCTACCAAAGGATTCATTATCGAGGGACTCTTTACCAGGAACTGAGAACTCTTTACCAGAGGAACCAAGGGATTCATTATCGAAGGACTCTTTACAAAGAACTGAGAACTCTTTACCAGTGGAACCAAGGGATTCATTATCGAAGGCTCTTTACCAAAAATTGAGAACTCTTTACCATAGTAACCAAAGGATTCATTATCGAAGGACTCTTACCAAGAACTGAGGAACTCTTTTACCAAGGATTCATTATCAGGAACTGAGAACTCTTTACCAGAGAAACCAAGGGATTCATTATCGAAGGACTCTTTACCAAGAACTGAGAACTCTTTACCAGAGAACCAAAGGATTCATTATCAAAGGACTCTTTACCAGGAACTGAGAACTCTTTACCAGAGAAACCAAGGGATTCATTATCGAGGGACTCTTTACCTGGTTCCCCCTATGGGTTTCATATAGTAGTGAACATGATTTAAGACCGGATAATTTGACCATGTCCTCTCTCTCTCTTTTTCTGTCTTTCCTTCTCTCTGAAAAAGAACCCACGAGCCTAGAAATAAGTACACAGCCCCTTGGGACTATACAACTTGCGTGTATGTTGTTTCTGAACTAATGACTATTACTACTACAACTTGAGTTGGCCTATGCGACAAACACCATTCTTGTACCGTGACCATCGTTATGCTACAATGAGGAAATCAGATTCCTGTGGATTCAAGGAAAAAGAATTGGCTTTATTTATTTTTCTGATGATTTTATTGGTTTGATAAAACTTTATACATATATGGTGGGGTAGCGCTTGTCTGCCCTTGCTGAGATTCCTAAAGGGTTATCTTCACTTACCGCGAGGGTTTCGCCACTAGGTGACACTACTAGCTGAGTATTTAAACTCAGCCCAGGAAGCTCTCTTTCTTTCTCTTTGGTCTGGCACCCACAAAGATGGACTAGAAGCGTGGTGTCTCTTTCAATTAAGTGGCGGGGAGCTTCTCTCCTCTCCAACTATCAGCAAGTGACTCTTATATTCATTAAGAACTCTTTCTTACTTCCTAAAGACTTTTGTCCTATCTGTATCTTGTTATATATTTCATGTTCCATGTGCTCAGACAATAAAGTCTGTATTGTTATATTGTACTTCTTTGTTTGGATTTTATTATTGTAGACCCAGCTGAAGTTAAACATTGCCTCAATTTTGTTCCCCCCTGTCAGTGGGGCGTTAGAATACACCGACTGTACCTCTGCAGAGGGGTAAGACTCCCCCAATGGGGCCTTGGGCTAGATGGGTGGTCGGAGAGACCCCCCTCCGATCAATCGGCTGGTCACATCAAGCCCTAGCACCTATATGATTACCCCAACCCTTTTTTTCATATGGGTGCTAGAAGGCAGTGGCTGAGGGTTTTCATGTCCTGGGAATGACATAAACTCTATCTGATGGTGAGGTTTCAGTTTTGGAGGTTTGGGGAATGTGGAGCATTCATCACCATTACTCCCAGGTCCACTCTGACCTGAAGTGGTAGTACCTGTTAGGATCCCATCTATGAGTTAAAATAGAACAAATTGAATTTTAAAAAGATGTTTTAAAAAATTGAGTTCCCATCAAGAATGAATAAAATAAAATGTATTCGGCATAAAATGACCCCACAAGGGTTGACATTTGGGTGTCATTTAAAAAAAAAAAAAAAAAGAGTACATTTTTTTCATGCATCATTTTAGATAATACCAATTTTTATGATAAAATTACCAAGATATATATATATATGTATATATGGATGTGTATATATATATACATAAAGATTGTGTATATATGTGTATATATATACATAAAAATGTGTGTGTGTGTATATATATATATATATATACATAAAAAGATGTGTGTATATATGTACATAAAAATGTGTGTGTGTATATATATATATATATATATATATATACACATAAAAAGATATGTGTATATATATACATAAAAATGTGTGTGTGTGTGTGTGTGTATATATATATATAAAAATGTGTGTGTGTATATATATATATATATATATATATATATATATAAAGATGTGTGTGTATATATATATATATATATACATAAAAATGTGTGTGTGTATATATGTATATATATATATATATATATATATATATATATATATATATATATATATATATATACACACACACATAAAAATGTGTGTATATATATATAGATAAAAATGTGTGTGTATGTATGTATATATATATATATATATATATATATATATATATATATATATATACACACACATATGCATACATAACGTGCTGCCTGGTTCTTTTATATGGAATTCCAACTGAAAGGAAATAATTTTTACGTAATTAAAGAGATCCAAGCAGAATTCCGGGAAGTACTTGACACATACTTGAGGACTTCCGACAATTCATGGACTCTTAAGAAAGGGAAAACTAACATTTGATGTGTGTATGACCTTTTTGGTTTTCTTGTGTTTTCCTCTCATTTATAAGGTTTCAAAATTGATGAAAAATACGATAAATGAAACCCCGCAAAAAAACACAATTGCAGATTTTTATTTTTTTATTTATTTATTTTGACAAAAATAAAACTGCGCATTTATTTTTGTTTTTGTTTTGTTTTTCTTTATTTGTTTTCAATATCAGTTGTCGTTTATAAAATAAAAAGTAAAGTCATGGAGTGGCCTATTGTTGTTATCAGCCAGACAGTGAGGGAGTCTATCCCATTTTCACCGGCACTAGACCAGGGATATTGTTTTTTTGCATCTGAAGTGGAGCACCATACAGCTTCAATTCTGGAGCTCTGGGGAATGTGGAGTAGGCTTTCTTTGTTAGAAGGTTCAAAATAACCTTCCAACGTGAGAACATATGTTTACATGAATTAATCCGACAAAGAAGTTATCTTATTATAATGGAGATTGTGTGTTTTTCTGTCTGTAACCGAAACTATATTACTACTCAAGTCACAATTCCCTTAATTATTTACGTCAAATTCTCCATGATTTCATTCTTTTAAACCTTCAGTTATTAATAAAATTGTTTTACATTATTAATACTGTTGACCATATCTACATACTAATAACATGCAATTGTATTTATATATACAACAAAATAGCGGTTTACAGTTTGAACAAGAAGGCTAATTTGCATATTGATATTTAAAATTTTATTTTAATAAATTGTGCTTGGTATTATTGATTTCTAATTGTTTGGTTTTATCTTAAGAAATATAAACAAAAATCTCGTGGATAAATCTTAAAAGAAATTTATTTACAAGAAGAAATAACTGTAATATTATCCTTTACTTCCTATTTTAACTAAATAGTTAAATTAGGAAAATTTACCAATGAAAAAGGGGAGTAATGGAAAATGATGGAATAGTCAGTTTCAAAGTTGTTCTATTTTTCGATTATACCCCCTCTGTTGTAGATCTTTTTATCTGCATTCTTATTCAGTTTCATTAGCCTTTCTAATTTAATATGATATTTTATTATATCAAAACTTAAATACTTGCACCCGGAGGGTGCATATATTTGCTAGTATATAATAACAAACATAGACTTTATTTTGTGAGCACGTGAAGAAAATACATACATGACAAGTGTTGGATTTTGTGTAAAGTATTCAACTCTGTTACAAGATGAATGCAAGACTAAAACTAGAGTTAGGTAGGTGGCTTATATGGAGCTTTGGATTGTTCCATTATGAACTCAGGCAAGTTCATTTCCTGAGTTCTGATTGGCTGTTGGATTTCAGGGTGAGTAAGAACATGGATAAGTACCCACTCTTCAGCCATTACTTTGCATTATGCCAGCAGCATGCAAGGACTGTATTTAAGTTACAGCTTGCCTGTTTGTTTTTGTCTATTAACTCGACGGTAGTTAGAACCCCACTGCGACGGTGAGTATCATATTGTTTTTATATCTGGAGGATAACTTCTACAACAAGGTACAAAATAGATATGACAGAGACATAAACATACATAAAGGATGTAGGACTAAGTCCTAAAGAAGTGATACAAAGTTTTATGCAGAAATAATATACATTTACTCATGACAAAGGTACAGTAAGATATAACAAAGTTTCTACGCATCCTGGAAAATGAAATATAATTTTTTCAGTACTGGAAAACCTGGAAAAAGGGTTGGGTTTTTTTTTTCCTCAAAATCCTGGGAAAATTTTGTATTTTGTCCTGGAAGATTTGAATTATTTGAGACAAAATTAATGTTATTGTTACCATTAACAAATATAACTTGTAAAATAAAGTTACCTGATACTTCCCTTAAATTAAAGACTTCTAAATATGTTTAATATTACATTTAAACAAAGACTTTCCAAGTTCAGAGCCCCATTCCTATAAAGATTTATCAAAAAATGGCCTTTTCATTTAAAGTTACCTGTTATTTCCCTTAAATCAAAGACTTAAATGTTTAATATTACATTTAAACAAAGGCTTTCCAAGTCCAGAGCCCCGTTCCTATAAGGATTTATCAAAAAATGGCCTTTTCATTTAAAGTTACCTGTTATTTCCCTTAAATCAAAGACTTCTAAATATGTTTAATATTACATTTAAACAAAGGCTTTCCAAGTCCAGAGCCCCGTTCCTATAAGGATTTATCAAAAAATGGCCTTTTCATTTAAAGTTACCTGTTATTTCCCTTAAATTAAAGACTTCTAAATATGTTTAATATTACATTTAAACAAAGGCTATTGTTTGGGGCAGATTACGAAAATGAATTTGACTTCTGACCAGGCGGAATGAGGCGGTATAGGACATTAAGAGTCAATTTAGAAAGACTAATGAAACCAAATAAGAATGCAGATAAAAGGGATTTGAAACAGAGGGGGAGTATAATCGAAAAATAGAAAAATTTTGGAACTAACTTTTCCATCACTTTTGTCTTTCATTGCTAAAATTTATCTTAATTTAACTATCTAAATTAAGAAGTAAAGAATAAAATCAGTTATTTCTTGTTAATAAATTTCTTTTAAGATTTATTCAGTAGTTTGTTTTATTTATTTATTTATTTTTGATTTAATGCTCAACAGATCTTTCCCAAACTGGTCATGAATATTCATTAAACAGTAAAATGCTTCTGATTGGCTGTTTGTTGATTTCATCCGATGAATTTTCGCTTTCATCATGTACCAATATTTTAATTTATTTTTACATGACACTGAACATGAACAAGACAAGAATTTGTCAGTCAGACTTCAGATTAAAGCTAATGAGGTATTCATTAAAGAAAGGTTAAAAAATAAATTCCCTTTACAAAACTGCCTCATAAAATTTAGAACATTAGAGCGTTCGGCTAGAAACCACGAGGTTCCTAGTTCGATACCGGTCCTCGCCAACTCAGCGTATGAGTAGCACAGGGCTCTGTGCGGTAAAGTAAGGAGCCGATGGTAGGTGTGGCGCTCCACCTCAGATGCTAAAACAATCTCCTTGGTCTAGCGCTATTGAAAAGGGGATAGACTCCCTCGCTGATTGGTTGATACCGACTTTAGGCCGCCCCGACGACTTTACTTATTATAGAATAGCACACATGCATAATTTTGACTGAAAATGAACAATTTTAAAAAATAAATTAAATTTATGAATGACATAAAATTGATGTTCCTTCAAAAAAGTTGAAACATTTTTGGATGCATTGAAAAGTAAAGATTTTCCAAAGACAAAAGTTGGTTCCATTTTTATAGAAGGGGGAAAATATATGGGGGGAATAGATATTCGAATCAAGAAGTTCCTGCTGAGGGGGGACCAAAAACAAGTGAGTTCATCGTCTTCTCACAAACCAGACTTTCTTTTGGTCAACACATTCTTAGTCTTCGTCTAGCAGCTGGAAAATCCGTCGTCGTAGTCGAAATAATCTTTAACAGTTCAAAATCGCAATTCCTATTTAGTTTTGTTTCTGTTGGACTAAAATCCATTTCTTTACTGGGTCGTTCGCAGAGCACTTCGTTGTCGTCGACTGCTTCTGCTGCTGCTCACCGCCCAGCGCTCAACTCACTTGTTATTTATGGACATATTTACCCAAACATCCGGGCACATCATTCGAACCTCGCGTCCGTGCAGTGCCCAAATCGCATTTGTTTTTGCATGCGGGAGGACATGAGTTCGATCCCGGCAGGCAAGACAATGTCTTGCTCTTTTTCCTTTCTTGTTCTCCGTCACAATTTTAGTCTCAGTGGTCAAGTGGATGTGGGGGTTGGGATCAAGTGACTATCTCAACAATGCAGGGATTGGGAGTGTTACTGTTTTTAGTTATGTTTATGGGGTGGGGTAGAGGAACATACCTTCCTAGTAAGGCTTCAAGCATGCAGCGCTTGAACAAAATTTTCAGGGTTTTCATCAAATGTCAATTTCAACTCAGTTAAAGTTAAGTGTTCTTTTTATGATGTAAATAGCAAACTCCCCACCTATTTCTGGAAATATTAATCATTTTAACGTTTTGTTGGCCTGGACTCCTGCCCTTAATTTACGCTATGTTTTTACTTGCCAGCATAAGACAATTCTGGCAAATAGGTACCACCAATTTGCACCGTGAAATTTACCTCCACCCCTATATTTAACACAATGAAACTTGCATAAGCCCTTTAGCTCAGAAGCGACTGACGGGTTATAATCCGATGAAGTTTTGCTTTCATCCTGTAGCAATATTTTGATTTATTTTTACGCAACACAACATGAACAAGACAAGAATTTGTCAGTCGGACTAAAGATAATGAGGTATTCGTTCTCACAGAAAGGTTAAGAAATAAATTCCGCTTTACAAAACTGCCCTTCTCCCTCGTAAAATTTAGAACATTTAAAAAAAATTTTCAGTACTTGTATAGAATAGCACAGGCGCAAAATTTTGACTGAAAATTAACAATTTTTTTAAAAATAACATTTAAGAATTACATAAAATTATTGTTTATTCAAAAACAAGTTTATGAAACATTTTGGAAGCACTGAAAAGTAAAAATTTTCCTAAGACAAAAGTTGGTTCCATTTTAGTCTGTGGTCAAGTGGATGTGGGGGTTGGGATCAAGTGACTATCTCGACAATGCAGGGATTGGGAGTGTTACTGTTTTTAGTTATGTTCATGGGGTGGGGTGGGGGAACATACCTTCCTAGTAAGGCTTCAAGCATGCGGCGCTTGAACAAAATTTTCACGGTTTTTCATCAAATGTCAATTTCAACTCTGTTAAAGTTAAGTGTTCTTTTTATGATGTAAATAACAAACTCCCCACCTATTTCTGGAAATATTAATCATTTTAACGTTTTGTCGTACTGGACTCCTGCCCTAATTTACGCTATGTTTTTACATCCCGGCATAAGACATCATTCTGGCCAAACATAGATATTTTCCGTGTCGTGGTTTTCGCTTTTCATCGACAAATCAATTTAGATATTTTACCCCCCCCCCCCTGTTTAATTTTTTTTTTTTTCATGAATTTTTACAAAACACAAACTCAAGTTTAAAATATGTACCGTGCTGTGTTTCTCGCTTTTTATCGGCAAATATATGTAGATATTATAATTATGCCCCCCACCCCACCGCTTTATATTGGTGCATCAATGTAGATATTTTACAACCCACCCCTAGCCCTGTCGGCTAGGGCTTTAGAATACACCAACTGCACCTCTGCAGAGGTGTAAGACCCCCCCCCCCCTCCGCCAATGGGGCCACCTGTTGGCCCTGGGTGGCGACCCGTGATGCTTAAGTATGGAATCCTATTGGATGAGCAATCCATAACATGCAACATGCCGCTTAAACTAGGTACCCAATTTGTCGAAAAATCCGTGTTTTTACAAAATAAATTTATTAGTAAATATTTTCCTAAGACAAAATTTAGTAAATTAATTTTGATTTTTCAGATTGTTGTCCTCATCTTTATTGTAGTGTGTATAAACATGTTTTGGCCACTATATCTCCTGACCATCCTCAGGTGTTTCCTGTGTATCTGAGTATAGTAATGATCCAACCTGGGAAATCATTTTTAACAGTTTGACAGTTGATCAAACAGGCGTTGAAGAACCTTCAAAGATTCATTAAAAAACAATGACCATTGTTTTTGCATGCCTATCATTCTGACATGTCATAAGAAGAATCATGATCATTTAGAAAAAGTTTATTGGCGTTTCCTGTCCAACTTGAGGCATAAGGTTCCCATATTGTGTTCATCTCTATACTTGGTCTACTCAATAGGTCACTACAGTCAAATATATGCTTCTTTGATATGTTTTCTTTTCCAATGTGCTTCACTATGAAATATAACTAATATATAATGATATATAAAATATAATATAGATATAAAGCGAAGGGGCATTGTGAAATATCTACATATATTTGCCAATAAAAAGCGAGAAACACAGTACGGTAAATATTTAAAATTTGAGTTAATTGAAATTTGTACAAATTCAATAAAAAAAAAACATTTTACTCCTCTCCCTCCATGGAAAATAAATATCTAAATTGATTTGCCAATAAAAAAAACAGCAATGGTGATCATGGCTAAGCAAAAACAGGAGGTCTGACAATTTTATTGTACAGGGTGTCCATAAAGTCTGTTTGCACTTTAAATAATTTATAACTTTAAAGTGTACACTGACTTTATGGACATACTCTGTAGTTAATTGATAGATGTAGACATTATCTATAAGAACCCAAGATACTTCATTAACCCTGCATCATTAAAAGAGTAAGAATAAAACTGGCTTAACATGTCGATATTAGATGTAATAGTAAATTATAAAATCGCCGTGAACAAGTGCTGTCCTGGAAATTTTTTTAAATGCCCTGGAAACGTCCTGGAAAATGATTTCCTTAAATGAGTCGGAACCCTGTATAAGGAAAAGATACATAAAAATGGATAAAGGATGTATGACTAAGTCCTAACGAAGTTATACAGAGTTACATGTAGAAATAAGTCACTTACTGATAGTTTGCTGGGGGGCAAAGCCTAAATCATGTTCTGTGGTTTCTGAAGCCAGAGAATAGAGAGTGAATTTCTCCTGGGCTCCTGCCTAAATACTCTAGCCACGTATGGCAAAAACTTGCAGAAAGGGGAGATAACCATTTTTGACCCATGTCCATCCCAACAGCGGCGGACAATTGCTATAATAGTATTACATGATTGATTTCTAACGGGCTGAAAGAATCCGTCAGAATTAACTGATATTGATCTGTTCTCTTCTTTTATTAATAATCTAAGCAGTTCTTTTTTTTTGTTGCTTTTCTGCTTTTCTCTTGATTTGATGCGATTAAACAAAAACTTGTGTTTGTTCAAAAAGAAAAAAAAAGAAAGAAAACCTTAAGTGGACCTATGAATATTTTACACTAACATCGAAATATTATGATTGTTATACATAGGGGACGAGGGAAAATTTCCCAAGTGAAATAATATTTGTCTGGTCATCAAAGAAACATATTAGTATCTAATGTTAGCTTAATGGAATTGTGGTGAACGATCTAACATTCCACCGGCGAAGCGCATCTGTTTGGCTTGTCAGGTTTTGCCTAAACCAAACTAAAAGAAACATGGCCGCATTGACGGGGGGCTTTATAGGGTGCGGTCTTGTTCTCTCTTGTTTGTGGCGTAAGTGTGGGGGCACCTATGCAAATTATGCCCACAAGAACCATAGGATAAAAGGAGCTTGTTGGGTCATTTAAGCAGTGGTAATTTGGAATGGGGAATTATGTACTACTAACCCTTACTCAGGGTAACTTAAAGTAAAAAAGTATTTTTTTATCTCAAAACACACGAGGAAATGGATTTTTTGTCCAAATATCCAGAATTATCACTGCTTCAGCTTTTCTTAATGTTTTATTACATGTTATTATGCTACTGATGACTGACAAGTATAGATGATGCTAATGAATTAAACAAAAATATTTTGATTTTGGGACGGTCCAAACCACATTTTTGTTCGGGACGGTCATGAAAAAAGTTAGTGTCGGGGCCTGATATATATATATATCTTATTATAATGGAGATTGTGTGTTTGTCTGTCTGTAACTGAAACTATATTACTACTAATTCACAGTTCCCTTAGTAATTTACATCACATTCTCCATAGATTTTATTTTTATTTAAACCTCAATGAATAATAAAATTGTTTTACATTATTGCTGTTGACCATATCTACTTACTAATAATACGCAATTGTATTTATATATACAACAAAATAGTGGTTTACACTGTGAATGGGAAGGCTAATTTGCATATTGATCTTAAAAAATTGATTTTTATAAATATATGCTAAGTATTATTGATTTCTAATTGTTTGGTTTTATCTTATTGAATATGAGCAAAAATCTCTGGGATAAATCTTAAAAGAAATTCATTAAGAAGAAGAAATAACTGTAATATTATTCTTTACTTCCTATTTTAAGTAAAGAGTTAAATTAGGAAAATTTACCAATGAAATACGGGAGTAATGGAAAATGATGGAAGAGTTAGTTTCAAAGCTGTTTCTATTTTTCGATAATACCCCCTCTGTTCCAAATCTTTTTATCTACATTCTTATTTAGTTTTATTAGCCTTTCTAATTTAACATGATATTTTATTATATTAAAACTTAAAAACTTGCACCCGGAGGGTGCATAAATTTGCTAGTATATATAAAGATTTGTACCAAATAGACATTGTAATATAGATCACTTGAAGTGATGAAAGTAAGTATTCCTTTGATTACAGAAGTGACTTTTGTTATTTCATCCATGCGGCTGAAAAATGGCTAGTGTCCAAAAAAATACAGAATCAATTAATTTCCCTTTTATATTTTAGACATACTGAACTGTAGCCAACCAATAAAACAAGTTAGTCTAAAACTAAACACAAAAATTTAAAACTAAAACTTACCCCACCCCACCCTACCCTAGATGTACCGACTAACCCCACCAATAGTTGTTTTGGCTGGACTAACAAAAATATGACTGCCTACTTCTTCAACTTCGAGATAATCTACTTGAAAAGTTATCTGATGATCCAGAATTAACTATCCAGCATATGAGGTGAGCTGTATAATTTTAGATGAGACTATCAATCAATATAATGTAAATAAGTAAGAGAAGTGTGACATTGGTGGGAATGTAGTTTCATTACAAACAGGCAGATATATAATCACCGTTATAATAAGATATCAAAAAATAAAAATACTAATTTTGTACCAAATATGCTTTGTATTAAAAATCCCTTTTAGGGATGAAAGAAGAAAGGAAGGAAATATATTGTAGTTAAATCAAGATTATTATACTTTTTACATATTGAACCATTTGGCAATAGCTCTTAAATAAACATATCAAATGTTGTAATAATTAAATCATCATACTGTGGTATATACACAGGTCGTGCTATTTGAGAGAGTTAAATCAAGATTATTATACTTTTTACATATTGAACCATTTGGCAATAGCACTTAAATAAACATATCAACATTGTGATAATTAAATCATCATACTGTGGTATATACACAGGTTGTGCTATTTGAGAGAGTTAAATCAAGATTATTATACTTTTTACATATTGAACCATTTGGCAATAGCTTTTAAATAAACATAAATGTTGTAATAATTAAATCATCATACTGTGGTATATCTACAGGTCCTGCTAGTATCTTTTTTTTTCTTCTTTTTTTTTTTTTAAACCTCTCAACCGCCCTGTCGGTGGGGCATTATAATTCACCAACTGCACCTCTGCAGAGGGATAAGACACCCCCAATGGGGCCACCTGTTGGCCATGGGTGGCGACCCGTGATGATAGAGCCCAGGTGGATGAGCAGTTCATGACGGGCAATACTCCACTTTGGCCCTATCTTGGGCTAGACGGGCGGTCGGAGAGGCCCCTTCCGATCAATCGGCTGGTCACATCAAGCCCTAGCACCTATATGATTACCCCAACCCTATTGCCCTTATGGCAAGCCCCAACCCCTTTTTATCATATGGGTGCTAGAAGGCGGTGGCTGAGGGTCTTCATACCTGGGAATGATGTTAAACTCTATCTGATGATGAGGTTCCAGTTCTGGAGGTTTGGGGAATGTGGAGCACCCCTTCATCACCATTACTCCTTGGTCCACTCTGACCGGGAGTGGTAGTACCATCTATGGGTTAAATAGAAAAACATGAGTTGATAAACAAAATTGTATAATGCATTAAGAATGAATTTATTTAACACCTTTGTCGGCATTAAATGACCCACTGAGGTTGATATGCTGTAAAACAAACCAAACTAAACCTCTCAATCCTAAACTCAGTCAAATCACCATTTCTTGTTTCTGTTCTCTCCAATTGGCTCAGCCATAAAGTCCATTTTTTTGGCATTGGTTGTGTTTTAGTTGAATGTCAGCCAAGAAAGAAACTTAATTGCATGTTTCAAAACTGAGTTCTCTTGTTCGAGAAGCATTCTTACAATGAATCCACTCACAGAGGAGCACCCCTTCCCCCCCCCACACCCAATGGAGATGAGTGGAGTTGAGTACTAGTGTGAGTAATTCATTACCCTCAACATCGTGTCGTCATTTTCTCCACACCCACACTTGACCTTTTCTTACTCTCTCTCTCTCTCGCTCTGAGCCATTTTCAATCTCTTTACTAATAATACATCTCTAACTAAAAATCATTTGTCTCTCTCTCTCTCTCTGTCTCTCTACAAAAATACGATAGCAAAACTAGATCCTTTCTGGAAACTGTTCTTCTCAAAAGATGCGCTAAGAAAACTAGATCCTTTCTCGTAGATGGGACCCTAACAGGCACTACCACTCCGGGTCAGAATGGACCAGGGAGCAATGGTGATGAAGGGGTGCTCCACATTCCCCAAACCTCCAAAACTGTAATCTCACCATCAGATAGAGTTTAACGTCATTCCCAGGACATGTAGACCCGTAGCCACCGCCTTCTAGCACCCATATGATAAAAAAGTTGGGGCTTGCCATTAGGGTAATAGGGTTGGGAAAATCATATAGGTGCTAGGGCTTGACATAACCAGCCGTTTGATCAGAGGGGGCCTCTCTGACAGCCCGTCTAGTCCAAGAAAAGCCTAAAGTGGAATATTGCAAGTGATGAACTGCTCATCCACCTGGGTTCTATCTTTAAGCATCACGGTTCGCCAACAGGTGGCCCCATTGGGGGAGTCTTACCCTTCTGCAGAGGTGCAGTTGGTGCATTCTAACGCCCCAGCCGACAGGGCGGGGAAAATTTGTGGGTCCCAATTAAAGTTTCTTAATAGATTGTAGGGTTTTTATTTATGATCTGGGGGGAAACAACTAAATCTGCCTTATTATAAAGGCTCCTTTTTATTTCTTAGCTGTTATTTTATTGTACCTAGACTTGTTACCATACCAAAGTTAAAAATCTCAGTCTGCCCTACTATTTATCCTTAGCTGGAGGGGGGGGGAATAATTGGATTTATACTTTTTCCTGAAGTTATTTGCGTTATATAAAATGCAAACAGCCTCATCCAGGAGTTGAACTCGGGTTGACTAGTCCATTTTATTTGAATAGAATTAGTTCTAAGGTGAATAGATAGTGAACTTTGAAATATCCAATCATACAGTTAAAAAATACCAAGAAAATTTGGTACGGTCGTGGGGGAAATTAGGTGAGCAAAGAGTTAAATTACCATTTAAAATTTTTTTAATTTAAAAAAAAAATCTTACTTTGCATTTATATATTGATTTTAATGAACAGTTTTGTGTGCATACGAGTTATGTCGGAAAAGTTCCAGGTTGATCGCATCCTTTGATGTTAGGTGCATGTGAAAACACATTTCCAACCCGTCCTTCGGTGTGCTTCGACCACTTGACCGGTGTGTTCAATTAATAGCGTCGGTCCCAGGGCGCAGGGCTGGGTTTATTGCCCAGCACCTGAGGCCCCCCCCCTTGAGGGGAAATGCTGAAGGGATCAACGCAATTTTTGTTCTTTCCCACCCATGAGCTTCGGCTTGTGGGTAGGCCCACGTTAAAACGAGGCCTTGTGCCCAGCCGATACAAGTGTGGTATGAGGCAAATACCCCTTTGATGTGAAGTGCATCGTCCACTGCAAGTTCTTGCTACAGGGCCAGATGATCAACCAGCATATCTACAAAGAGATACTGCGGCATTTGCTTCATTCGGTGTGTGAGAAGAGGTGAGAGATGTGGCAGGATAACTCGTGGCTGCTTCACCATGACAATGCACCTGCCCATACTATCCGAGAGTTCCTCGCCCAGAAGAACATCACTGTGCTGGAACAATGTCCCTACTCACCTGACTTGGCTCCATATGATTTTTTTCCCCTCTTCCCCAAGCTCAAGAGGGTCATCAAGGGAACCCATTTTGAGGATGTGCACTACATCAAAAAGGCTGTGACCACAGAGCTACGGAGTGCATGCAAGCGTGGCAGAGAAGGATGGGAAAGTGCATTAGACTCTAGGGGGATTACTTTGAAGGGGGATTGAACTCGTAGTTTTGGATTTGAAATACATTTTTTGTGACACCAGTCCTAGAACTTTTCTGACATATGTCATAGGTATTGCTGAATTTGTAGTGCACCAATTTTAAATATTTTGAATTAGATAGTTCTAGGGAAAGGGGATAGACTCTCTCGCTGATTGGCTGATGCCGACTTTAGGCCAACCCGACGACTTATAAGAAAATACTAAGCGCGTAGTGTAATGGTTAGAGTCATGGGAAATGGACTCGTCGCCCCGAGTTCAAATCCTGGACATGGTAATTGCATTTCACTTTGCGCTAATACTCTTGGGAAAGGTATGAATCCTACTCTCCCTCCAGCTATGGGTAAATATTAGGGCAGACTGGGCTCTTTAACCTTGGTTAGGCAACCGGTCTAGGAGAAGGAAAACTCTGAATTCAAACCTGCTGAACTCTGCTTAAGAAATTGACCTTGTGTCGCATCCTGCTCGTGCGGAGGGGTTGGTAAATATATATAAGAAAATACTAACAAAATGTTTTATACTTGTCTCTATGAAGTAACAAGCCACTCATAGTTTTATTGGAATTTATTAATTTGAAACCCAGGGTAAGTAAAATAATGCCTTATATATTTTCACCCACAAAGGATCAGGGTTGGGTCAATGACTAACTCTGAACAGCATGATAAATATATTAAGAATACTGACATACTTTTGCTATATAGAAATTTAAATGAGAAAAAAAAAGCAAATTCCTGTTAAATTTGATAAAAGAAAGGAAAAAAAAATGTAACCTTTCAGAAAAATTAGAATCTTATGCCATTTTGAATTTGAATTTTCTGTAACAGTTTTGTTATTGAGAGAATAAGTTTTACTATCAGAAATAATTGTGTAGTTTTTTTTTGTTTGTTTGTATTCATGAGAATTAATATATAGTCCAGTGAGTTCAATCCTCGCTTTATGCCCCAAAATTGTCATTATATTTGTGTAAATACCAAGACACACACACACACATATATATTACCAACAACCCCAGCCCAGGATAATTAGTATTATTTGTATTATTGTCCTCATATTTATTGTTATCTACACTATTTCTCTGACTTTATTATATGAGGTTTGATAATTAGTATTATTTGTATTATTCGGACTATTGTCCTCATCTTTACTGTTATCTACACTATTTCCTGATTTTATTATATGAGGTTTGATAATTAGTATTATTTGTATTATTCGGGCTATTGTCCTCATCTTTACTGTTATCTGTACAACATTTCGGCTGATGTGCCCTCCAGCTTTCTTTAGGAATTTTTGTCGGACTTGGGAACTTTCTTGTCGTAATCGGGAGCCATCACGGAACTTTGAACATAACCCTTTATTCAGTCCATGGGAGTATCCTGTTCTCATTCCGCTAACCATAGCTGGGGTACAGGTGTTAAGCTTGTGCTAATTATTATTCTATGTTACTGCTGCCTCTGACCAGGATTGAACCTGCAGTCTAGAGATAACTGTCACTTAGAATTGTCTTAGCCTAGTGGATAAAGGAGTTAGGGTATGTGTCCAAATGGTCATTTCTTGTTTTAATTAACAAACAAGACTGATGGTTTTTCTATACTTTTATTACCAACAACCCCAGCCCAGGATTTTGCAGTGGATCGAGAAGTGATATCTTGAAAGCCGTCAACACGTTTGCTCTCGACGCAAATCTAGCTGCGTCTAAAACTAATTCTCATGTATCTAATCACATGTTTTTAAGGGGGTCAAGCAAAAAGGTTATTACCTGTCAATAACCGATTAGGTAACGTTCCACTGGACCCTGCTATTCTGAATCTAATGGACCCTGATTCAAATATTCTTACTACTGGTACGCACATAATTCATAAACTACTTATAAATTATGTAACACTATGCCCACATAATTAAGGGAGTCAAATAAAAAGGTTATTACCTGTCAATAACCGAGTAGGTAACGTTCCACTGGACCCCGCTATTCTGAATCTAATGGACCCTGATTCAAATATTCTTACTACTGGTACGTACATAATTCATAAGCTACTTATGAATTATGTAACAATATGCCCACATAATTGATAATTAAAATCAATAGATAAATAAAGTAAAATCCAAAACATGCTAAATTAACTCATTCCCTACCTAATTTCCCCTATGGCTGTACCAAATTTTCTTGGCATTTTTTAACTGTATAATTGGATATTTCAAAGTTCACTATCACCTCAGAACTTATTCTATTCAAATCATCATCATCATCATGTCGCACTGTTAGCACGGATATCCATGACAGTCTCTCTCCATCCGTCCCTATCGTTCATCATTCTCGGGAGGTCCTCTATGCAGCATCCTGTATCCGCCAGAGCTGATCAATGTACGTCTTTTCTGGTCGGCCTACACTGGCGTGCCCATGTACTGCCTTCCACTGGAGTTCGTCCTTGCTTCTCCAGCAGTGTCCCGCGTGTCTTTTCCGTCTTACTCGGATGGTTTGGGTGATATGTGGCAGGTGGCCGTACAGCTGCTTTCTCGTGGAGTGCTGTTTCCACGTCTTGTTCATGATCACCGTAGCATTCTTGTGCAGCTCCCATCTAGTTTATTCTCTAGTCGCTTAGTTAGGGTCCAGGTGGTGCAGCCATACAGCAGCACTGATACGACAACGACCTGGACGAACTGTCTCTTTAACTTGTCTGTGAGATTGGATTTCCATATGACCGATAATTTATTTATAGCGGCCCATGCCTTTCCTGTCTATTCAAATAGTCTGATTATTATCGTAATCCGAGTCCTTCTGCTCAATTATAATTAACTAAATAGGTTAAAGAGCCCAGTCTGCCCTACTATTTATTTATCGGTGGAGGTAGAATAGTTTGCTTCATACCTTTTTGATGGGAATGTCATATTCAACGTCCCATTCATGGCTTCTGTACGAAAAGACAAATTGTAATTCAGATTAGATTAAATACTGTCTTCTATTTTGAGAATTGTCGCAATGGAGTGTAATGAACAAAATAAGAAGCTATGGTGATTTACTCTATTACTAAAAGTAGGTAACGCTTCATTGTAACCTTTTTTTCTTTTTTTTTTTTTTTTTTTAACTTGCTCACACATATCTATACATTGTAGTCCTTTGTACAGTGTGGTTGGTGTCTCTCTCTCTCTCGATCACCTTTGGATGGGACATGCTAAACAAAAAAAGTGATCCTTGGACCGTGTAATAATGATTACAGTGGTTGTAACGGTCACTAAATTGACCTGTTAGCTACACTTTATTTTTATATAGTTATTTTTTGGTTTGGTTTGGTTAGTTTGTTTTATGGCATATCAACCTCAGTGGGTTATTTAATGCCGACAAAGTAGTGAAATAAATTTATTCTTAATGCATAATACAATTTTGTTTATAAACTCATGTTTTTCTCTTCAACCCATCGATGGGAACCTAACAGGTACTTCCACTCCGGTCAGAGTGAACCAGGGAGCAATGGTGATGAAGGGGTGCTCCACATTCCCCAAACCTCCAAAACTGGAACCTCACCATCAGATAGTTTAACGTCTTTCCCAGGACATGTAGATCCTCAGCCACCACCTTCTAGCACCCATTTGATAAAAAGAATTGGGCTTGCCATAAGGGCAATAGGGTTGGGGTAATCATATAGGTGCTAGGGCTTGACGTGGCCAGCTGATTGATCAGAGGGGGCCTCTCTGACCGCCCGTCTAGCCCAAGAAAAGCCTAAAGTGGAATATTGCAAGTCATGGACTGCTCATCCACCTGGGTTCTATCCTTAAGCATCGTTGGTATATAATCGAGAGGAGAATCGGAGAGAGAGAGACAGAGAGTTGAAACTTACTTGTTTTTCATTTCGGCTATGTTCTTGCTATGGTTATCATCTTGTCGTCTCTAACTAAAGGACTTCTTCTGGGCTAACTCTTTAGTTATGCAAATTAATCAACTCACAAGACTTTTATTTTCTTGATCAAGATTTATTTCTGACCATATTCTTCTGCGCGGGGAGTTAACAACCTCAACAGAGAGAAACCGATGCTCTCTGCTCCAACGTCAAGTTGAAACTGATTTTCTAACTAACTAATCATGTGATGTGTGAGATTTGTTCCTTTGGGGTCAAGGTTACCAACGGATATGGTATTTTTCCACTTGGCCCCCTTGATTCTCGCTACAGGGTCCATCAACAACCCACGCCACCACACAATTATGTAACATAAGGTGACCCTTGTGATAATAATAATAGGGGTTACTTTTTGACCTTGTGCATGTGTTCACATTGGAAATCCAGAACTGTGAAATCCGGCCACCTGGATTTATGTACTTTTTATGGACGAACCATATGACCTTAAGGCACCCCTTTTTGATCTTGATTAAAAAGGACATGTTTTTCATTTATACTGTCAATTAACAGACAATTTTTAGATTTTTTGTTTTTAAATTATAAAACTAACCCCTAACTCTAACCCCTAATAAACAACCGGATATTGACAGTGTAAATGAAAAACATGTCCTTTCTTAATCGAGGTCAAAAAGGGGTACCTAAAGGTCATATGGTCCAATTATTTTTACTGACCTGAACATGCCACCTCTTATTAGTCATAATTTGCAATTAAGTCAATAAGTAACCCGTCTCTTGCCCCACATTCTGTCTGTCACTTTTCCCTCTCTATGTATATCTTGATAACCACCTTGTTACATATGTTAGTTTCTCGGTAATTGTAGAGAGAGAGATTGAAGTGTGAGAAACATATTTGTATGTTGTTTCATAAGCAACCAGCCTGGCCAACATCTTGGCCCTGAATAAATTTAAATTAGGTCAAATGTTTCCTTTCTTAGAAATCTTACAAAATGATTTCAATGTTTTTTGTTTTTTTTTTTAATTCTCCAGCCATATTAATTATTTTTAAATTCGCTTTGAAAATTCTTTTTCCATAATCCCAATTATCCCTTAAGGTCATACGATCCAAATTATTCTTAAATCTTCTCAAAAATGAGTCCTTTTCTTGAATTTTTATATTCGGATTTGTCTATTTTATACTTGCCATTTTTATTTCTTTTATTATATATACTTTTAGGCACCCCTTTTTGATCTTGATTGAGAAAGGACATGTTTTTCATTTACACCGTCAATATCCGGTTGTTTATTAGGGGTTAGAGTTAGGGGTTAGTTTTATAATTTTTTTTTTAAATCTAAAAATAGTCTGTTAAAACAAACGGATATTGACGTTGTAAATGAAAAACATGTCCTTTCTTAATCGAGGTCAAAAAGGGGTGCCTTATGGTTATATGGTCCAAATTATTCTTAAATTTTCTCAAAAATGAGTCCTTTTCTTGATTTTTTTAAAAAAATTCGGATTTGTCAATTTTATAATTGCCATTTTTCTCTCTTCCCATTTTGGCAAACATGGTCTTCAGCGTTCCTAATGTTTTCTAGAATTCTGAGTAATTGTCATTATTCCAAGATTTATTCAAAGACTTTCAGGAATTCTTTGGCCTTTTTCAGGTGTATTAGTCATCTCAATTTCTTTTCTCTCCAAATTACTAAATTGCATTTGTCTGCAGGAATCTTTGATACCAATAATTTGGAATTATTCATAAAAGACGAGGTGGGAAAGGTCGGATTTCCAATCAGAGGAGTTTTGCATTTTTAGAAATGCTATTTAAATTTGTGATAAAACAGCAAAAATCAGGATAAATAGGCAAATGATTTGCTCCAGATGAAGAAAAAACTTTTTTTTTCTTTTTCAACTACCCCCCCACACACACACACAATTTTTTATATTTTTTCCCAATCCCCCCCCATTTTTTTATTTTTTTCAACTACCCCACCCACAATTTTTTTTTTTTTTCAATTTTCTCCCCCCAATTTTTTTTTTTTTTATCAATCTCCTCTCCCATTTTTTTTTTATTAATTTCTAATTGTATTTATTTAATTTTTTTATTTTATGTATTTACTTATATTTGCTCGAGATGAAGAAAAAACTTTTCTTTTTTTTTTTTCAACTAACCCCCACCCCAATTAAAAAAAATTTTTTTCAATCCCCCCATTTTTTCTCTTTTTTTTTTCAACTACCAATTCAACACAAATTTTTTTTTTCAATTTCCTCCAAAAAATTTTTTTTTTCTTTTTATCAATCTCCCCCCATTTTTTTAAATTAATTTTTATTTATTTCTAATTGTATTTATTTACTTATTCATTTTAATTTTATGTATTTATTTTTATCTCAATTTTTTATTTTTTTTTATTTTTTAGCTACAGTGGTTCTTCCTTTAAGGCCTATGTTCCAAATGGCTTCAAATCACAGGAACATTTGAGACCCTGGAATAAAATGTTTACCAGAAAAAAGATTGACAAAAATCCTGTAAGACTTCTTTTTACCACTTGGTTTTTTGTTTTTGTTTTTTTTTTTTTTTTTTTTATTTTTCTCTGAATGTTTGAGATGAGGCTTGAAGATTAGTATTATCTGCGTTATTCGGACTATTGTCCCCATCTTCATTGTTATTTGTACAAATAACAATGAAGATGGGGACAATAGTCCGAATAATGCATATAATACTTTTCTTTTCTTTTAAGTAGAAAAAATTATTTTCATTTGGTTCCAATTTTTAAAAAAAGTAAAAATCCTTTTTTGTTGTGTGCCACATTCAGGATTTGTTCAAAACAATTGTAATAAGTAATTGAGTTACCTCCCCTTTATGTAACTTTTTAGTTTTGTAAAACTATATAAACTCCCAAGAGAACTGCAAATGTATTCAAAGTAGAATAAAGCTTACTCAAGTCCGACCGTGTCTGTTCTCTTATTACTACAACAGTACACAAGATCTTTGTGTAGTTCCCATCTAGCTTTTTCTCCGAGCATTTAATTAAAATTCAATTAGTGGCAACCATACAGTAGTAATGACACAGCTACAGCTTGGAAGAGTTGCCATTTTATTTTATGATTTTCCCAACCCTATTGCCCTTATGGCAAGCCCCAACCCTTTTTATCATATGGGTGCTAGAAGGCGGTGGCTGTGGGTCTACATGTCCTGGGAATGACGTTAAACTCTATCTGATGGTGGCGGTTCCAGTTTTGGAGGTTTGGGGAATGTGGAGCCCCCTTCATCACCATTGCTCCCTGGTCCACTCTGACCCGGAGTGGTAGTACCTGTTAGGGTCCCATCTATGGGTTGAATAGAAAAATGTATTCATAAAAAAATTATATTATCCATTAAGAATTGATTTATTTCAAAACTTTATCGGCATTAAATGACCCACAGAGGTTGATATCCCGTAAAACAAAACAAACCAAACCATTTATTTTATCAGAAAGATCAGATTTCCATATTGTCATTAACCTGTCAAAAGTAGTCCATTCTTTACCTCTGCATATGTTTACATTGCTTTCAGTTGATGAGATATTGCTACCAAAGTATATGAACTGGTCTACTAATTTCAGAATCTTGACATTTAATGACACATCTTGATTAAGATAAAAAAAATTAATAAATCTATATAATATATATATATATATATATATATATGTTTTGTTGAACTCGAATGACAATTCCTGTCGTACGAGTTTCTGTTCAATCCGATCAAGGTGTCTGGCCATCTTTTTGGTGTCAGGGTGGAACTGGTGTAGCAATCCACCAAAGGTGTCTCTACGAGCACTTTCTGCATGTCGATCTGCCATCTTCAGGTTGGAAACTGATGGTATGTTTCGTGGTGTCTCGTTTTTAAAGAAAACGAGCATAGCGTAGGAATTTGTAGTGGAAGGTAGTAGGAATTTGTAGTGGAAGGTAGTAGCAGTCGGTAGTAGGAATTTGTAGTGGAGGTAGTAGGGTAGTGGGAGGTAGTAGGAATTGTAGTGGAAGGTAGTAGGAATTTGTAGTGGGAGGTAGTTAGTGTAGTAGGGTAGGTAGGAGGTAAGTAGTAGGAATTGGTAGTGGGAGGTAGTGGAATTGTAGTGGGAGTGTAGGAATTGGTTGTAGTTCGAACGAACGATGCAGTAGAGATTTTGTGGGAGGGGGGCACAAGTTGGCCAGACACCTTGAACGGATTGAACAGAAACTCGTATGACAGGAATTGTCACTCGAGTTCAACCAAACATGTTTAAAAGAGAAAATGCTGCCAAAATACACTTATTATATATACTAGCAAATATATGCACCCTTCGGGTGCAAGTATTTAAGTTTTAATGTAATAAAATATTGTATTAAATTAGAAAGGCTAATGAAACTAAATAAGAATACAGATAAAAAGATTTGAAACAGAGGGAGTATAATAAAAGATTTAAAACAGAGGAGTATAATAAAAATGGAACAACTGAAACTTACTCTTCCATCACTCTCGTCTTTCATTGTTATTTTTTCTAATTTAAGTATTTAGTTAAAAAAGGAAGTAAAGAATGAAATTACAATTATTTGTTCTTGTTAATGGATTTCATTTAAGATCATGGAAGAGATTTTGCTTATATTCATTAAAATAAAACCAAACAGTTAGAAATCAATAATACTAAGCACTATTTATTAATTCGATTTTTAATATTAATATGCAAATTAGCCTTCCCGTTCACATTGTAAAGCGCTATTTTGTTGTAATATAAATATAATTGCATGTTGTTAGTATGTAGACATAGTTAAAGTATAATAATGTAAGACAATTTTATTAATAATTGAGGTTTAGATAAAAATAAAATCATGGAGAATGTGATGTCAATAACTAAGAGAATTGTGACTTGAGTAGGAATATAGTTTCGGTTACAGACGGAAAAGCACACAATCTCCATTATAATAAGATATATATTTAGGCAACACCTTTTCTTTTAAACATGTTTTGTTGAACGCAACAGACAATTCTTGTGTGACAAGTTTTTGTTCAATCCTTTCTAACTATCTGGACATCTGTTTAATATCCGGGTAGAATTTGGTGTATGAATCCACCAAAGGTTTTACCATGAGCGCTTTCTGCACAACTCAGTGCCATCATCAGGTGTGGAACTGGTGAACTGTTTCCATTGTTTCTTTTTAAACAAACAGTAGCAGTAGGAATTAGTAGGAGGGTGGTTTCAACAAAACATATATATATATATATATATATATATAGGTGGATGATATCAAGTGTTTCCTTGATAGGATTCAACCAAAATTGAGAACTCAAACAAACATATAAAGAATTGTGTATATATTTTTACATATACAGATTATTATTAATAAATGGAATTCAAAAGTGAAAAAAACAAAAAGCAGTGAAATGAGATCATACCAATAAGACCAGGTGTGAGGTCCTTGAATTTGTAAAAATCGGACTGAGGAGGCAAGGAAATACTGAAATAAATTCATATCTGTACCAAGGTATCCATTTATTCATATATATATATATATATATATATATATATATATATATATAAGGTGTGTCAAAAAAGTATTAAGATTTTTTGTACTTTTTGACACACCTTGTATTCTGAAGAGAAAAAAAAGACGTTCCATTCATTGTTCATTTCTATTTTGGTAAATACAACTTTAAACTTGGTAATTTTTTGACACACCTTGTATTCTGAAAAAGAAATGACGTTCCATTCATTCTTCATTTCTCTATTTTGTAAATACACTTTAAACTTGGTACTTTTTTTGACACACCTTGTATTCTGAAAAAGAAATGACGTTCCATTCATTCTTCATTTCTCTCTTTGTAAATACAACTTTAAACTTGGTACTTTTTTGACACACCTTGTTTCTGAAAAAGAAATGACGTTCCATTCATTCTTCATTTCTATCTTTGTAAATACAACTTTAAACTTGGTACTTTTTTTGACACACCTTGTATTCTGAAAAAGAAATGACGTTCCATTCATTCTTCATTTCTATCTTTGTAAATACAACTTTAAACTTGGTACTTTTTTGACACACCTTGTATTCTGAAAAAGAAATGACGTTCCATTCATTCTTCATTTCTATCTTTGTAAATACAACTTTAAACTTGGTACTTTTTTTGACACACCTTGTATTCTGAAAAAGAAATGACGTTCCATTCATTCTTCATTTCTATCTTTGTAAATACAACTTTAAACTTGGTACTTTTTTGACACACCTTGTATTCTGAAAAAAACATTAATGAAGGGAACGTTATTTAAAATGTTTAAAAAAAACCCTTTTTGATTTGTTTTTCTTATATTTTGACTTCACTTGACACAATTTTCTTTTCTTTTTTTTAGCATCTTTCATTGAACGAAGGAGTTTTATCTAATGGTCACTGCCAAGTTAACAACTCCCGTTCCAGTTTAGGTACCGACATCAATTCCTCATTTGAGTCTAACCAGTCTCTCCCAGAAATCTACCCCAGGAATCGTTTTATTAAAACTAAACAATATCTTTCTGAGAGAAACCATTCCTTAAACACAGGTGAGATATCTGACATTTTCTTCTTTTCAATACTGCATTTTTTTATTTAAACAAATTTTTTTTTTTTTTTTTTTTTTTTTTTTTTTCCAAGTATTATTTGAATGATAATACCACTTAAGCAACAGCAGGTACTGTAAGCAACCTGAGTCCTTAATAAGAATGACTTGATTTGGTATTAAATGACCCAAAAAGGTTTGATATGCCATAAAACAAAACAACCAACCATTTTAGTCAGTTAAGCAGTGATGAGCCTGTTCATACTTAATTGGGTGACCACTTAAGCAACAGCAGTTACTGTAAGCAACCTGAGTCCTTTGTTTATCAAAATGACTTGATTCAGCATTAAATGACCTGAAAAGGGTTGATATGCCATAAAACAAAACAACCAACCATTTTAGTCAGTTAAGCAGTGATGAGCCTGCTCAATACTTAATTGGGTGACCACTTAAGCAACAGCAGGTACTGTAAGCCACCTGAGTCCTTTGTTTATCAAAATGACTTGATTCAGCATTAAATGACCTGAAAAGGGTTGATATGCCGTAAAACAAAACAACCAACCATTTTAGTTATTTAAGCAGAGAATACAACGATATATTTAATCTTTTTTCTTTTCTTTTTTTGCTTTGTGTCATATATTACCAAAATAATGAGAATGGAATCATCTGCCACATGACACCCTCAACCAATGAGAATGCGATGCTAAAGGGGAACAAAGGGGGTCAAAAGCTATCTGTCAAAATCTATGGTTATTTTCCATGACTCTTCTAACGAATTACGATTAACTTTTAAATTCAAATATTACACTACATTATAAAATGAATAGGCTACTATTCATTGTGTAACTTGTATATCTACTGAATTGTTAAAATTTATTAGCTTTAGATTATATAAATACTTGAAAACTTCAATTTTCCCCCTGCCCTATCAGTGGTGCTAAAGATATGCCGACTGTACCACCTGCAGTAGGGTAGGATTCCCCCCCCCACACACACACAC
>CM042164.1:16829433-16861933 GCA_023376005.1 Doryteuthis pealeii | reverse complement strand
TTCTATCTTGGTAAATACAGCTTCAATCTCGATACTTTTATGACACACCTTGTATTCTGAACAAAATTAACGTTCCATTCATTGTTCATTTTTATCTTGGTAAATACAGGTTTAAACTTTGTACTTTTTTGACACACCTTGTATTCTGAAAAAAAAATGTTACATTCATTTTCATTTCTATCTTAGTAAATACAGCTTTAAACTTTGTACTTTTTTGACACACCTTGTATTCTGAAAAAATTAGCGTTCATTGTTCATTTCTATCTTGGTTAATACAGCTTCACTCTTGATACTTTTATGACACACCTTCTGTATATATATATATATATATATATATATATATATATAATATATTAAATAACTTTTTTGAAAATGGAAAACTTTTAGGTGTTTCCAAAAAGACTAGTTTGGAAAAGTCTAGATCACAATGATACGACCACGTCAGAAAAAGTTCTACTTGTGTAGCTTCTCTCTCTCTCTTTCTTTCTCATTTCTCTTTCTTTCTCATTTCTCTTTTTCTTCTCTCACTTTCAACTCCAGAGAAAGTTAAACACAATGATGCTGATAGCTTTTTAACTTGGTGTGTCCTGGGACGCATGGATTTGATTTGAATGAGTCCCCACAAAATTTGATGGGTTCCAACTAAAGTTTCTTAATAGATTGTAGAGTTTTTATCGACAAACAACTAAAGCCATCCAACCCCTACCTTGTACCCCATATCGTGTAATTCACTTCCAAGAAAATATTGAAATATTAGCTTGAAATGGTGGGGGAAGAAAAAAAACCCACTGAAATGCATGGATATGATTTTCTGCTTCCTTTTAGATTTTTATGCGTCAGTAATGCAGGACGTGTACCTATCAGCATCTCCAAACATTTTCTTTTTTTCTATGGATTTAATTTTTTTTTTTAGATTTGATGTTGTTAGCAAACCATTGATTTTCTATAATCAATTGTCTCAATTTTCTAAATTATTCAGACTAGTATCCTCATCTTTGTTATTTTAATCCCAAAATTTTGTTCCTTCCACTTTCCGACCTTCCTCAGTTACATTCTGTAGTGATCAAGCTTGTTTTTTGTTTTAAATAAGACCTCCTTACCATTTTTTTTAATTTGACTTCTCCTGATTAGGTTGATAACAAAAATTACCCAACCTGTTTCATTATGGGCTCAGGATGTGACACAATGATAAAACTGGTTTGAATTCAGTTTTTTTTTTCCTCCTAGTCTAGTTGCCTAATTAAAGCTAAAGAACTCAGTCTGCCCTACTATTTACTCATAGCTTCCTTTCTTCCCATATATTTAGCCAACCCGTTTCATTATGGGCTCAGGATGTGACACAATGATAAAACTGGTTTGAATTCAGTTTTTTTTTTTCCTCCTAGTCTGGTTGCTTAATAGGTATGACACTAAACTATATCTGATGGTGTTGTTTTAGATCTGGGGAGTGTGGAGTATCTGTTTATTGCCATTACTCCCAGGTCAACTCTGGCCTATTGTGGTAATATTTTTTGAGGTTTCATCTATAGGTCAGATTGGTAGAGGAACTCAGTCTGCCCTACTATTTATCCTTAGCTGCAGGGAGAAGAAATAGTTTCCTGCTGGTATTACCATGAAGTGAAGGCAAACAGTCTCATCCAGAATTTGAACTTAAGTTCTTACTTATATGACCGCCCTGTCAGCTGGGGCATTAGAATGCACCTCTGCAGAGGGGTAAGACTCCCCCAATGGGGCCACCTGTTGGCTGTGGGTGGTGAACCATGATGCTTAAGGATAGAACCCAGGTGGCTGAGCAGTTCATGACTTGCAATACTCCACTTTGGCTCCATCTTCGGCTAGATGGACAGTTGGAGTGGCCCCCTCCGATCAGTCGGCTGGTCACGTCAAGCCCTAGCACCTATATGATTTTCCCAACCCTATTGCACTTATGGCAAGCCCCAACCCCTTTTTATCACATGGGTGCTAGAAGGCAGTGGCTGAGGGTCTACATGTGCTGGGAATGACATTAAACTCTATCTGATGGTGAGGTTCCAGTTTTGAAGGTTTGGGGAATGTGGAGCACCCCTTCATCACCATTGCTCCTTGGTCCACTCTGACCCGGAGTGGTAGTACCTGTTAGGGTCCCATCTATGGGTTAAATAGAAAAACATGAGTTGATAAACAAAATTGTATTATGCATTAAAAATGAATTTATTTCACAACTTTGTCGGCATTAAATAATCCACTGAGGTTGATATGCCGTAAAACAAAACAAACCAAAACCAAATCAGGTCTCTGTTTCCATTTTCTACCCCAATAACTGTTATAAGTGCTCCTTCCAAAAGCGTATATAGCCTATATATAATTTGTGTAGAGACAACTTGAAAAAAAAGTTTTTTTCTATTCACTCTTGTTATTATTTATCATGAAATTTATATAGAAATATTTCATCTACTACATAAATGGCAATTTCTGTCTGCCAGTTTGCACCCACACCAGTGATCCGATCATGATGACTTTACTCACAATTTAACAATTTAAGTATAATCTACTATGGAGAGATTTGTGTAGACTGATCAGTATTCAACTGTGTTGGCCAATCTGCTTCTGAGAATCCAGAATTGGTGATTTAAATAGCAGGTTGGGCTATTCTACTATGTGGCATGGTCAAGTCTATTTCCAGGATTTAGATTGGCTGGAGGTTTTAGTGTGTACATTTGTATTCGGTTACACTTTTTTGTCTGGTGACTGGATGCTAGTCACAGCGTTCCTGTGAAGGTGAGTATAATTATCATTCTACATACTATATAAATGGCAATTTCTTTCTGTCTGTGTATAACCAGTGCCATAAACACACCTAGCAAAGGTTAATATTGAAATTCCATTATTGATTTTTATTGAAATCCAATTAGCCAGTCCTGTTTCTGAATATTAGCTTAACATGTCTGTAAAGTTTCATCATGATCGGATCACTGATATTACCATTTATGTAGTAGATAATCAGACTATTTTCTTTGTTTTTATTGCCCACCTTTTCACAATGTTATCTCACATTAACACGTTCCCACCGGTGGATCATCTGATAGTTTTTGGTATAGACCCATCAGTCAATCAGTTTGCACTAAGAAAAAATATAGCACAATCTCGGTAATTTATGAGGAAGACCGTCCCAGTCTCCCCCCTCAAAACTTGCTACCGGTGACTGCTGAAAAACCAACCCAGCTACAATTGAAGTCTGTAGCCGAAGCAGTGTCACTTGAAAGAAAACAACCAACTTGGGGTGTTTTTTTTTTCAACATTCACTTACATATAAAAAATCCAAAACGTTTATTTTTTTTCGGTATTTTTATTTTATTTTAATATGTTTATTTCCAACAATCAATTACAAGTATAAAAAAAAAATCAAAATATTTAGATATTCTTGTTTATTTAAAATAAAAATTCATTAAACAAACATGAATAAAAGAAAATCTGAGTATTTAGATATTCTTTTATATTTTAATAAAAAACTATCTATGTTCATATCTATTTATCTATATATCAGTCTATTCAAAACTATCTATCTATCTATCTATATCAATTTGTTCTTATCTATGTTACTTTGTTTATATCTATCTATCCATCTATCTCTGTTCCTATCTATTTATCTGCTTTTCAGAAAAAGATACAAACTATTTTCCAATATGCCTTAATAAAATAATAAAATGAAATAAAACAACGTTTTTATCGACACTGCTTCGGCTAAGGACTTCAATTGTAGCTGGGGTTGGTTTTTCAGCAGTCACTGATAGCAAATTTAGAGGAGGAGACGGGTGGTCTTCCCTCGCAAGGATGGTGGGAGAAATCTGACTAATGGAAATGCAAACATGTTAGGCATAAACCGATTAGATAAAGAAGCCATTTAGACAGTTTTGTTTTTGTTTTACGGCATCAATAACCTCGGTGGGTCATTTAATGCCAAACTAAGTTTTGGATTCGTAGTGGTAGTTTGGTAAAAAAACAAATGTATATATGTATAGATTTTAACTATTGTTCAATTATTCATAATTTTTGAGTACAATCCAACTTCTTTTAGGAAATGTAAAATCCTGGATGGTTAGACAGTTTAGGAGAGACAATTCAAGTTGCCATTTCATTATATATATATATATATATATATATATATATCAATTTTCTCTATTCTCTCTTGACCTAGCCTGGCAAAAGGCAGCAGTCGTGAGGACTCAATTAAAATACTAAGTTGTTAATCATCCTTATGAAGAGGTATTTATTTTGGGTTAAGTCTGGCCAAAGAGCAAATTCTGACCATCATCTGTAGAACTCTCTTATCACTCTCTCACATCTATGTCAGAGCAATTATTGACATACATGTGTGTGTGTGTGTGTGTGTATTTTATGTATATTTATGTGATGTGTGTGTGTATTTATTTATGTGTTTTGTGAGTATGTATTTTATTGTGTGTATGCATTTATGTTTATATAAAATGTATATATGTATCTATATAATGTATACATGTGTGTATATCTGTGTGTGTGTGTGTGTGTATGCATTTATGTATCTATATAAAGTGTATATTGTATCTATATAATGGTATACATGTGTGTATATCTGTGTGTGTGAATGATGCATTTATGTATCTATATAATGTATATATGTATCTATATAAATGTATACATGTGTGTATATCTGTGTGTGTGTGTGTGTATTATAATGTGTGTGTGTGTGTGTATATATGTATTGTGTGTGTATATATAAATGTATGTGTGTGTGTTATATAAATGTGTGTGTGTATATATAATGTATGTATGTGTGTGTGTATATAAATGTGTGTGTGTATATATATAAATATATTATATATATGTTGTGTGTGTGTGTATATATATAATATATATATGTATGTGGTGTGTGTGTATATATTATATTATATATATATATATATATACAACACACATTGTTAATATGATTTTTCTAAATATTTTCATTTTCTCCTAAAGGGTTGGTGGTAGTAAACTGCTGCTAATGAAGAGAGAAAAGAGTGAAATTCAATAAGTTTTAGTGGTGTCCCTAATCATTTGGCATTGGTTCAACCATTATAAACCATTATAACACACACAATGCCTCTTAGTATTTAAAAACTAATTAGGGCACTGAATATCTCATGGTGTCATACAGATCTCACCCTCACCCCCCCCACACACCTCCACACCCACACACACAAACATTTCTATATTTGCTGACCAAATAGAAATGGGGTTAACTACTTTGTTCTTTTTATATATTTTTTTTTTTGGGGGGGGTGAAATTTGTTCTCGAATTACTTCAGTTGCCGATCTGCCTCTTATGTTGTCGTCACTCAAGATTATCGGTATTATGAACGTGACCAAATCCTCAATTAGTAAGCTTATTATAAGTATCTGCCCATCTTTCTACCTGCTTCCTTATTTATTGCAATATACAACACACACGCAGGCACAGGAACCTGCTCAAACACATATGCATACACACACACACATATGCTCACATGCATACATGCTTCTCACACACACACGCTTCATGCACACGCACATATGCTAGCATACACACATATGCTCACATGCATACATGCTCTCACACATATCTCATATGCATGCACATGCACACCCACACACATGCTCACACACATACCATATGCATGCACATGCTCACAACACATGCATGCATACACACACACATATTCTCACATACACATGCATACACACACACACGCTCACATACATATGCCTATACACATACACATACACACACATGCTCACACACACCTATTCTCACATATATGCTCACATACACATTCATAAACACATGCATACACACACACAATATGTCACATATACACATTCATATACACATATGCATACACACACACATATGCTCACATACACATTCATAAACACATATGCATACACACACACATATGCTCACGCACACACACATATGCTCACACACATGCGCGCGCTCTCAACAACATGCATACACACACTCTCACACACCACACACATACACATGCATACATATGCTCACATACCCATGCCTATACAACATGCATACACACACATGCACATATGCTCACATACACATTCATATACACATATGCATGCGCACACACACATGCACGCTCTCTTACACACATGCATAGACACACTCTTACACACATGCATACACACACAACACAATAATTAAACTTAATTGTCCTGTTATGTACACATTAAGATTCACATCCATAAGTTCAACAAATATACCTCTCCCACCCTCTGTGTGTTTGCCGCTAATAGTCAAATTTATTTTCTCTTGCGTTTCTTTCTCTGCTTATTCAATTCATATGTAAACATTGACAAAGTGTTTATAGTCGTCTCAATTTGTGTGTTGTGTTCTTATAACACACTCTTTGGAGGTGCATGGTCTAATCGTTAGAGTCATAGGAAATGGATTTGTCGACCCGAGTTCAAATCTTGGACAAATTTGTTTGCATTTCACATAGTGCTAATACCTTTGGGAAAGGTATGCATCCACCTACTCTCCGTCCAGCTATGGGTAAATAGTAGGGAAGACTGGGATCTTTAACCTTGGTTAGGCAACCAGTCTAGAAGGAAAAGTCTGAATTCAACCCTGTTAAACTCTACTTAAGAAATTGACCTTTTGTCACATCCTGCTGTGCAGGTGTTGGTAAATGTATATATATATATATATATCCACATACAATTTAACAATTTAAGGATGGGTTATTTTCACACTTGACTCTTAAAGGCTTCCAAATTGCTCCCCTAGAGATACTAAAATAACCGAGGTAATGAAAATTATATGGAGGCGGGGGGGGGGGGTTGATAGGCAGATGATAAGTAAGAGATGGGTCAGTTTTTTACTTGATTGCAAATTACGACTAAATAGAACCAATTAAAATGAATTTTTTTTCAAACATAACTCATACTAAAACTAAGGAATAATTTAGTGTAACCTTTGTGTCATTAAATTAAACAGTAAAATAGCCTTAGGAGACAAACATGGATTTTCTCAGCTTTAGTATTATAATAGATATAACCATAACTAGCAAATAGCACATCATAGAGATTTTTATTTGAGCAATACCTTTAAAATCCCTTTTATATTCAATACCTTTTAAAATCCTTTTTATATTCAATACCTTTTAAAATATCTTTTTATATTCAATACCTTTTAAAATACTTTTTATATTCAACACCTTTTAAAATACTTTTATATTCAATACCTTTAAAATACTTTTTAATATTCAATACCTTTAAATATTTTTTATATTCAATACCTTTAAAATACTTTTTATATTCAATACCTTTAAATACTTTTTATATCAATACGTTTTTAAAATACTTTTTATATTCAATACCTTTGAAATCTTTTCTATATTCAATACCTTTTAAATACTTTTTATATTCAATACCTTTTAAAATACTTTTTATATTCAACACCTTTTAAAATACTTTTTATATTCATACCTTTAAATACTTTTATATTCAATACCTTTAAATACTTTTTATATTCAACACCTTTTAAAATACTTTTTATATTCAACACCTTTTAAAATACTTTTATATTCAATACCTTTAAAATACTTTTTATATTCAATACCTTAAAATACTTTTTATAATTCATACCTTTAAAATACTTTTATATTCAATACCTTTTAAAATACTTTTTATATTCAATACTTTTAAAATACTTTTTTATATTCAATACCTTTTAAAATATTTTATATTAATACCTTTTAAATAAACTTTTTATATTCAATACCTTTTAAAATACTTTTTTATATTCAATACCTTTAAAAATACTTTTATATTCAAACAATAATATACTTTATTTCAATCTTTTAAAATCCTTCTAGAAAATAAAGTGACTTTCAGCCAAATTTTGTTTATATTTATCCTAAAATTATCCTGGGTATTTGCCAATCCGCACCCACCTACTTTTATCACAAAACTTTTCATCATTTATTACCCATAAATGCATAATTACCATATCTGTGAATTTGTAAGGTATTTGCCTCTCATCCCACTTATGAGAGCATGACACAAGGACATTTTTATGTGGGCCCACCCACAAGCCGAGGTTCATGGGTGGTAGGCACAAAAATGTGTTGATTCCATTGGCATTCCCCTCAAGGGGGTGCTCAGGCACTGAGCAATAAACCTAGCCCTGTACCTTTAAATCAAAGGGGCATAGCCCCTGGGATCAACGCTGTTAATTTTACTTAGCCGCTCCAGAGGCCGAAGCACTCTGGAACAGGCCCTGAGGGGCCTTTGCCATCCAAGCAATCACATTTTTTTTATCTACAGCTACGTGAGTGGCTGAACAGACCAATTTTGAATGGCAATCTCTGGTACAATGATTGCAAACAAAAGGTGATGCTTTCTGGAGACGCTGTTGTCTCTCCTTCCTTTTAACTCTCTTTTCTGCGTCAGCTTCTTTCCTCTCTTTTTCGCTCCTTCTTGTTCGACGAGGAGGGGCAAGGTCATATGGTCTCTCTGCACAAGCCTCCATGTGTTTATGTTGATGTGGCATGTCTTCATGTCTCTTCTTGCAGACATCTTTAAAGCATAGGTGTGGTCTCCCTACCAGTCGGGTGCCCTCTACTAGTTCACCATACAGCAGGTCTTTGGGGATGCGGTCTTTGTCCATCCCCCAAACATGGCCAAGCCAACACAGGTGTCTCTCACAGATGATGGCGGGCATGCTGTTTATGTTTGCTCATTCCATCACGTCTGTGGTAGGCACTTTGTCCTGCCAATGAATGTGAATGTGAATGTGTATTCACATGTTACATTTATGACTTTCAGATTTGTACATTTGTGCACACTGTGTTTATAGTATTTATATATATATATGTTGTATGTATTTGTGTGTGTATGTATGTATGTATTTGTGTGTGTATGTATGTATGTATGTGTATGTATTTGTGTATATGTATTTGTGTATGTATGTGTATGTATTTGTGTATGTATGTATGTATGTATGTGTATGTATTTGTATATGTTTATGTACGTTTGTGTGTGTATATGTCACTTAGAAATTACAAATATAATAAATAGATTAATTTATATTTCACTTTAATTTATATTTAAATTTAATCCTAAAATTAAAAAACTTTACATTCTTTCTTAACTATCTTACTTTATATATAACAAAAAATATCTATAGATTTTAAATAATTTTATTACAAAATTAAAAATCCTTCCTAATTTCCGTTGCTGTTTATTTTCATATTGGTTGAATAGATGAATTTGTCTGGTGACGAATTTGGAATATGTCTTTCTTTTTCCTAATCTGTCCAATAATGGATACATTTAAGAGATACATTTTTTGCTGACCGAGTTTTTTGTGGTGGAAGTGAAACTACAACATAAAAATTTTTTTTTTTTTTTTTTTTTTTTTTGCAACATCAAGGATTTCTTTGGAATTCATATCACAGGACTATAAAATTTTAAAAATAAAAAAAATAAAAATCTGTTTTCAAATGTCTTTAAAGTAATAAGAATTCATCATTCGCATCTGATGAGTCGGGAGAGTTAGACAATTTGTCTAAGCTCCCTGAAAATAGACTATAATGCTAAATCTCTAAGTCTTTTGTTTATTTCTTTACTTATATATATATATATATATATAATATATATATATGTGTGAAGAGAAAAATTTGAAAAACACAAGGTTCAAATAAAATGAGTGGTATTTATTCAGCCAACACTGCAGTGTTTCAATCTGTTAGTAGATCTTCTTTCAGGGCCTTTGTTGATATAAGGAAATGTAAGAAAATTGACGACATATAGGACGCGCTTTTTCTCCAAAAATTTTGGCTTAAAAAATTGCCCTGCGTCTTATACATCGTAGGTGAAATGAAACCAATGATAAGAATCCCATTGGACTTTACAGTCACAGGAGGCGTTGTAACTTCAGGGGCACAAAAACTATATTATAGTTTTTCCGAGACTGAAAATGCCAAGGATAACAAATAATGCTTGTGTAATGCACAGCAGACTGTTTTCAACAATATATGATTAAATACACTAAAAACTTTTTTTTCCTGAATCTGACCAGCTGAAATGGGGGTGCGTCTTATATGCTGTCAAATACGGTACATCAAAAGATCCAGGATAAAGCTCTAACCGCATCAGCATGGATATGGCAATCCACAGTGTGACAAAAAACCAACAAAGTCTGGTGGTATCGTGGCACTCTGGGTAGTGGTAATGATGCTTCAGCCCCAAAACCATGCCTGAACCCAGAGTTCAAAAGTGTTGGGTTTTGCCATAAGGGCAATAAGGGACAATCGTATAGGTGCTAGGGCTTGAAATGGCCAGCCAATTGATCGGGAGCCTCTCCGACCACCATTTATCCCTAAGTAAGGGCTAAAGTGGAGTGTTGCATATCATGGACTGCTCAACCACCAGGATTCCATCCTTAAGCATCACGGGTCACCACCCATTGGCCAACAGGTGGCAAGAGTTACAAAATATAATGGATATGGCAATCCCACAGTGTGACAAGAAACCCAACAAAGTTGGTGATATTGTGAGATACTGCTGGAGTGCTTTGGGTTAGCGGTAATGATGCTTCAGCCCCGAAACCATACCTGTACCTAGAGTCAACATCTGATGTTGTATAGCCGACTACTGGACTTCAGTAAAACCACAGACACGTATATATAAAAATATGACCCGTCTTTTATTTTCTTCGGTGTGTGGGTGGTGAGGTGCGACGAGTATTCACAATGAACTGCCCGGGGTGGTTGATGACGGGAGGTGACGAGGTTAAGTTCATGGCTGCTCGCTGGGGACTGACTGACTCTTTCCAGATCCACTAACCTTTATATCAATGAATATGCCCATGCATTTTTATCTTTTGATCTGATAACAGACATACTTCCTTTTTTTTATATATTTCTTTATCTTTCTCTCCGCTCCTCACAAGAAGAGGAGTCTTCCGTTTTCCTTTTTCTTTTATCTATTTCTTCATCTTCTCCCTGCTTCTTGACCAAAAGATTTCTCTCCATTCTCCCCTTTTTATATATATATATATATATTAATCTTTCTCTTTTTTCTCTTGATCGGAAGATTCCCCTATAAGTAGTAGGCAATTTATTGAAACTAAACAGAATCAAAAGAAATATGAAGATCTACGAGAACAATGATCAGAAATGGATGGATAATGGATATATTTCCTATCGAAGTCGGATGCCGGGGATTTATTACCAACTCAACCTTGGCATTTTTGTCTAAACTTGGACTTTCTCGACCAGACAAGAGGAAATACATCAAAAAGATCCAGGATAAAGCTCTAGCCCATCAGTGTGGATATGGCAATCTACTACAAACGACAAAGTCTGGTGGTATCATGAGATACTGCTGGGGCGCTCTGGGTTAGCGGTAATGATGCTTCGGCCCTGAACTTATGTCTGAACCCAGAGTCATCATCTGATGAAGGCTTTGTTGGATGCAATGCTACTGTTTAAACAGCAGTCGTTGTATGAAGTTATCGGGATTTAATTATTTTTTTTAAAGTTTGGTTATTTCCTATAAGTCTAACATGATCAAAGGGGAACCACTCTTGACTGATAAATTATTTATTTATTCATTGTCTACTAGGAAAAAAGAAGACGGGTTACGGGTTAGGGTTTAGGGGTAATTAATGGGAAAATAAATAAATAATTTATCAGACAAGAGTGGTCCCCTTTGATCATGTTAGACTTCTAGGAAATAACAGAAACTTTTATAAAAATCAAATTTACATCTACTACCGACTTTTTTTGAACTTACGATTAAGTCACGTTGACAGCACCGGTTTCCACTAGATCACCGAAGTTAAGCAGCATGAGCTTGTTCAGTACTTAGAGGGGTGACCATTTAACTCTCAACTTCCTATACTGCTTCATTCCACCTGGACAGAAGTCACATTCATTTTCTAATCTGCCCCAAATGATAGCCTTTGTTTAAATGTAATGTTAAACATATTTAGAAGTCTTTGATTTAAAGGAAATAACAGTAATTTTAAGTGAAAATGTCATGTTTAGCATTTTTGATAGATCCTTATAGGAATGGGACTCTGGACTTAAAAAAATTCTCTCAGGATGTTAAGAAGCAACAACAGGTATTGTAATTAACTTGGTATCGAAAATGATTATATTCAGCTTTAAATGACCCGAAAGGGGTTGATATGCCGCAAAACAACCGGTAATTACGAGGAAGTGCGTCCGGTCTCCTGCCTCAAAGATTGCTATCCAGTGACTATTGAAATAATGACCCCAGCTCAGTCTACTCAAAACTATCCATCTTCATATCTATCTGTCTCAATTTGTTCATATTTATCTATATTACTTTAAATACTAAGATTTTCTTTTTATTCATGTTTGTTTAATCTTGTTTTTAGTTTAAATAAACAAGAATTACGACAAAAAAAAAGAAGCGACCCCCCCCCAAATACATTTACTTGTCGAAAATATCTATCTCCATTTGTTAATATTTATCTATATTATTTTGTTTGTTTATCTATCTATCTCAGTCTATTCCAAACTATATATTCAACTTCATATCTAAACAAGAATTAGACAAATTATGATAAATAAACAAGAATTATGACGAGCTGGGGTTGTTATTTTAATAGTCACCGGGTAGCAATTTTTTGAGGCAGGAGACCAGGACGCACTTCCTCATAAATTAGCAAACCAACCAACCAACATTTTCTCGATTTCTTTCTTGCAATTCATAGTGTACAAGTAAAATCCTACAGGTTTTTTTTTTTTTTAATTAAAATTTTTATTTTATTTATTTATTTTTAAAATTTAAATGTAATGTTAAACATATTTATAAGTCTTTGATTTAAAAGGAAATAACAGTAATTTTAAGTGAAAATGTCATGTTTAGCATTTTTGAGAGATCCTTATAGGATTTTTGACTTAAAAAAAAAAAATTCTCTACAGGATGTTAATAAGCAAAACAGGTATTGTAAGTAACTTGGTATCAAAAATGATTATATTCAGCTTTAAATGACCCGAAAGGGGTTGATATGCCGCAAAACACCCACTAACTAACCAACATTTTCTCGATTTCTTTCTTGCAATTCATAGTGTACAAGTAAAATCCTACAGGTTTATTTTTATTTTTATTTTTTTTTTTTTTAAATTAAAATTTTTTATTTTTTTATTTTTTTATTTTTTTAAATTTAATTTTCTTTATTCTTACTCAATATGCTCTTCTGCTACTGGGTTAGCATCTCCTCCCAACATCCTCCCCACCTCCTCCTCTTTCTCCCCTACCCCCTCCCTGCTCCACTGAACGCAGCAGCCCTCAGCAGCTGTAAATATTAGTTAATGAGGATGATAGATCAGGCTGGTGTCTCTCATCATCTGTTGCTTTCTCTCCCTCTCATCACCAACTATTGAGTATTGATGAAAGGGTGGGGGGTGGGTCGTACGATGGTGTGCGGGGTAGTTTATGGGGGAAAGGAGGAGGAGGGGGAAAGGAGGTGTGCTGTAATTTCCTCAATTCTTACTACTCCTCCTCCTCTTCCTCCCCCCTCAATCATCAATCATCGTCATAGTCATTTTTTTTTTTTTTTGTGTGTTTTTTTTTTATCTTGCCACTACCTGTTTATTATTTCTATGCTGCTTCACAAACGCCTCGGCAAACAATTGATACATCCACATTTTTTGTTTTTTTATTGAAAATTAATGAATCCAATACAATGGTCACTCTGATTTTTCAACGTCCTGGATGTGCCTTTTCATGTCTGCGTTGAATGTGACCCCCCCTGACCGGACAGGTTTCACCCTGAATGAAAACCTTGTTTAACATCCCAATATTCCTCAATTAATAATAACAACACAATGTTCTCGGCTGCAACAAGAGAACGACTTAAAAATAAGAAGAGAAAAAATGAAGCTTATCGTTTCTAATTGGTAAGGGTTTTGCCTTCTTTTTTTATATTATTATTATCTTGTTTTGAAAATTATTATCTGACTTCATTTTCTTTTTGTGTTGTTGACTGGTTTATTTAGTGTTAGAAATGTCAGGAGTTTTCGAGTTAATATATTAGTATTAGTTAATAATATTAGTATTAGTTAATAATATTAGAGTGAAACTTTGACTTACGAGTACCCCAACATAATATTTGTATAGTTTATAATATTAGTAGAGTGAAACCTTGACTTACGAGTACCCTAACATTTTGTGTTGTTGATTTATTCAATGTTAGAAATGTCAGGATTTCATAGTTAATGATATTAGTAACTTGACTTACGAGTACCCAAAGTTTTCCGAGTTACGAGCTATCGCTCGGTTGATTTTTTTGTTGTTTTGTGTTGGGAACTAAAATTTGAGATATGAGCAAGCTTCAGATAACTTATGTTATCGTGTTCACTAAAACATTTAAGTTTCTAAATTTATTACGACAAGAAAAATTTATTCATTAAAAAAACAAAACATTAAGACATATTACAGCACATAATTCATGCATTCTATTTTGTTATGTTTTTATAAATATAGTTGGCTATTTTTATTATTAAAAGAAAAACATTTAAAAAATTAGGTTGTTTTTTTTGAGAGTTTGCTGGAAATGGGTAAATAGCATTTCAGTTTATTTCAATTTTTTGTTTTGTGTTGTGAGCTAAAATTTGAGGTACGAGCGAGCTTCAGACACGCTTATGTTAATAACTTTACTAAAACCATTTAAGTTTCCAAATTTATTACACCAATGAAAAATGTTATTTATAAAAAAAATAAACATTAAACATATTACAGCAATAATTTATTACATTCTATTTTATTATGTTTTCATACAATACACTGCTATTTTCTTTTATTAAAAAAAAACATTTAAAAAAATTATTTCTCTAATGTTTGAGATGAGGCTTGATGATTAGTATATCTGCGTTATTCGAACTATTGTCCCCATCTTTATTGTTATCTACACTATTTCTCTGAATGTTTGAGATGAGGCTTGATGATTAGTATTATCTGCGTTATTCGGACAATTGTCCCCATCTTTATTGTTATTTCCTGAGTCCACAAGAAATACCTGAAGAAGGCCGGAGGGCATATCGGATGAAAGGTTGTACAAATGACAATAAAGATGGGGACAATAGTCCGAATAACGCAGATGGTATAATTTTTAAAATTATGTTTTTTTTTTGAGAGTGTGCTGGAATTGATAAATATCTTTTCAGTTTATTTCAATGGGGGAAATTGATTTAGTATACAAGGAAATTGACTTACGAGCGGAACTAATTAAATGCGCATGTCATGGTATTACTGTGGTTGTTATACAATTGTTTGTTGATAATAAGTTAATCCTTGTAGACTTGGTTGTTTTTGTTATCAAACACACAATGTTTAAGTTGTATGTTTTAACACTTTTACAGATAGACTAGCAGCGGCTACCTGGGCGTCGCCTGGGTAGAGGGGGATTATTAAAAAGTTAGTCCCGAGATCCATTATTACTGAATTGTGAGTTGATCTCCTCGTGGGATGCCCCATTTAAATCCTTATGTAAAAAAAATAGACCTTGCATTGATCCAGCTACTCTGAAAAGAAATGTTAATGTCTACTATCTAAAATATTAAATGAAAAAAAATCCATGCTGTTATCATTTAAATTTTATTTTTTAATTCTTGAATATAAATCAATCTCTATTAATTTTACTCAAAAACCAACGCCTGGTGATATTTAATGTGTATATATATAGTTATTCTGGACATACACATAGCACAACTGCCCTTTATATATGTATAGATTACTTCATAAATACATACAACATACACCACAACTGCCCTTTATATATGTATAGATTACCTTCGGACATACAAATGCCCTTTATATATGTATAGATTACCTTCGGACATACATACACACACTGCCCTTTATATATGTATAGATTACCTTCGGACATACATACACAACAACTGCCCTTTATATATGTATAGATTACCTCTGAACATACATACATACAACTGCTTTATATATGGTATAGATTACCTTCGAACATACATAACACACAACTGGCCCTTTATATATGTATAGATTACCTTCGAACATACATACACAACTGCCCTTTATATATGTATAGATTACCTTCGGACATACATACACACAACTGCCCTTTATATATGTATAGATGACGGACATACATACCCAACTGCCTTTATATATGTATATGATTACTTCGGACATACATACACACAACTGCCCTTATATATGTATAGATAGATAATGTTTTTAAATTATAACACTGTAGTGGTGTTATGGATTGACTGGCGAATCTCATTAAATAGTTGAAAAAAAAAAAATTTTGGATATAAAAATAACAATTGTTTTTTTTGTTGTACAAGTGACTTAGATGAGAGTACAAGTCAGTGGTGGGGTAAAGTCAACACTAGATAAGAAAATTTACCCGAATAATTTTGAACAAATAAAATTCTAATGGCAGAAATAGGTTGATATAAAGCAAATGACTGTTTCTACAAATGTTGTCATATTGTCATTTACGTGAAGACTACACAAGATAAGAAAATTTATTACTCAAACAGGGGTTTGGAACCCATAAAAAAGGTCCCAAAAGGGTTCCAGGCAGATTGGAGAGCTGGTTCTTGACCAGATCGGACAGCGCTGCTTCCATAGCAGATTGATAGCTCTGTCTCATAGCCCTTGTCACCGTCTTTGCTTTCTCATCTTGTTACTCAAAGTCCAGATTTTGAATCAGAACTCAACATATAATCGCCAGTCAGTCCACAAAATTCCGACTCAACTTCAATCTCGATACCATTTGTGGTTGTACATGATTTTTATCACTGTATAATTAATAAAGGTTGTTTTATTGTTAAAAACGCTTCGTATTAATTGTGGAACAACATTGGTGAATTTGGTCATTTTCAGGTACAGCCCGGAACAAGCACTTCAACTTTCCTGTGGGTCAATAACACCATACGTGTTAGATTCGGCACCGCAACAGCATAGTATTACATTTGGTCCCGTGACCAGATCATAGTATTTTCATTTGGCACTCCGACAACCGTAGTATTACAAAATGTTGCTCTGCTTGTGTACATTTGGCGATAAAAATATTATTAAAAACGTGTGTAGAAATATTAAAAAATTAATAAAATAACATTGAATTTGGTATTTTTGGCAAGTGTCAAACTGCTCTAATAATGCCTGATAGTTTGCAACTTTTTAAAAAATTTTGTTTAAATTCGAATACTTTAAAATCAACACTGAAATCTTGTAAAAACAGGTCAAAATCGACCTGTTTTGACGTAAGTTAAAAAATCCTTAAAACTCTTGTAGAACCCCTTAAAAAATCCTTAAAAACTCTTGTAGAACCCCTTAAAATCCTTAAAAACTCTTGTAGAACCTTAAACTATGAAATTAACGTTCCAAACGTTTCTAGCAAATGTTTAAATAAGGTTACTTTGTTGGATGGGTGCAGTGATGATGATAGCTTTTGATTTAGTGTATCCTGGGATGCACATATTTGCTTTCAATGAGTCCCTGGGAAAATTTATAGGTCCCAACTAAAACCATCTAACTCCTACCCTGTAACCTATCCTGTGTAATTCATTTCTAAGAAATTATTGAATTGTATTTACAGTTAGCTTGAAATGGTGAGGGAAGAAAAAAGAAAATCACTGGATGCATGGATACATTTTTACTGTGTTCTTTTAGATTTTTATGCTTCAGGGATGCAGGACGCATACCTATCAGCATCTCTGGGGGTTACTTCTCTGCCAGAGATACAATTAGTGTATTTTAAGCCTGACTCACATAGTGTTTTGATGGTTGGTTGGTTGTTTTATGCATATCAACCTTTTCGGATCATTGATACAGAATCGAGTCATTTTGATATGAGTTTGTTTACAGTACCTGTTGTTGCTTAAATGGTCACCACATCTAAGTACTGAACTGGCTCATCTCTACTTAACTTTGGTGATCTAGCAGGAACCACATAGTTTTTAGACAGTTTGGTTGGTAGATTTTGACGTCATATCAACCCGTCTTGGTTATTTCATGCCAAGACGAGACAGAGTTTAATAACGAGGATATCGTGTGTGTGTGTATATATATATATATATATATATATATATATATATATATATATATATATAGGGTCATCCACAGACACGTGCTTTGACTTATCAAGTCTCTTCAGTGTGGCTAGACATTTTGTTAAGCNTCCTCGTAAATTACCACAATCTCTAGGACAATATAGAAAATTGAATCTACTCTACACTTTCATATAAAAATCTTTCGGACCATATGACCTTTAGGCACCCCTTTTTGATTTCGATTCAGAAGGACATGTTTTTCATTTACACTGTCAATATGCGGTCTTTTGTTAACAGACGATTTTAGAGCTTTTTTTTAAAAGATTTATAAATAACCAAATTAGCCCTAACCAACAACCGAATACTGACGGTGTAAATGAAAAACATGTCCTTCTGAATCGAAATCAAAAAGGGGTGCCTAAAGGTCATATGGTTCAATCTTTCTCATAAGAGAAATTAATCTGATATGATGAATTTATCCCGTTTTGGTGTAATAGTTAAAAAGTTAATCTCGCAATTCGTTACTACTGGATGCCCCGTACTTGTGACAAATCCTACCTGTGGTGAATGGGTTGGGTAATATATATATATATATATATATATATATATATATATATATATTATATTTTTCTTTCTTACCTGTGATAAATATTCCATATGAAAAGTTTACCATATGATGAATTCACTTCAAATCCTTTTCTTTTCCACTGTGGCCCTTACTTAGGTTAGACGGGCGGTCGGAGAGGCCCCCTCCAATCAATCGGTTGGTCACATCAAGCCCTAGCACGTATATGATTGCCCCAACCCTATTGCCCTTATGGCAAGCCCCAACCCTTTTTCAGCCCTGTCGGTTGGGCGTTAGAATGCACTGACTGCACTCTGCAGAGGGGTAAGACTCCCCCAATGGAGTCACTTGTTGGCATGGGTGGCGACCCGTGATGCTTAAGGATAGAACCCAGGTGGATGAGCAGTCCATGACTTGCAATACTCCACTTTGGCCCTATCTTGGGCTAGACGGGCGGTCGGAGAGGCTCCCTCCAATCAATCGGCTGGTCACGTCAAGCCCTAGCACCTATATGATTGCCCCAACCCTATTCCCTTATGGCAAGCCCCAACCCTTTTTATCATATGAGTGCTAGAAGGCGGTGGCTGAGGGTCTATATGTCCTGGGAATGACGTTAAACTCTATCTGATGGTAGGTTCCAGTTTTGGAGGTTTGGGGAATGTGAGACACCCCTTCATCACCATTTTGCCCCTGGTCCACTCTGATTCCGGAGTGGTAGTACCTGTTAAGGTCCCATCTATGGATTGAATAGAAAAACGTGTGATAAACAATGTATTATGCATTAAGAATGAATTTATTTCACAACTTTGTCGCATTAAATGACCCACTGAGGTTGATATGCCGTAAAACCAAACCAAACATTTTCTTTTTTTTTTTTTACTCGTTTTTTTTTGGGGGGGGGTTAGTATAGGAAACCCTATATTATATTATGAGACCAATTAGTCAGATACAATGAATTTACCCTATCATGGTGTAATGGTTAACAAGTTAATCTCGCAGATCCATTACTACTGAAAAGGGAGTTTAAATCTTACCCCATTCTTTGTGACCTTGTGTAAAATCCTATCTGTGGTGAACAGCTTGGGTAGATAATTTGTTTATTTTTTTATTTTATCTATGATAAATTTACCACAAATCTTTTTTTTTTTTTTTTTTTTTTTTTTTTTTTTGTAACTTGTATCATGATTGTTTTTTTTTTTTTGTTTTTTTCTAATTTTGAAGGTTAGTTCATTAGTTTAACTAGCAAATATATGCACCCTCCGGGTACAAGTATTTAAGTTTTAATGTAATGAAATATCGTATTAAATTAGAAAGTCTAATAAGAATGCAGATAAAAAGATATGTAACAGAGTGGGTTATAATAGAAAAATAGAAATGAAACTTACTCTTCCATCACTGCCGTCTTTCATTGCTGAATTTTACTTATTTAACTATTTAGTTAAATTAGGAAATAAAGAATAAAATTACATTTATTTTCTTGTTGATGGATTTCATTTAAGATTCATTGGAGAGATTTTTGCTTATATTCATTGAAATAAAACCAAACAGTTAGAAATCAATAATACTAAACACATATTTAATAAAATCACATTTTTAATATCAATATGCAAATTAGCCTTCCCGTTCACACTGCAAACTGCTATTTTTTGTATATATAAATACAATAGCAGTTTATTTGTATGTAGATATGGACAACACTAATAAAAAGGTGAAGCAATTTTTTTAATAATTGAGTTTAAATATAAATAAAATCCTGGAGAATGTGATGTAATACCTACAGCCGGAATTGAAATCCGATCGGTTGGGTGTCAGTCTGGCACCTTAACCATTAGGCTGTCTTCACTTACAGAATAGGAAGAGGATTTTAACTGTTTTAATACACACATCGCTTTGTATGTAAAGGCCGTCATAGAGTGCTCCATTCCTTATTACGCTTGAGTTGGCGGCCGTCAGCGGAATCCCCCCCAGAGTGCTCAACCCTAGGGGATGGGGAGCATATACATATAATGTATGTAGTGGTTTCAAGTATTGCTATCTAATACAAATGATTTGGACAGTTGTATGGTTTTAAATATTCCTATCTCAGTAATGCTGATAGCTTTTTAATTTATGCATCCTGGGATGCGCATATTTGGTTTGAATGAGACCCTGACAAATTTTAAGGTTCCCATCTAAAGTTTCTTAATAAATTGTAGGGTTTTTATTTATGATCTGGGGAAACAATTAAAGCCGCCTAACTCCTACCTTGTAAACTATCCTGTGTAATTCATTTCTAAGAAACTATTGAAATGTATTTACAGTTAGCTTGAAATGGTGAGGGAAGAAAAAAGAAAAACACTGGGATGCATGGATATGATTTTACTGCATCAGGGATGCAGGACACGTACTTATCAGCCTTTCTGAGATAGGAATACTTGATATCAGATAATCCTGTCTAAAAATCTCTTAAGAAACAACTGCACAAAAAATGTAAATATGAATTGATTTTCTAACCTCTATATGATTGCCCCAACCCTATTGCCCTTATGGCAAAGCCCCAACCCTTTTTACCATATGGATGCTAGAAGGCGGTGGTGGAGGGTCTTCATGTCCTGGGTATGACATTAAACTCTATCTGATGGTGTGGTTCCAGTTCTGGGGGTCTGGGGAATGTGGAGCACCCCTTCATCACTATTGCTCCCCGGTTCACTCTGTTCCAGAGTGGTAGTACCTGTTAGGGTCCCATCTATGGGTTAAATAGAAAAACATGAGTTTATAAAAAAACTTGAGAATATTATTAAGAATGAATTTTATTTTAAAATTTTGTCCGCATTAAATGACCCTCTGAGGTTGATATGCCGTAAACCAAACCAAACCAAATCGGCTGAACTTGCACAAAGGTGTCAAGATTAGGGTAACCCAGAAAAAACAAAACCCACAAATTTTGTAATAAAACTGTTAATTTTAACTATGGGGGTCTAGGGCTTCGGATTAGGGTTGGGGTTTAGGGTTAGTTTAATGGGAAAATAAATAAATAATTTGGGTTCTGTTTTTTCTGGGTCACCGGTATATAGGGTGACTCAGAAAAAACAGAACCCACAAATTTTGTAATAAAACTGTTAATTTTAACTAGGAGGGGGTAGGGTTGGGTTTGGGGTTTAAGGTTAGTTTAATGGGAAAATAAATAAATAATTTGGGTTCTGTTTTTTCTGGGTCACCCTAATTTTGACACCTTTGTGCAAGTTTAGCCACCAAATCATATTTAAATTTTTGCGCAGCATCCTGCTGTTAAACTGGATCCCTGACCTCCAAACATGAACTTGACGGTCTTTCTGAAAGAACTGGAAATGTGACTCATCTAACAAGATGACATGGTGCTAGTCTATGACAATGTCAAGGTCAAGGTCACAATAACTGATGCTAAAGTGTCAGTAATGGTATACCTGTCAACTGAAAACTACAAAATCCCATGGAATACAATGTATATTGTTGTTGGTGTGCTTTCGTCTGTGAGAGACAATGGAGTAGTGTCCAAATTTTTTTTTTTTTTTAAACTATATTATTGTTGTTGGCATCCTAGTGTCGAAGGAAAGAGGAAAGACTCACTCTCTTTCATTGACTTAGTTAGGCTCCTCCTTCCACAACTCAAAGGAAGGAGTAAGAGATAATGTGTTGATAACAGGCTCTGTTTTTTACCAACACATTACCCAAATAAATGACTGTTTTCGCAACAATAATTTTTTAAAATAAACTTTTCAAAAACCTTGGGTACTGTAAAAGTGCAGTTAGAGCACAGTCCGTGAAGAGTACCCTTTTTTCTCTCTAGATGTGATCTACCATTCTGTAATGTAAGACTTTTTTTACATATATAGTTTCGCAAATACAAAATAACTACAAAAAACTAAAATGACTTTAAAAAAGACGTTGAGATGAATTTGGTTGTTTGGTGGATTTTAATGGCATATCAGCCCATCTGGGGTTATTTCATGTCAAAAGGTTAGGAAGTAATATACAAGGTGTGTCAAAAAAGTATCAAGATTTTTTGTACTTTTTGACACACCTTGTATTCTGAAAAAATTAACGTTCCATTCATTGTTCATTTCTATCTTGGTAAATATAGCTTCAAACTCAGCACTTTTATGACACACCTTGTATTCTGAAAAAAATTAATGTTCCATTCATTATTCATTTCTATCTTGGTAAATACAGCTTCAAACTCGGCTCTTTTATGACACACCTTGTATTCTTAAAAAAAATGAACATTCCATTCATTGTACATTTCCCTTAAAAAGGACAGAATGTCATCTATGTTATATTGACTTATTCAAATAGATCTTTCATATTATTTGCTTTAAAAACGATATCTGATGTGAGCAAAAATCCCACATTCTATGAGTGAGTGTTGAACAGTGCAACGTGTTTGACATGTTTCACCCTGTGGTGGTTGTTCTTGTTTGAGTATAAAGAACTGCATAAGTCTTGTGTGACCAATACGTAATTGAGACACAATGACTTGTTCTTTTCTAGACTTCCTTAAGGCTGGTCTCCAGTCACCCAAAATAGGTTTGATTAGGAAAAGATGAATTTCTTTAAAGGAACTGGAGTCTGAGTGGTCTAATTTTACCGACTCCAGCAACCTCTTAATTGCTTCCAACTCAGACTCCAAGCCCTGCAACACCACTGGATTAGAAATTTGTTGTTGAGGTGGAAGAGTTTATTTTCTAAATATCACCTTAGTCTGTGTTTGTTTTGTTTTACGGCATATCAACTTGGTGGGTCATTTAATGCCAGCAAAGTTTTGAAAGATTTGTGATAGTTTGGAAGAAATTTTTTTAAATCCATTTTTTTTGGGGTTTTAAACAAATTTTCTATTTAACCTATATATGGGACCCTAACAGATACTACCACTCTGGGTCCCCAGACCTCCAGAACTGGAACCTTATCATCAGATAGGTTACGTCATACCCTTAACATGAAGACCCTCAGCCACTGCCTTCTAGCACATATATGATAAAAAGAGTTGGGGCTTGCCATAAGGGCAATAGAGTTGGGATAGAGCTCCAGAATTGAGTCTTCAGCATCAGATTTTAATGTCATACCCAGGAAGACCCTCAGCCACTGCCTTCTGAAAAATATGACTGTCTTAACACCGTGGTTTAAGAAAACGCGATATCGGAGCTAGGATGATTGGCGAGAATGTATTTGCAAGTATGCAAATATTTTCAATGTCGAACTCTGCATAAAACACCAGGCACCAGTTAGGGAAATAGGCTAGATGTTTTTGAGTATAGGTTGGAGACTGATGTGTTATTGTTGCAATTAAGAGTTGGGGCTTGCCATAAGGGCAATAGAGTTGGGATAGAGCTCCAGAATTGGGTCTTCAGCATCAGATCTTAATGTCATACCCAGCAAGACCCTCAGCCACTGCCTTCTAGTACCTACATGATAAAAAGGGTTGGGGAGTTTCCATCAGTACTTTTCAATATAAATGGTGATGATAAATCCACTTTTATATTTTTCTTTTAATTTTTTCTTGTGTGTCATTTTTTAATTTTTATTTTCTATTTATTTTTATTTTTTATTTTTATTTTTAGATTCTCACAGCCAATGAGATGGCCTGTGCTCTGTTTGGCTACGACAGAGCAGACATGATTCGAAAACGTCTCATTGATTTGATCCAGCTGAAAAAAAAAGACGAAAAGACCATAATGGAATCTTACCTCCAACCAAATGGAGAAGTCATTAGTATCACTGGCAAAGTGGTAAGCATCTTCTCTCTCTTCTTTTAACAAATAATATCGTTTGTCCATCTTTTATCATGGTTGAATTGCTTTGTGTGTTTATTATTGGACAGGGTGACCTACGGCCTACTAATATATACGGCCTCACATGTCACATAAGCAGGCAGAATTCTAACAGGCCGACTCGTTTTATAGTTAATTTGTGTCTGTTTCAAAAAAATCTTAAAGCATAAACATTTGACTAAATGGAACCATAAGTTCTCCTCGAGAAATACTGTTTCTCTGTAGTATCATCACTATCATTACCTACCATGACCAGGGAACACATTTCACATTGAAAAGTTTTAATTTTTTTCCTGATTGTTGTAGGTGACTCACCTATGACACTAACATAGACTTACCCAAAGGGTATATATCTAACAGAGCAAAGCTACTCAAGTGAGAAGTAGCAGATACATGTTCTTCGTGTACGCTGTAACAAGGAAACCCTTTTCATTGTATGTTGATATATTGCTGAATACACCTGTTCTCTACATTTTATCGCCATGTTGAGTTATTATTTATTGACCCTTAAATAGGTCATAACAGTGGCGACGAGGAAAAATAATTTTTCACGGGACCCTAAACAGTAGCGTCTAAAGATTTATAAGGACCTACGCAATACCACACTCACGGTATAAAACTGAAAAAACTCCAGCAAAAACGATACAGAGTCTCAAAAAGACCTTATCTGACTTCGGGATTTGAGCCAGAACCAAAAAAAAAAGGGGTACAAAGAGACACTGCTATTTGAAACCACAGAGTTAGGATTACGAAGCTCGTATCCATTTTAAAAGAAAAAAAATTATTTTTGTCAGAAAGACAAACTTTTTGTTCGACATGCGTGGATTTTTTTTTTTTTTTTTTTTTTTTTTTTTGCAAGTAAGTGAAATCTTAATTTTTGATTTTCACTTATTGTAAAAGAACAAACTTTTTTACTCAGCTAGAACTCGTAATTTCTGAGTTTCTTTTTTATTGCAAAAAGAGGAAAAGCATTTGATTGGGTTGATTATTCTTTGGTTAAAAACATGGATATCTAGGCTCAAGTTTTGGAGATGTTGAAACAACAACAGCCACAATTTCAACAGCAACAATTTCAACAGCGATTGACTGAAATGCAAATTCAGTCTGACAAGAAAATGGATTTATTTGCCCAAGTCGTAAATAAAAATCTGCAAAGTCTTGACGACGACAACACATTCACCCAAGGCACAGTCTGGTCGGCAGTTGAAACTTTTAAATACCGACCAAATGAGGATATAAGCTTTGAAGTCTATTTTAGGCGTTACGAGGATATATATATAAATGACTGCAGAAACTGGTCAGACTCTAAAAAAAGTCAGACTTTTAACAAGAAAGTTGGATAACGCCGAACATACTAGGTTCGTGAACTATATTCTACCTAGAAAAACTAACGTTCCAAGAGGCTGTTAAGCTTTTAACTGAACTGTTTTCCCTCAAAACATCTCTTTTTCATAAACGATGGAAATACCTAAATTTAGTCAGAAAGGAAAATGAGGAATTTAGTTTTTGCGTCGAAAGTCAACAAAAGTTGCGATGACTTCAAGTTAGCGGAACTTTCAGCAGACAACTTCAAATGCCTTGTTTTTTGTCAGGGATTAATTTCACCAAAGGATGCAGAGATCAGAAGGAGAGTTTTAAACAAACTTGAAATTGAGCCTAATTTGACCCTACGACTTTTGGCAGAGGACTGTCAGAGGTACGTTACCATAAAAAAAGACTCAAAGATATAGAAGAGTCAGGCATCTCGCATGTCCGAACAGTACACTACACAAAGAAGAAATTCAGTTCCCCCCCTCCCCAGACGAAGCAAACCAGAAAGAATTCAGAGCACTCCCAAGAAACAAAACAAGTTGCCCCCTAGCCCCTGTGTGAGATGCAGAGCATTACACTGGTCTACTGACTGTGACTACCGAAAGCGGAAGTGTTTTAATTGTAACCAAACGGGTCACAAGTCTTCCCACTGCAGAAAGAAAGCCGGTAGCAGTTATGTGAAAACGACCAAATGGGACAAGCAAGACGAAGACTACTTCAGAAAATATGTACCAGTTCAGATACTGTGAAGAAAAATAAATCTACAATTGGATTCTGGTAGTGACTTGACAATAATTAATGGTCAGACGTGGAGAAAGCTTGGGAGACCTACGATACTGAAAACTACCAAAATAGCGAGATCAGTAACTGGCGAAAAAATACAATTTGAGGGTGAAATAATTGTGAAGGTCACCCAAAATAACAAGACGAAAAAATGAAGATATTTGTATTAAAAAATACAAATAATCTTTTTGGGAGCGACGGAATACAGGAGTTTTCGCCAATAAATACATTTTGCAAAAAAAGTTCAAAATGCAATGGCAGAATCAGAGAAGCTATTAAAAGACTTAAAGGAGACAAACCCAGATGTCTTTTCTGGTGGTCTGGGTCGATGTAACAAAAAGAAAAGGAGTGTGCCTTTTGCGTCACTTAACCAAATAGACTAGGAACTCGACAGATTGGAAAATATCGGCGTAATCTCAAAAATACAATATAACAAGTGGGCTGCACCAGCCGTCTATATAAAGAAAAAATCAAACAAAGTTTGGGTCTTCACAGACTTCTCCATGGGCCTAAATGCGGCACTGAAAGAATATCATTACCCACTGCCCAGTCCTGATGAGGTATTCTCCAAGCTAAACGAGTGTAATTTTTTTTTTTCAAAAATAGACCTTAGCAATGCGTATATGCAGGTTCCCATGGAGGAAGATAGTTCTAGACTTCTATGTATAAATGCACACCGGGGACTCTATAAGTTCGAAAGACTAGCGTTTGGAGTCAAGGTCGCACCGGCGATATTTCAACAGGTAATGGATACCATGTTGGGTGGTCTTGATTTCACAATTGCCTATCTTGACAATATACTGATCAAGAGTCAAGATAAGGACGAACATAAACTGCATGTAAACCAGGTTTTTAAGCGCATACAGGATTATGGCTCGAAAAAAAACAAGTTCTTTGTTGAGGGGGGATCTGCAATCAAGTCCGACGTTAACTGGTAAAGTAATCTTTTGTCACCTGTCTGTCTGTCTTTCCACCTTTCCATTTCCTCCTTCGCTTCATAGGTCAGTCAGATTCTTGCGCAGCTCTGTCCTGTCTTCTTTGGACTCCCGCTATTTATGGATGTAGCTTTCAACATCCGGGGTACCCGGGTTAGAAACAATTCAGTTAATATGGTCATGACAATCATCCGCGCACCTGAGTCAAACCTTGTGCTCGTGCAACGCCTAAGTCTCATTTTTTGCTTTCGGGAGGATGCGGATTCGATTCTGGAAGGCAAGACAATGTCTTGTTCTCTTTCTCAGAGAATACGGTTGTTGCCGTGCATTGCCACAATCTGACTCCCGTTCTCCATCACAGAAACCACTGAAAAGATGATTAAGAAGGTAAAAACATCATTTTATTTGGATTATTCAGACTATTGTCCTCATCTTTATTGTTATTAGCAAATATATGCACAAGTTTTAAGGCAATAAATATATTTCTTATTCATTTATTTATTTATTTATTCTGACCATGTTTGTCTTCAATCATAGTATCACAAAGCGCTCTTTTATTGGGACCATGTACCAGACATTGGGAAACTTCTTATATATCTTTTGACAAACCCCTATAACATTGGATAATATTAGCTGTAAAAAATAGGTTAGTTGGTTGGTTGGTTGGGTTTTACGGAATGTCATTGACTACTCAGCCACCAGGGTTCCATCCTTAAGCATCACGGGTCACAACCCACTGCCAACAGGTAGCTCCAATTAGGGGATATTTTATCTCTCTTCAGAGGTGCCGTTGTTGTATTCTAAAGCCTCAGCCGACAGGGAGCCACTGACTTCATTCCTAGCCAGAGTCATGAATTTATTAGACGCTCTTTTTTTTTAGTCCATGCCGCAGGCATTTGGAAAACTCTTAAATATATTTTGACAAAGTCCTCTGATATTGGATAATATTGATGCGGAAGATACGAGCCCAAGGCTTTATTTATAACCAGTCTTCGATTCTAATTAAGTTCTCTTTTATTGAGACCATGTGCCAGGCATTAAGAAACATTTTTAGTATCTTTTTCACAAAGTCCTCTGGCATTGGACAATATTGATGTGGAACCACTGGCTTTTTTTTATATTAAATTAGAAAGGCTAATGAAACTAAAGAATGCAGTTAAAAAGATTTGAAACAGAGGGGGGGGGGGTATAATCGAAAAATAGAACAACTAAAACTTACTCTTCCATCACTCCTGTCTTTCATTGCTAAATTTTCCTAAAGATTTATCCCCGAGATTTTTGCTCATATTCATTAAGATAAAACCAAACAATTAGAAATCAATAATACCAAGCACATATTTATTAAAATCAAATTTTTAAGATCAATATGTAAATTAGTCATCCAGTTCTCATTGTAAACTGCTAATTTCTCTTTATGTTTGAGATGAGGCTTGATGATTAGTGTTATCTGCGTTATTTGGACTATTGTCCTCATCTTCATTGTTGAAACGTTGAACAGATAACAATGAAGATGAGGACAATAGTCCAAATAACGCAGATAATGCTATTTTGTTGTATATATCTTATTATAATGGAGATTGTGTGCTTTTTTGTCTGTAACCGAAACTATATCACTACTCAAGTTACAATTCCCTTAGTTATTGACATCACATACTCAATGATTTTATTTTAATTCTAACCCCTATTATTAATAAAATTTTTTACATTATTAATACTGTTAACCATATCTACATGGTATTTACCGCGTACCCCACTTGTACGGGTCAGGCACAAAGTCCCTATTAACGTGGGACCACCCACAAACCAAAGCTCAGGAGTGGCAGGTGAAAAATTGCGTCGATCCCGTCGCATTCCCCCTCAAGGGGGCGCCTCAGGCACTGGCAATAAACCAGCCTGTCCCTTTAAATCGAGGGGCAGGTGTTGCCTGGGGGGGATGGCCCCTGGGATCGACGCCGTTAATTGTATCAATGTCCAGAGGCCGAGGCCACTGTTAACCATATCTACATACTAACAACATACAATTATGTTTATATATACAACAAAATGGCGGTTTACAGTGTGAACGGGAAGGCTAATTTGCATATTGATATAAAAAAAATTGAAATTTAATAAATATGTGCTTAGTATTATTGATTTCTAACTGTTTGGTTTTATTTTAATGAATATAAGCAAAAATCTCTTCAATGAATCTTAAATGAAATCCATTAACAAGATAAAATAATTGTCATTTTATTCTTTACTTCCTCTTTGAACTAAATACTTAAATTAGAAAAAATAACAATGAAAGACGAGAGTGATGGAAGAGTAAGTTTCAGTTGTTCTATATTTCGATTATACCCCCCTCTGTTTCAAATATTTTTTATCTGCATTCTTATTTAGTTTCATTGGCCTTTCTAATATAATATTTTATTACATTAAATAGAGGGTGCATATATTTGCTAGTAAATATAATTGCATGTTATTTGTGTATAGATAATGCCAACATTATTAATAATGTAAAACAATTTTATTAATAATTGAGGTTTAAATAAAAATAAAATCATGGAGAATGTGACGTAAATAACTAAGGGAATTGTGACTTGAGTAGTGATATAGTTTCGGTTACAGACAAACACACAATCTCTATTATAATAAGATCTACACAACATTTAAGCCGACATCCTCTCCAGCCTTCCTTAGGTATTTCTCGTTGGACTAGGGAGCCTTATCTTTGAACTTGGGAGAATTCAATTGAACACATGGCACAACAGATATAGGCGTTGAGCTGATACAGTTCTAAGTGACAGTTATCTCTCGGCTGCAGGTTCAATCCTGGCCAAGGGTGACAGTAACATAGAATAATTAATGCAGATTAACACTTGTACCCAATCATGGTTAACAGAATGAGAACAGTCTACCCCTGTGGATTGAATAAAGAGTTTGAAGTTCCATGAAGGCTCACGATTACAAAGAGTTCCTAAGTCCAACGAGAAATACCTGAAGAAGGCTGGTGGGCACATAGGCCGAAATGTTGTGTAGATAAATAAAGATGAGGACAAGAATCCGAATAATACAAATAATAATGTGGTATATAAATACACAATGTTTCATCCATTGTACCCTCAGGCCTTCCTCAGGTGCACCTTGTCCATCTGAGCATAGCAATGATTCAACCTGGGAAATCATTTTGCATAGTTTGTCTAGGCGTTGAAGAATTTACAAAGATCTCATTGGTGGATGTGCAAAAACCAGGACATATTCTTCAAAATCAATTTTGCTTTCAAGATCAGCAATTAAATCGTTAACTAACCCTGTATTTGAGTGTGTTGATTGGCTGGCTTTAATCAACGTGCCCACACAGACTATAAGTTTAAGTGGTGGACTGCAGCACACCTTATACACAAAAGAAGATTCCAACAGTTAATATTTGAGCCAAATCTATCTTCTTTTTGGTCAGTTTCTGAGATCAAAACTGTGATCAAAACGAAACTTTTGAGAATGATTCCATTTATCTTATTTTATTTATATTTATATATTTATTTATTTTTTGACAGGTGTATTGCCGTTGATAAAAATGGTCTTGTTTTACCTGTCTCCCTTTGGATGAAACGTCTTGACTATAACAAAAAGTCTCGCTGCCTGGTTGCTATGGAACCCGCACATCGGCTTGTATGCTCCATATATTTTGATATCAAGGTAAGCTGATCACATGCCCTCTCATCCCCCTCCCTCCAGCTTCTCTCCTCCCCTTCTCTCTTCTTTCCATTCCCCTCTCCCTCTTGTCATTTCCTTCTCCTCCTCTCTCTCTTTTCTCCCCCTCTTTCATTTCCTCTCCTTCTCTCTCTCTTTCTCCCCTCTTGCATTAATCCCTTCTCCCACCCTTCCGTGTTTCCCTTCTCCCACCCTTCCGTTGTTCCCTTTCTCCCCCTCTTCCGTGTTCCCTTTCTCCCCTCTTCCGTGTCTCCTTTCTCCCCCCTCTTCCGTGTCCTTTCTCCCCCCTCGTCCGTGTTCCTTTCTTCCCCCTCTTTCCGTGTTCCCTTTCTCCCCCCTCTTCCGTGTTCCCTTTCTCCCCTCTCTGCCGTGTTCCCTTCCTCCCCTCTCTTCCATGTTCCCTTCCTCCCCCTTTCCATGTTCTCTTTCCTCCCCCCCTCCGTCCATGTTTCATTTCTCCCCCCCCTCGTCCATGTTTCATTTTCTCCCCCCCCGTCCATGTTCCTTTCTTCCCCCCCTCTTCCATGTTTCCTTTCGCCCCTTTTTCCATGTTTCCTTCCCCCCCTCTTCCATGTTCCCTTTCTCCCCCTTCATGTTCCCTTTTCTCCCCCCTTCCATGTTCCCTTTCTCCCCCCCCTTCATGTTCCCTTTTCCCCCTCTTCCATGTCCCTTTCTCCCCCCCTCTTCCGTTGTTCCCTTTCTCCCCCCTCTTCCGTGTTCCCTTTCTCCCACCCTCTTCCATTTCCCTTTCTCCCACCCTCTTCCATGTTCCCTTCTCCCAACCCTCTTCCATGTTACCCTTTCTCCCCCCTCTTCCATGTTTCCTTTCTCCACCCTCTTCCATGTTCCCTTTCTCCCCCCTCTTCCATGTTCCTTTCTCCCCTCTTCCATGTTCCCTTTCTCCCCCCCCCTCTTCATGTTTCCTTTTCTCCCCCCCTCTTCCATGTTTCCTTTTCTCCCCCCTCTTCCATGTCCCTTTCTCCACCCTCTTCCTGTCCCTTCTGCCACCTCTTCCATGTTCCCTTTCTCCACCCTCTTCCATGTTCCCTTTCTCCCACCCTACTTCCATGTTCCCTTTCTCCCCACCCTCTCCATGTATCCTTTCTCCACCCTCTTCCATGTTCTCTTTCTCCCACCCCTCTTCCATGTTCCTTTCTCCCACCCTCTTCCATGTTCCTTTCTCCCACCTCTTCCATGTTTCCTTCTCTCCCACCCTCTTCCATGTTTCCTCCCCACCCTCTTCCATGTTTTCCTTTCTTCCCACCCTCTTCCATGTTTCCTTCTCCCACCCTCTTCCCATGTTTCCTTTCTCCCACCCTCTTCCATGTTCCCTTTCTCCCCCCATCTCTCATCTTTTTT
>CM042164.1:16665770-16829333 GCA_023376005.1 Doryteuthis pealeii | reverse complement strand
TCACATGGCCGATATCTCATCTCCCCGCAGATTTTTAAACTTTAAGTCATCCCTCCCTGGGACACATAGATTTGATTTGAATGAGTCCCTGGTGTAAAGTTTTTGGCCAGTTAAAAAGGGCTTAAAGAAAGTTCTGAGATATGGAATCCTTTGCTAAGCGTATAAGTCCTATCCTGCGTATTGGTAAAGGTCCAGTTATTTAATCTTATGTCTGTCGTCCGTGAATGTTGGCGTAATTATGACCAGTATGGTTGGTTAAGTATTGTATCAATCTCAGAGTACTGCCAGTGATTGGCCAAGAGATAGATCACATGATTCTGGCCTAGTCTATAAGTAGTATATCTAAAAAAATCTCAACGTGGAAATTTGATGGGTCTCAACAAAAATTTCTTGATAAATTGTAGGGTCTAATTTTGTAATTCGTTTCTTAGAAAATATTGAAATATATTTACAGTTAGCTTGAAATGATGGGGAAAGAAAAAAGAAAAACACCTTGAAAAAAAAAAACAAAAAAAAAACAGGATTATTTACAGTAGGGTTGATGGGAACTTTTTCAGTAATTTTCACCTTTAGTTGGCTAAATTCCTTGCATAAAATTGTGTGTGCGCATTATTTGAACTTAATTGTTATTAAGAACACATTTTATGATATTTTTGTGTTAAAGCATGCAGTTTTATTGTTTTCAAAAAGTTTCTAAGATTTGTTTATTTCACACGAAGACTTTCAAAATGGCTACCAGCTTGTTTCAAAGTGAAAGTCAAGGAAGGTTACTCTAATTGCTTTATTTGCTAGTGTTACGTTTTTAAGGGCTATTCCTTAGCCTTATATCAGAAGCACTTATCTGGTGGAACTGGATCCTTGATAAAGAGTCCCTCGATAATGGGAATCCTTTGGTTACTAAAGTGTTCTTAGTTACTGGTATAAAGTCCATCAATAATGAATCCTTTGGTTACTAAAGTGTTTTCAGTAAATGGTAATCGTATAAGTCCTTCCTGATTATTGGTAAAGATCCGGCAATCCTATGTGTGTCCTCAAAGAGTGCAATTTTAAATTATTACTAATGGGGGGGCGGGGGGGGTAAGTATTCTATCAGGCCAGTAGTATTGATAGTGATTGGTTACAAGAGTCAATCACATGACCTTGGCTTGTCTATAAATCTAGGTGGGTAATTAGAGTACATCTTATATAAAATAATCCCTGAGCACCTCACGTAGTGTAATGGTTAGCAAGGAAGATTTGCAGACCATTGTTAGTGAGTTCGATTCTCAATGGGTGCCCCTTACTTCTGGCCTTGTGCCATATCTAAGCTAAGCTTAGTAAATAACTATATAAAATAATCCCAACAGCTAGGAATTTAGCCAGCTAAAAGTTAACATTACCAGGTTTTCTTTGATTAAAACTGAAGCTGTCTAATTGTGTAATTCGTTTCTAAGAAAATATTGAAATATTTACAGTTAGCTTGAAATGGTGAGGGGAAGAAAAAAAGAAAACACCTTGAAAAAAAAACAAAAAAACAGGAGTATTTACAACAGGGTTGAGCAATACCCAAGTTAGGCACAAGACCAGAAATTTTCTGATAATGTCAACAGTGGAAATTTCTGTAAAAAAAAATACATGAAACTTCTTTCTACCAATGAGCAACAAGTGATGCTTAAGGACAGAATCCTGATGGCTGAGCTGTCCATGACATGCAACACCCCCACTTTGGCCCTTACTTAGGCTAGACAGGCGGTCGGAGAGTCCACCTCTGATCAACTGGCTGGTCACATCAAGCCCTAGCACCTATATGATTGTCCCGATCCTATTGCCCTTACGGCAAGCCCCAAACCTTCCAAAGTATTCCTCTGGTGTTAATCCAACTGATAGGTCTTCCTGGCAGAATGTTCACCCTGTAATTGATTTGAGGACAGTTACAAACGATCTTAAATGCTTTCTATCATCATCTCTCATTGACCAATTTTTCCCTCCCCTGCTGATGTTGGGTACGTTTATAAAATAGAATTGTCAATTTTGCCTACGTCTTATATCTATAGATGGTCAGGTTGCACAAAGCGCTATGGGTATTATGTAACCCCATACTACCTGTTTCATAGTCAGATCATTGGCAACTAAACCGGTACCCCCACCAAACTTGCCTGGTGAGGAGGGTAGCTAGACACCCAGCAGGATGAAAAACAAAACCTTTGAAAGGGCGGAGGAAGCTTCTCGCTCAACAGCTATCTAGCACATTAACGTGAGAACACAGAAATACCTGGGTTGGTATCCATGTGGTGTAATAGTCTTAAATAACCCTCTGCTACCTTGTGGATATCCCTGGATAGGAAAAGGCTAAGGCTAAGGGAGAAAACCCTGACAGAAATCACGGCTTGGACTCCGTTAGTATTTTACACACTGAACTGCCTATCTGGCAACTCCTGAAGCCAAACTGACGTTGAATGTATTGGTTCACCATTCCTTCGGATCACGCCAGCGAGGCAGAGAGGGGTGCCCTGTCACTTGGGCAACCCAGGGCTTCTATACATCTTGCCCAGGAATTTTTAGATAATGAACTGGAGTCATCAAAGAGTGGGATAAAATTAGAGTTGCCTGATTTGCCTTCACACTCACAAAGTGTTGAAAGGGCAGTAAAATTAACAACTTCAGCTTCCCAATCGGTTTATGGAATTGAAGCAAGGCATAGGCATATCATTACAAAAGTTTTATGCCATGAAATGAAGGCCTTCCTTTGCTTCAAAGGGCTCTTATGTAAAGCAGTTAATATGATGGCATGATAAAAAGTTACTATTATCCCCAGAACATTTATTTATCTTTATCATGTTTTTTTTTTGGGGGGGGGGATTTTGCCCTGGAGGGGAAACTCCTTCTAGTCCAACAAATCTTGATGCAAAATTTTTATCCATTAATTTCAGAATGTAAAGAAACAAAGAGCGACAGGACGAACATTGGATGGTTCAATCTTCCGATGAGTATCCACGTCCAGTCGGTCAGCATGTCCTCGTCTGGTGAAGAAGACGACGAACAACAACAAACAAAAAAAAGTAAGTGAGAATCAAAATTGTAACAATAATCAGTAGTGTACTGCATCTAGTGGTGAGGTTCCAATTCCAGAGCTTGTGGGAGTGTGGTGTACCCATTCATTGTTGGTACTACCGGGTCCAATCTGACTTGGAGTGGTTGTACTTGTTAAGATCCCAATTATTATTTATTTCTCCCTCTTTTCTTACATTCCTTTCTTTGTCCCCCTCTCTTTCTCCTTCTCTCCCACCTCTCTTTCTCCAGTCTTTTCTCTTCCCCTCCTCTCTCTTTCTTCTACAAAAATCTAATAACAGAACTAGATCCTTTCAACAAAAATCTAACAACAGAACTAGATCCTTTCAACTACCTTTTCCTCTACAAAAATATAACAAACCAAATCTTTAAACCAAACTAAAGAATGATTATTCTATTTCTGTTGGCATTAAATAACCCACTGTGTTTTATGTGCCATAAAGCAACCAGAAATTAAATCAAATGAAGAAAACAGATTCGTGTGGTGTCATCATTTGATACGATGGACAGTAAGTAATAGAACTTTTGGATTGTTTAGGAAGATTAGAAGAGTTTTCTAGCCTCTTGTATTTGCCAAATGATTTCACCTGGTTTAGCGATAGTAAAAAGGGGATAGACTCCCTCACTGTTCAGCTGATACTGACATATATACTTTATTATATACATTTAGTATTTCTAATGCTTTGATAGCTGTGAAATAATTTTCTTGAATACTTTGATTTTTTATGAATTTAATCATTCATTATTATTATTCATTTTTTATTCATATATTTTATTTTTTATTTTATTTTATTTTATTTTATCTTATTTTAATTTAATTTAATTTAATTTTTTTATTTATATTTTTATTTTATTTAATTCATCTTTTTTTTAAATTTATCTTATTTTTTAAATTTATCTTTTTTTTTTATTTTATTTATATATTCATTTTTTTTTAAATATTATTTTATTTTATTTTATTTTTTTATTTGTGTTATTTAAAAAAAAATTCTTTTTTTAATTTGTTTTTATTCATTGTTTTTATTATTTTTTAAAATTGTTTTTTTTATTTTTTAAAATTTGTTTTTTATTTTTTTTAATTTTGTTTTTTTATCTTTTAAAGTTTTATTTTATTTTTTTTTTATTTTTTATTTTTTTATTTTTTTTTTTAAATTTGTTTTTTTATTATTCAAAATTTGTTTTTTATTTTTTTTTTAAATTTGTTAAATTTGTTTTTCATTTTTCTAAATTTATTTATCTTGATTTATATTTTTATTTTTTCACAGGTTGTTGTCGTAAACCTAGCTTTGCAAACAAATCAGATGGCGTGTACGAAGCAATTGCCTGTGTATTTTCCAGCATTACAGGCCTGATCACATTTTTCCCTGATGGAACGATCCATAGTGTGAATCATCATTTTGCGTTGATGCTTTTTGGTTATTCTAGTTTGGAGCTTGTTGGAAAGGTAAGACATTCATGTTTAATGGCATATCAACCTGTCTGGGGTTATGTCATGCCTAGCAGTTAGGAAGTAATATATGCTGTGTATTTATATTTACACTTTTGTAGTAATTGGTTTTCACAATGCGTTACCATCAATTGGGGATCATGTTGTATGTATTGATTAAGTTCATGTTTATATTCTATGGTATAATTTTCTTTCTTCAAAAAGGACAATATCCTCCATGTTGACATTTTCAAACAGATCTTTCATATTGTTTGCGTTAAAATAACGGTTTCTGGTCTGAGCAAAAACTCTGCATTCTATGAATAAGTGTTTAACAGTCAAAGGTGTTTGACATTAGTATTATCTGCATTATTCGGACTATTGTCCTCATCTTTGTTATCTGTACAACGTTTTGTCCGATGTGCCCTCTGGCCTTCTTCATGTATTTCTTGTCGAACTCAAGAACCTTCTTTTCGGACGCGGGAACCTTCTTGTCGTAATCAGGTCCGGTTCCCGAGTCCGACAAGAAATACCTGAAGAAGGCCGGAGGGCACATCGGGACAAAATGTTGTACAGATAACAATGAAGATGAGGACAATAGTCCGAATAACGTAGATAGTACTAATCATCAAGCCTTATTTCAAACATTCAGAGATGTAAGCAGTGACATAGTTTTTGTTACAGACAAAAACCGGAAGCGAATCTCCATTATTAATAGATTTTCATTTTCTATTGAATGGAAAACAATTTTTAGATGAATGTTTTAAAAATCTAATCTGAAGATTGTGTTTTTTATTTGTTACTATAATGCACTATGATCTAATATGATATTATTATTGAACATCTTACCTAATTTTCTTTTTTCAGAATGTCAGCCTGCTTATCCCTGAGTTTTATTCCATTATAACTTCCATAAATATACGGGACAAATTGGCTCCAATTAGCCCCGTCAATTCAAGCATAAACCGGTCATCAATTGGAGAAATGTTTTCACCTGCCAAAATGAAAAAGAAAGGTAAATTGTTTTTAGTTTGTTCCTCTCTCTCTCTCTCTCTCTCTCTCTCTCTCTATATATATATATATATATATATATTATATATATATATATATATATATATATTTTTTTAGGATATGTGCTCAATTGAAGTCATACCTAATTTTGAAAATTAATTAGTTAATAATTAATGAATTTAGGTGGGCATATATGTTCAAATGTAAGGCTAAACAAATTGAGCAAATGTCAATCCCTGAATGTACATTTCGACCTATTAATCTCATCAGCAAGGTTATAGACATGGGAGACTGCTCCGTGTGTGACTCGAAACCTCGACTGCCAAGCTGACAGGCGGAGATTCTAGCTTGCCATTTCCACATTCTTCGTTTGTTTTGAAACTTATTTATATTCCACTTTTTATTGACTTGCTACATGACAGTATGAGGTTAAGTAAACAAACAAATGTGTCAGCTTGACAGTCGAGATTTCGAGTCACACACGGAGCAGTCTCCCATGTCTATAACCTTGCTGATGAGACTTAATAGGTCGAAATGTACATTCAGGGATTGACACTTTCTCGATTTGTTTAGCCTTAAATTTGAACATATATGCCCACCTAAATTCATTAATTATTAACTAATTAATTTTCAAAATTAGGTATGACTTCAATTAAGCACATATCCTCCAAAAATTGTCGGCTTAAAGCCATATAAAAATAAACACATTTGTTTGTTTACTTAACCTCATATATATATATATATATATATATATATATATATATATATATACACACATTTAGGAAGCGCAGTGGTGTACTGGTTAGAGTCGTAGGAAATGGACTCATCAATTCAAGTTCAATTACTGGACAAAGCCACAGTTGACATAGCGCTAATACCCTTGGGAAGGGTATGAATCCAACTATTTGCCCTCCAGCTATGGGTAAATAGTAGGGCAGACTGGGCTCTTTAACTGTGGTTAGGCAACCAATCTAGGAGAAGGAAAACCCTGAATTCAAACCTCTTAAATCTCTGCTTGAGGGGTCTCTACTAGAATAGGCTCAGTCCTACTTAGGTAATGTGTGTAAAATTTATTTATTTTTTTTTTTTTTAAATTGAAATAGATCACTAATTAGGACTATGCCAGCAGCATGCAAGGACTGTATTTAAGTTACAGCTTGCATGTTATTCTTGTCTGCTAACTCGATGGTAGTTAGAATCCCACTGCGACGGTGAGTATTATATTGTTTCTATGATATCTGGGGGATAACTTCTACAAGCATAAACTTTTCTATGATAATATACCTCTAGAATGAAAGTGAAATGGGTTTCAAATTGATTCGGCTAATGGGAGCCAAGTTATGGGTAACTTTTGGGTAACCCAACTTAGAAAAAGTTCACACAACTACAATTATCTCCCTTGTCTTTCAAAATCAAATGAGTAACGAAATAAATCGTACATTAATGTTGTATTTCTAAAAGAATAACAAATGAAATGAAAGAGAAGAGAATTAGATAATGTTTCTTTTTTTTTTTTTTCTTTTTTTCTTTTTTTTAAATGAATATTAATTTGTGAAAAGAGAAATGACTATAAAATGATAGTTATCAATATTCCCATTTTATCATATTTTATCTTTTATGTAAGAAAAAAATGGGGCGAGCTGGTGGGCACCAGTATTGAAATTTATATATTTATTAATTATAACATTAATGAAAATCCTAGTCAAAATAAAATGAATCTTATTATAATAGAGACTGTGCATTTTTCTGTCTGTAACTGAAACTATATCACTACTCAAGTCACAATTCCCTTAGTTATTTACATCACATTCTCCATGATTTCATTTATATTTAAACCTCAATTTCTAATAAAATTGTTTTACATTATCAATATTGTTGACCATATCTACATGATATTTACCGCGTACCCCACTTGTATGGGTCAGGCACAAAGTCCCTATTAACGTGGGACCACCCACAAGCCGAGACTCATGGGGTGGCAGGTGAAAAATTGCGTCGATCCCGTCGGCATTCCCCCTCAAGGGGGGCGCCTCAGGCACTGGGCAATAAACCCAGTCCTTCCCCTTTAAATCGAGGGGGCAGGTGTTGCCTGGGGGGATGGCCCCCTGGGATCGACGCTATTAACTTGTAAAGATCCAGGGCCGAAGCCACTGGACCCCCGGTGTTGACCAGGTCTACATACTAATAACATGCAATTGTATTTATATATACAACAAAATAACGGTTTACAGTATGAATGGGAAGGCTAATTTGCATATTGATATTAAAAATTTGATTTTAATAAATATGTGCTTAGTATTATTGATTTCTAATTGTTTGGTTTTATCTTGATAAATATGAGCAAAAATCTTGGGGATAAATCTTAAAAGAAATCCATTAATAAGAAGAAATAACTGTAATTTTAATTCTTTACTTCCTATTTTAACTAAATAGTTTAATTAGGAAAACTTAGCAATGAAAGGTGGGAGTGTTGGAAGAATAAGTTTTAGTTGTTCTATTTTTCGATTATACCCCCCCTCTGTTTCAAATCTTTTTATCTGCATTCTTATTTAGTTTTATTATCCTTTCTAATTTAATTTAATATTTTATTACATTAAAACTTAAATACTTGCACTTGGAGGGTGCATATATTTATGCTAGTACGAATAATGAAACAAAATTTCATCTAAAAATATCTATAAAAAAAGACAAAGAATCTAAATTATTATTATTTTTTTTTTTTTTTTTATCACCCAGGTGCAAAACTTCACTGTCCAGATGTGACGGCTGCTGAGAAACGAAGGTTTAGTGACATAACTGCGAAAGAATGGCGAAGTCATCTTGCAGGCATGAAACCTAAAGATTCTTCCACTCCGTACAGAACATCAGGTCGTTTGAAGTTGAACGAGATTGGTGACAACTCAAGAGAAGACATTAGGGTGGCCTTAGAGCAATCCAAACCTGATCCAGTGCCCTACAATCCGCAGTGTAGTGATATAGACTCTTGTTCAGATGATGAAATCCAACAACCATCACCTGTAGTGCCTCTTAAAGATTCCAAATCCCAGGCAGAAACTGGCTCGGACAATTCAAGTCAGCCCCAACCGCAGTCTGTTGTAGATCTTCAAGTCGACCGCGATAAACTCACAGATAATTCATCGTCATTCTCTACGGAATCTACGGAACCAAAATCCGAAATGGTTGAATCTCTTGAGAATGAATCCAAGAATTTGCAATCCCCTTCAGATGGATCGTGTGAAAAACCAAATTCTGTCTGTGCGTCTAACTCGACGAAAGATTCTTCGGATGCGTCGCAGACAAGTAAACGAACTGATTGTCTGTCTGCTGAAGAACTTGTGAATACAGGTGAATCTGACAAAAATCAGTTAAAGGAACCGCCAGCCGTCAATGATTCACCTTCATCGCCTGTCGCGTTATCTCCCAGAAAAGGATACAAAGTCTTCTCTTCGTCTAAAGCAACGGTCAAATTTGAACCTGAACTTGCACTAATCGATGCCAAAATGGAAGCCCTCTGCGTTGACTGTGATTCTTCGTTGACTGGCTACAGTTCGGCTGATACCGAAGACGAAGATGAAGGGAGAAAACCAAGTGTCACGTTCCTTCCACCTAATACCGCCAAGAAGCATTCCCCGTCGAAACGTGCTGCTAATGTAATTCCTCCAAAGGGTCTGTGCTTAAAAGAACAAAGTCTTTCTGCTTCCAATGACAGCTCTCCTCTGCCAACTGTTATTCTTACTGAGAGTGAGGAGCTGGGTGTTGACCAGGGTTCCAATGTTGCTCCTCTTTCCAGAAGTAACATAAGAATGGTTTCTCCAAAGAAAAGGTTTTCAGAGAAAACAAAAGTGGAGAGGATGATTGCTTCTCCAGAAACTCTGGATTCTGATGAAGACAGTTTTGAGTTTTTAGAACGAGAAATTGAAAAAGCATGTCTGAACAAATCAGGTGATAATCACATATTAGATTTGGACAGCAGTATTGAGGAAGTCCTCCCCATTCAAGTGTACGTATAATATTTTCTTTTTTATTACAGAGGAGTTGATAAATAAATATAGGTTAGAAAATCACATATGTTGTGAAATATGTATATATATATATATATATATATATATATATATATATATATATATAACAGAGATGGGCTGACTTCTGAAGACAGTCGGAAAATTAAAATGGAAAGTTTTTTGGTGGTACCAGAATGACAGTTTAACTACAGTCTATGAATTAACATTTTGCGAATTGGGTTACGGTTTTAGGGGATTAAGGTTGTTTTTAATTACGTATTGCTTTAAAAAAATAAATAACAAAAAACCCAAATTACTATACATTTAATTAATTATTGAATCTATTATTGAGACACTTGTTTGTGTTAGTATTGCAATGTATAATTTCAATTAAACTTAGTTTTAAAAGAATATTTTTCAACATTAAGTCCATGACTTGCAATATATCACTTTAGGCTTTTCTTGGGCTAGACGGGTGGTTGGAGAGGTCCCCCCCCCTTCAATCGGCTGGCCACGTCAAGCCCTAGCACCTATATGATTGCCCCAACCCTATTGCCCTTATGGCAAGCCCCAATCCTTTTTATCATATGGGTGCTAGAAGGCGGTGACTGAGGGTCTACATGTCCTGGGAATGACGTTAAGCTCTATCTGATGGTGAGGTTCCAGTTCTGAAGGTTTTGGGAATGTGGAGCACCCCTTCATCACCATTGCTCCCTGGTCCATTCTGATCCGGAGTGGTAGTACCTGTTAGGGTCCCATCTATGGGTTGAATAGAAAAACATGAGTTTATAAACAAAATTGTAATATCCATTAAGAATAAATTTATTTCATAACTTTATCGGCATTAAATGACCCACCCAGGTTGATATGCCGTAAAACAAAACAAAACAAACTTTAGATTCATCCTAGTAATTCCAAGTCTATGAATTTGACAATTGCTACTAATTTTTTTGTTGTACAGTAATTCCCCAAAGAGGATCAATGTTACTCCTGAAACAGAACAAGCACCAGAGATTGAGACCAGCCTTAACAGAATGTTGACTGGAGTAGGAGGAGGAGGAGGGAAGAAATCGACGCAGAATTACCACAAAGCAGCCATTCAAAACAGCTTGTTACAATGGCAGAATAAGAACAATATCGTAACAGAATCTGGAGATGGAGATGCTGATGTAGTCATTCAAGAAAATCTCAGTCCTTTAGATGAAAATATCGATGGTGATTTTGCTGGTCTTTGTCAACACAAAGATGGTTCCCTCATCAGTGAGTCTTTTTTTTTTCACCTCTTTTTTGACTTTTATAAAATAATAATGATAATAATGAAATTTATTGCATACAGTGCTCAGGTGCACCACAACTTTTCAAAGTCTCATGTATAGTATATAGAATAACGTACTAATGTCAGGAACATGAATAGCGTAGTGTAATGATACATAATGATAAACCTTGGCATTTTTGTCTAAACTTGGACTTTCTCCACCAGACAAGAGGAAATACATAAAAAAGATCCAGGAGAAAGTTCTAACCGCATCAGTGTGGATTTGGCAGTCCTATATTGTGACATCAAACCAACAAAGTCTGGTGGTATCTTGAGATACTGCTGGGGCGCTCTGGGTTAGTGGTAATGATGCTTCAGCACTGAAACCATGCCTGAACCCAGGGTCATCATCTGATGAAGGCTTTTTTGGTTGCAATGCTACTGTGTAAATAGCAGTCATTGTATGAAGATTATTGTATGTGTGCCTGCATATGTCAGGTATAGTTTTGTCGAATTACAGGAAGCATGGAGGATTTGAAAGATGCAGTGTTTCAGCAGCTTACAAGTCAGTCGGTAGAGCATTCGGCTCGGAACTACAAGACTCCTGGTTCAATACTGACCCTCGCCAAATCAGCGTATGATTAGCACAGGGATCTGTGCAGTAAAGTGAGGCGCTGATGGTAGGTGTGGCGCTACACCTCAGATGCTAAAATAATCCCCTTGGTCTAGCACTAGTGAAAAGGGGATAGATTCCTTTGCTGTATGGCTGATACCGACATTAGGCTGCCCCGACGACTTTACTTTACTTACTTTTTACAAGTGTTGAGAGGAGCTTTTTACCATCATAAACAAAGGCTCACAGACTTTTGCTGGTTTCCACAATTTTCTTTTCATATGATTTATTATTATTGGCTGCCCTGTCGGTGCAGAGGGGTAAGACTCCCCCAATGGTCCCAGCTGTTGGCCATGGGTGGCGACTCATGATGCTTAAGGATAGAACCCAGGTGGCTGAGCAGTTCATGACTTGCAATATTCCACTTTAGGCTTTTCTTGGGCTAGACGGGCGGTCGGAGAGGCCCCCTTGAATCAATCAGCTGGTCACATCAAGCCCTAGCACCTATATGATTGCCCCAACCCTATTGCCCTTACAGCAACCCCCAATCCTTCTTATCATATGGGTACTAGAAGGCGGTGGCTGAGGGTCTACATGTCCTGGGAATGACGTTAAACTCTATCTGATGGTTGAGGTTTCAGTTCTGGATGTTTGGGGAATGTGGAGCACCCCTTCATCACCATCGCTCCCTGGTCTACTCTGACCCGGAGTGGTAGTACCTGTTAGGTTCCCATCTATGGGTTGAATAGAAAACATGAGTTTATAAACAAAATTGTATTATGGATTAAGAATGAATTTATTTCACAACTTTGTCGCATTAAAATGACCCACCGAGGTTGATATGTTTAAAACAAAATAAACCAAACCTATTATTATTAGCCCATTTGTGCCCTGTTGATGGTTTAATTAAAACCGAAACTCTTTAGCATTGGCTTTCTAAATGTCAATCTTTGACATATTTCTTTTGTTTTTTCAAAAACTTTATACTTATTCATATTGTCAGATTTTATATTCCAATTTCTAATATATAGATTCTGTTCATGATTTTTTTTTTTTTAAATATCGGTAAATATGAACCTATTAAAACATTTTGTGTTGGACAGAATAATTTTCAATTCATGTTATCTTTGCAGGTATAAATTTCAGTGTGAACCCCATGCATTTAGAATCTGGGGAGTTAATGTTCTGTTTGTGGGTCAGTCAGGAAATGGACAAAAGTAACATGAATAGTTTCACCATGGAATTTCCTAGCACTTCCAATGAAGATTCAACTAGCCTTAATGATTCACAGGTAAGTACAGTATTGGAAAACTTTGAATAAATGAATCATCTATATATTAATACACTAGTACCTACCTATATGTGCACTGCCCTGTCATCACCTCAGATAAATAATGGAACATTCCATTTTGATTTATAAGATATGAATGCGTGTATTTAAATGTTATGCCCTGTCATCACCTCAGATAAATAATGGACCATTCCGTTTTGATTCATAAGATATGAATGAATGTGTTCAAATGTTATGCCCTGTCCTCACCTCAGATAAATAATGGACCAAATTGTTGTAATTGTGAGGAAAGAAAGGGAAGAAAAAGTATGTGCTACACAGAAGGAAAAAGAAGTCAAATATAGAAAGAAAGAAAAGTGAGAGATAGGAAGTGATAAAACTTATCGTCTGTTTTAATGAAATAGAAAAAAAAAGCAGAGAAGAAAGAAGGAAAAAGAAAGCTAGAAAAAAATAAGGGAAAAAAAGAAAAAGAATTTTGCTAGAGATTATTATACTTTTTACATATTGAACTATTTTGGAATAGCTCTTAAGTAAACATCATTTTGTGATATTGCAAAGAAATTCCTCAAAAAATAAGAATAAAACTGGAAATTATAGGAATATAATTATAGGAAGTGATTATAAGAAATTATAGGAAGTGATTAATTTCCTTGATTGTTATTTTGGCTATGTGCCCTCCATAGTGTTTATAACAATAAAGATGAGGACAACAGTCCAAAAAATCTAAATAATACAAATCATCAATCATTCAGACAAATAATATCATTTGTTTTAATCTTTATTTGTTAATCTTTCTTTTGCAGCTCTATTCTTCTGGTAGTCCTGGGGGTGGCAAAACTGCTGAGGGGGTTGAGGAGTCTTACCCCCCCTGCAATGCATATGACCGGAACTATCAGAATTTACGTACCATTGGACATGGAGCTTTTGGATTTGTAGTTGAATCCTTGGAACAATCAACTAAAATGGAGGCAAGTAGAAAAATTGTCAGTTTGAAGAGATTTTTGTCTCATATTTTTGACCATATGATATTTAGGCACCCCTTTTGCGATCTCGATTCTTGGGGACATTTTTTCCATTTACACCGTCAAAATCCAGTGGTTTGTTAACAGATAACTTTTTAGAGGTTTTTTTTTTTTTTTTAATTATAAAACTAACCCTTAACCCTAGCCCCTAACAAACAACCAGATTTTGACGGTGTAAATGAAAAAAATTGTCCTTATGAAACAAGATCGCAAAAGGGGTGATTAATGGTCATATGGTCTGAAATTATTATTAATTTTTTCACAACTGGAAAAAGAACATTTTTTTTCTTTTACAGGTGTATTTTTGAATGAAAAAAAAAAAATATATATAAAATAAAATAAAATATATATATATATAAAATAAAATAAAATAAAATTTTAAAAAATAATACACCTGTGAAGGAAACTTGAGTCGCAACTTTTATCTCACTCTAACAATTTGTTTAAACTTTTATCTCACTCTAACAATTTGTTTAAAAAATATTTACCTTCAAACTATACTCTTACATACCATATATCTTATTATAATGGAGATTGTGTGTTTCTTCTGTCTGTAACCGAAACTATATTACTACTGAAGTCACAATTCCCTTAGTTATTTACGTCACATTCTCCATGATTTTATTTTTATTTAAACCTCAATTATTAATAAAATTGTTTTACATTATTAATACTGTACATACTAATAACATGCAATTGTATTTATATATATATATATCAAAATAGCAGTTTACAGTGTGAACGGGAAGGCTAATTTGCATATTGATATTAGAAATTTGATTTTAATAAATATGTGTTTATCATTATTGATTTCTAATTGTTTGGTTTTATCTTAATGAACATGAGCAAAAATCTCAGAGATAAATCTTAAAAGAAATCCATTAACAAGAAGAAATAATTGTAATTTTATTCTTTGCCTCCTATTTTAACTAAATAGTTAAATTAGGAAAATTTAGCAATGAAAGACGGGAGTGATGGAAAATGATGGAAGAGTTAGTTTTAGTTGTTCTATTATTGGATTATACCCCCCTCTGTTTCAAATCTTTTTATCTGTATTCTTATTTAGTTTCATTAGCCTTTCTAATCTAATCTAATATTTTATTACATTAAAATTTAAGTACTTGCATTTATTTGCTGGTATGAATAAAGAAATAAGATTTGGCATTAAATAAACATACAGGATTTATATGCCACTAAATAAACCTAATCTGTTTTCAAGGGGAGGTAATTCTTATAGGAATATCAAAACAAACTAAATATTACTAAAATTTTTGCATTTTAAAGAAATAAACAGATTTTGTGAATTAAGACTAATAAATTTGTTTTTTAATTCATGTACAGCTTTGATTTTTATTTTATCTATTCAAATAACAATGTGAATAATTTTTTTGTTTGTTGTTTTGTTTTTTTTACCTAGGTGATAGTCAAATACATACTTCGCTCAAAAGTTCTTTCTGAAAACTGGCGCGATGATCCAACTTTGGGTCGAATTCCTCTTGAAGTCAGTCTGCTATCACAATTATCACATCCAAATGTTGTACAGGTAGGAAATAATCAGAATTTAAACTTTTTTTTTTTTTTCTTTTTCATTTGAAGATTTTCATTCTTTATCCCTCTCCCTCCTTCCTTCCTTCCTTCCTTTCCTCCTTCCCCTCCCTTCCCTCCCTCCTTCCTTCCCTCCTCCTTCCCTCTTCCCTCCCTCCTTCCTTCCTCCTCCTTCCTTCCCTCTTCCCTCCCTCCCTCCTTCTTCCCTCCCTCCTTCCTTCCCTCTCCCTCCTCCTTCCCTTCCCTTTTCCCTTCCCTCCTCCCTCCTTCCTTCTCTTCCCTCCTCCTTCCTCCTCCCTTCCTCCCCTCCTCCTTCCTTCCTCTTCCCTCCCTCCCTCTTCCTCCTCTTTCCTTCCTTCCCTCTTCCTCCCTCCCTCCCTCCTTCCTTCCTTCCTTCCTTCCTCCCTCCCTCCTTCCTTCCTTCCCTCCCCTCCCTCCTTCCCTCTTCCCTCTCTCCTTCCTTCCTCCTCCTCTCTCCTTCCTTCCTTCCCTCTTCCCTCCTTCCCTCCCTCCTTCCTCCCTTCCCTCCCCCTTCCCTCCCTCCCTCCCCCTTCCTTCCTTCCCTCCCTCCCTCCTTCCTTCCTTTCTCTTTTGAAAACATCTAACAGAAAGTAAAATATTTTTTAACATAAGACATCAATTCTAACTTTTTGTTGTTTTTCTGGTTTTCTTTATTGTTTGTACAAGGGTCATTCAATAAATAGGGAGATAGTGTTCTAGGACATGAGAGAATCCATCATTATTGATTTCCTTTAAAAAGGTGCTACTGTAAATAATAATAATGAAATTTATTGTGTACAGTGCTCAGGTGCACCACAACTCATCAAAGTCTCATGTCTTGTACACAGAATAATGTATTAGTGTCAGGAACATGAACAGCATACAGTAATAATATACATGTATGTGTACAGTGCTCAGGTGCACCACAACTCATCAAAGTCTCATGTCAAGTACACAGAATAATGTATTAGTGTCAGGAACATGAATAGTGTACAGTAATAATATACATGTATGTGTACAGTGCTCAGGTACACCACAACTCATCAACGTCTCATGTCAAGTACACAGAATAATGTATTAGTGTCAGGAACATGAATAGAGTACAGTAATAATATACATGTATGTGTACAGTGCTCAGGTGCACCACAACTCATCAACGTCTCATGTCTAGGAACATGAATAGCATACAGTAATAATATACATATGTTAGTGCATGCATGCATATGTGTGTGGATAGTGCTTCTTCCTATTGCCAACTCTTTAGACAAAATTCACTTCATTTATTGAATGACCTTTAACTCATTTAAATTCCACTGAAAGGGAGGATAACTATAACCTTGTCATTTATTTTCATATTCTTTTTTTGTTTCTCCAGGTTTTGAATGTATTTGACAGCAAAGATTACGTCTTAATGGTCATGGAAAAACACGGAAGTGGGATGGACTTGTTTGAATTTATTGAGCACAAACCCGTCATGGATGAAGGATTACACAGTTATATTTTTCGACAGGTAATATAGGTTTTAAGTTCATACTTACATGAGATTTAACTTATTTTGGTTTCAGTTAAAGTGTTGCATAGGTACGTGTGTTAGGTAGACTTATTATTATCTTCTATTTCTATTAACACTTTGCGCCGGTCGGATTTTTCTCCTCTTGGTCTTTCTTCATATTGTCTCAACCCTATTGCCCTTATGGCAAGCCCCTAACCCTTTCCGCCCTGTCGGCTGGGGCGTTAGAATGCACCGACTGCACCTCTGCAGAGGGGTAAGACTCCTCCAATGGAACCACCTGTTGGCCGTGGGTGGCGACCCGTGATGCTTAAGGATAGAGCCCAGGTGGATGAGCAGTCCATGACATGCAATACTCCACTTTGGCCCTATCTTGGGCTAGACGGGCGGTCGGAGAGGCCCCCTCCGATCAATCGGCTGGTCACGTCAAGCCCTAGCACCTATATGATTTTCCCAACCCTATTGCCCTTATAGCAAGCCCCAACCACTTTTTATCATATGGGTGCTAGAAGGCGGTGAATGAGGGTCTACATGTCCTGGGAATGATGTTAAACTCTATCTGATGGTGAGGTTCCAGTTTTGGAGGTTTGGGGAATGTGGAGTACCCCTTCATCACCATTGCTCCCTGGTCCACTCTGACCCGGAGTGGTAGTACCTGTTAGGGTCCCATCTATGGGTTAAATAGAAAAATGTATTTATAAAAAAAATTGTATTATCCATTAAGAATGAATTTATTTCAAAACTTTATCAGCATTAAATGACCCACTGAGGTTGATATGCCGTAAAACAAACCAAACCATCACATCATGTGATGCAAACACTCAACTTCCCCTGAAGTGAAAATTAATATAAGCCCTGTCTTATTTTCAGTATATGAAGAATAAGACATCCCCGGAAAATAAGCCCTAGTGTTATATTTAAGAGTAAAAATTGATATAAGCCCTGTCTTATTTTCAGGGAAATACTATTATTTACACTATCACCCATAAATTAGTGGCCTTGTGCTAATCTAGGTATCATTTATAGTGTAGCCTTGTGCTAGTCTAGGTATTATTTACACTATCACCCATAAATAATTTATTTTTCGTGTAGATGTTATTTATTTGTTTGTAAAATAGATAAATAATTTACATCATATTCTCCATGATTTTATTTTTATTTAAACCTCAATTATTGATAAAATTGTTTTACATTATTAAGACTGTTGACCATATCTACATACTTATAACATGCAATTGTATTTATATATACAAGAAAATAGCAGTTTACAGTGTGAATGGGAAGGCTAATTTGCATATTGATCTTAAAAATTTGATTTTAATAATATATGCTAGTATTATTGATTTCTAATTGTTTGGTTTTATATTAATGAATATGAGCAAAAATCTCGGGATAGATTTTAAAAGAAATCCATTAACAAGAAGAAATAACTGTAATATTATTCTTTACTTCCTATTTTAACTAAATAGTTAAATTAGGAAAATTTACCAATGAAAGACGGGAGTAAGGGAAAATGATGGAAGAGTTAGTTTCAAAGTTGTTCTATTTTTCAATCATACCCCCTCTGTTCTAAATATTCTTATCTGAATTCTTATTCAGTTTCATTTGCTATTCTAATTTAACATGATATTTATCTATATCTTGTAAAATAGATCTAAACATCCATTAAGAATAATGAAGCTGTTAATTGAACAACAAATAAATTGATTTATAAAACAATTTATTAAATTTTTCTCTTTCTTCTTCTTCTTCTTCTTCTTCTAGCTTGTGTCTGCTGTTGCTTATTTGCATCGATGCGGAATTGTCCACCGAGACATCAAAGATGAAAATATTATCGTGAATGAACATTTCCACATTAAATTAATTGATTTTGGTTCTGCGGCTTATATGGAAGAGGGTAAAATGTTTGCTACATTTTGCGGAACTGTGGAATATTGCAGTCCTGAAGTGCTCATGGGAAACTGGTTAGTTTCTTTTTTTGGTTTTCATTCTATAAAATATTTTCTTTCTTTTTACAAGGGGAATCCAAAAGGTAAATTCTCTAAAATATTTAGAAATCACAGAAATGTTTACTTCATTTTAAAGTTTGAACATGGGTTAGCTCAGTAAGGAGCTGATGGTAGGTGTTGCGCTCCACCTCAGATGCTAAAATAATCTCCTTGGTCTAGCGCTAGTGAAAAGGGGATAGACTCCCTCGCTGTCTGGCCGATACCGACATGAGGCCACCCCGACGATGACTTTTTTATATATATATATATTATATATATATATAATATATATATATATATATATATATATATATATATATAGAGAGAGAGAGAGAGATAAAAGGGTATGAAAAACACACTATGTTAGTATTATCTGCGTTATTCGGACTACTGTCCCCATCTTCATTGTTATTTGTACAATGTTTCGGCCGATATGCCTTCATAACAATGAAGATAGGGACAATAGTCCGAATAACGCAGATAATACTAATCTTCAAGCCTCATCTCAAACATTCAGAGAAATAACACACAATGTTAAAATGAATATATTTTTATATCCTTTTTCATTGCTAATATTGACAATATTTCGATTTATAAAAAATCATCATCAGAGCATAATGATAATTAGGTCCGTTTTTAGGTGTAAATGCTTTTAATCCAGACTCATCAAGAGAGAAGCAGAAAATAATTTAAATTCAACCCGGAAACATTGTTTTTCCCAAAAAGCATGTAAGCCACGCAATCGCTTTGTCTTTGTTCATTCGCTGCATCTAGCTATGGTTTACACGCTTTTTGGGAAAAACAATGTTTCCGGGTTGAATTTAAATTATTTTCTGCTTCTCTGAGTCTGGATTAAAAACATTTACATCTAAAAACGGACCTAATTATCATTATGCTCTGATGATGATTTTTTATAAATCAATATATATATATATATATATATATATATATGATAAGTTGTAAACACGGTTTGTTTGGAATGGCTTTTTGCCGACAATTTTTGGGAGAATAAGTGCTTAATTGGAGTCGTACCTAATTTTGAAAATTAATTAATTAATAATGAATTAGGCGGGAATACCTATTTAAATGTATGGCTAAACAAATCGAGAAAAATCAATCTCTGTATGTACATTTCGGCCTATTAGGCCTCATCAGCAGAGCTATAGATCGGAAGACCGCCCTGTGCGTGATTTGAAACCGGACTGCCAAGCTGACAGGCCGATCCCATAACCCTACACCAAACGGACTTCTTAGATTTTTATGATTTGTTTAGAGTAGGTTAATATTCCTCTTCTAGTGACTTTTATTACACGACGATATGATAAGTTGTAAACACGGTTTGTTTGGAATGGCTTTTTGCCGACAATTTTTGGGAGAATAAGTGCTTAATTGGAGTCGTACCTAATTTTTGAAAATTAATTAATTAATAATGAATTAGGCGGGAATACCTATTTAAATGTATGGCTAAACAAATCGAGAAAAATCAATCTCTGTATGTACATTTCGGCCTATTAGGCCTCATCAGCAAAGCTATAGATCGGAAGACCGCCCTGTGCGTGATTTGAAAAAGTCATCCACAGAAACTGTGTTTCAGTGTTTTACGCCTCTTCAGTGTGGCACGCCTCTTCAGTGTGGCTTCATTCTACCGAGTTTTGGGAGCATATAATAATAAGTCATCCACAGACACGGTGTTTCGACGTTTCACGTCTCATCAGTGTGGCTAGACACAACAACTATCTCTGACCAGGAGACCAACCCCTACATGGGTTTCTTGATAAATTATAGAGTTTTTATTTATGAAGAACTAAAGCTGTCTAACCTCTACCTTCTACAGTGTGATTTGCTTCCAAGAAAATATTGAAATGTATTTATTGTTAGCTAGAAATGGTGGGGGAAGAAAAAAAAAAACACTGAGATGCATGGATACAATATTTTTGCGTCCTTTTGGATTTTTATGCGTCAGTGACGCAGGACACATAAAAAACAGCATCTCTGCCTTATATACAAGGGTAATCCCAAAGGTAAGGTCTCCAAAATATTTAGAAATCACAGAAATGTTTGTTTATTGTCGGTGATTTTGCAATATTTTGGTAACATGTGGAACAATTCGGCAAGTCTGGATGCTTTTACCAAAGTTGTGAACGTGATGGACTATCTTTGATTTTCCGCTATGGTTTGGAGTTTGGCTTTGGAGTTTATGCTTGTAGGTATACCTGACCTTGCCTGATTAGTCAAGGTTCTAGCTTGGCATTAAATGACCCACCGAGGTTGATATGCCGTAAAATAAACCGCCCTGTCGGCTTGGGCATTAGAATGCACCGACTGCACCTCTGCACAGGGATAAGATTCCCCCAAATGGGGCCGCCCGTTGGATATGGGTGGCGACCCGTAATGCTTAAGGATAGAACCCAGGTGGATGAGCAGTCCATGACTTGCAATACTCCACTTTAGCCCTATCTTGGGCTAGACGGGCGGTCGGATAGGCCCCCTCCGATCTATCAGCTGGTCACATCAAGCCCTAGCACCGATATATGATTTTCCCAACCCTATTGCCCTCATGGCAAGCCCCAACCCCTTTTTATCTTATGGGTGCTAGAAGGCGGTAGCTGCGGGTCTACATGTCCTGGGAATGACGTTAAACGCTATCTGATGGTGAGGTTCCAGTTCTGGAAGTTTAGGGAATGTGGAGCACCCCTTCATCACCATTGCTCCCTGGTCCACTCTGACCCAGAGTGGTAGTACCTGTTAGGGTCCATCTATGGGTTGAATAGAAAAACATGAGTTTATAAACAAAATTGTATTATGCATTAAGAATGAATGAATTTCACAACTTTGTTGGCATTAAACAACCTACTGAGGTTGATATGCCGTAAACCAAACCAAACCAAACGAGGTTCTAGCAATCTTGAACAAAACTAGCATGTACCAAAATATTGCAAAACTTTTGACTTACTCTAGTATTTAATTTTTCCCCTTTGTAAAAAGAAAATAGATAATTATCATATAGTACCTAAATAAGGACAATGGAATAATTTTTTTTCCAATAATGTCTGACGAAACCTTGGAAGAGAGAAACAATGATATCTCACAAGACTTCTTAATTTAATCTTGCAATTGCTGATTACTCTGTTCACCTTGTATCTTTGCTTAGTAAACCTTTTTCCCTATCCTTATTACTGAATGTGTTTCCTCCTATTATTTCTGTTAACTCTGTGATATAATGGAATGACCCATCTCCCCCGTACCTGAACAGTGGCGATGGTTCTAAACCACTATTTAAGAACACACAGATTACTCTGTGCAGAATTCACCTGAAGTACTTAGACGACGGACTCTCTTCCTAATACTCACATGACCTTACTATATAACACCCTGATACTCAAATTACAATAATTTTAATAGTATTTGATAATTTGCTTGAAGCATTGTTAAGTAAAGTATATTATCATTTATATTTTAAAGGCAATAACAATGCATATAAAATAGTGTCCAAATTCTAATTTGTATTATCTACGTTATTCGGACTATTGCCCTCATCTTCAATGTTATCTGTACAACGTTTCGGCTGATATACCCTCTGGCCTTCTTCAGGTATTTCTTGACGGACTTGGGAACCTTCTCGGACTCGGGAACCTTCTTTTCGAACTCGGAAACTTTCTTGTCATATTCGGGAGCCATCACGGAACTTTGAACCTAACCCTTTATTTATTCCGACAAGAAAGTTCCCGAGTTCGAAAAGAAGGTTTCCGAGTCCGAGAAGGTTCCCGAGTCCGACAAGAAATACCTGAAGAAGGCCGGAGGGTATATCGGCCGAAACGTTGTACAAATAACAATGAAGATGGGGACAATAGTCCAAATAACGAAGATGATACTAATCTTCAAGCCTCATCTCAAACATTCAGAGAAATTCTAATTCATTTCAAAGAAACTTCATCTTCAGAGACTGTTTTTGAAATGGACGCGGTCTTGTGTGTTTAAACGCGTCCATTTCAAAAACAGTCTCTGAAGATGAAGATACTTCGAAATTGATTAGACATTGGACAATATTTTGCATTGGAATTGCCTTCAAAATATAAATAATAATATACAATAATTTTATTAAAATTTTCCTTTTGAAATTGATTTCTTTGCCTTATTCATGATTGTTAAAGTCTATATGTCTCTTTTATATCTTTTTTTTTTTTTTTTAAATTTTATCCTCTTCTAGGTATGATGGACCTGAATTAGAAGTTTGGTCGATGGGGGTTACACTGTACACGTTGGTCTATGGAGAAAATCCATTCTTCACAGTTGATGATATTTTGGCATGCCATTTTAAACCTCCCTTCCAAGTATCAGAATGTGAGTTGAGAAATTCTTTATTCATTTTTTTTTTCTTTTTTTCTTTTTTTTTTCTTTTTTTCTTTTTTTCTTTTTTTCTTTTTTTTTTTTTTTTTCTTTTTTTTTTTTTTTTTTTCTTTTTTTTTTTCTTTTTTTTCTTTTTCTTTTTCTTTTTTTTTTCTTTTTTTTTTTTCTTTTTTTCTTTTTTTCTTTTTTTCTTTTTTTCTTTTTTTCTTTTTTTCTTTTTTTTCTTTTTTTTCTTTTTTTTCTTTTCTTTTTTCCTTTTTCTTTTTTTTCTTTTTTTTCTTTTCTTTTCTCCTTTTTTCTTTTTTTTTTTTTCTTTTTTCTTTTTCTTTTTCCTTTTTTTTCTTCTTTTTTTTTTTTTCTTTTTTTCTTCTTTTTTTGTTTAATCATTTTTGTTCTGAGTGGGAGAGGGAGGTGGGGGACAAATTCTAAATCCAACCTGGTATACCCTCAAATAATGGGAAAAACTTCCGGCAGATATGATTAGCTGCTGGAATGGTCCTCCTTCTACATAATTGGAAAGCTATCACTTGCTCAAGTATGGGACGGGTCGACCCGGTGAGAGGATCTGATACTAAGACCCAAAATCTTCAATGAACGGGGGGGGGGGGGTGGATCACTGACGAACAGTCCCAGATTAAGTTAATATATATATATATATATATTTTCAAGGGATAGAAAAACATCCCGTCCTAGAAGTTCCATTTGTTTTTTTAAGAAAAAAATGGAAGTTTTTTTAGTTTTTTTGTCTTTTTTAATGAAAAGTTTTACATTCAATTCTTTGCCTACTTTTAGCCACTCAAAGTGGCCCCCCCACCACTACACACCTTCATCATATAACTGATTGCAATCAAATGACTATTATTAATAAATGATTACTCAGCAAGGCTGATAGCTTTTTTATTTGGTGCGTCCTGGGATGTACATATTTGCTTTGACTGAATCCCGGGAAAATTAATAGGTTCAAACTAAAGTTTCTTAATAGATTGTAGGGTTTTTATTTATGATCTGGGGAAACAACTAAAGCCATCTAACTCCTACCTGTAACCTATCCTGTGTAATACGTTTCTAAGAAAATATTGAAATGTATTTACAATTAGCTTGAAATGGTGAAGGAAGAAAAAAGAAAATCACTGGGATGCATGGATAAGATTTTACTGCATCCTTTTAGATTTTTGTACATCAGGGATGCAGGACGCATACCTATCAGCATCTCTGATAACACCTCAGATGCCAAAAAAAATCTCCTTGGTCTAGTGCTAGTGAAAAGGGGATAGACTTTCTCACGGTCTAGGCCACCCTGCCAACTTTACAAATACTAGATATTTACCACGTACCCCACGTGTACGGGTTAGGCACAAGGCCCTATTAATGTGGGACCACCCACGAACCAAAGCTCATAGGTGGTGGGTGCAAAAAATGCGTTGATCCCGTTGGCATTTCCCTTCAAGGGAAGCGCCTCAGGCACTGGGCAATAAAATAAAATTTAAATCAAGAGGGTAGGTGTTGTCTGGGTGGATGGTCCCCCTGGGATCAATGATGTTAGCCCTTAAGGTCCAGGGTTGAAGCCACAGGACCCTCGGCTCTGAAGAATCAGATCTACATACAACTTTACAAATACTAGTTACAGTAGTAAGTTGTTGTATTCTCGATTGACATCACCGCAACATATTGTCACCAATTACAGCCTTAAGTTCCTTAGAGGACCCAGATTTCATCAAAACTTGAATTAAATCTTTTGCAGCATTGGCTAGGATGAAGAAGTTAAAAGAGCAGAAAGCCTTTGGAGAGGAGAATGAAATTACAGATTTATTTTTTGGCTTCAGCGGGATGTGAACCCATACAAAAAATATCAACAATGGTATATCCAAAAATACTGGAAAATTTAACTGTTACATTCACCTATCATTTCAACGCTATACAGCGCTTTTCATCAGAGTTTACCAAAGAAAGATGAGAGAATACATATAAGATTTGGCAACAAATAACAAAACAACGTAGATATATTTATAACATAATATTTTAATTCAAACACATTTACTATGATGTCACAGTCTAATATGTAAACCATTACACCATGGAGACTCCCCCGAATAAATAAGGAAATATTATTTCATGGAAGCCAAAAAAATGGTAACTTACCAAGGGCATTCAATCTATAATTAATAGTTACGACCACCACCTTTCGCTCTGCGACCAAATAAGCAGGGTACTGTTGGGAAGTTCCAGCAACGAATCCTCCCCCATGAATAAACACCATAACTGGATAGAGAGAAGGATTTCCTATCTTTCTTCCCCTGGGGCCAAAATCATGATCAGGGTAGTTCTCCAGAGTTTGCTTTGAAAAAAGAAAAAAGAAATACACATTTTTTTCTCCAAATTTTTGAGATGAGGCTTGATAATTAGTATTATTTGGACTATTGTCCCCATCTTCATTTTTATCTGTACAATGTTTCATTTGGAAGAAGACAAGAGGGCACATCAGCCAAAACGTTGTACAGATAACAATAAAGATGAGGACAATAGTCTGAATAATCCAAATAATACTAATTACAATTTGTCTTTTGTAGTTTTTCTCTTCTTTATGTTACATACGCCTATTGTTTCAACGCTATACAGCTCTTTCTGTCAGAGATTACCAAAGAAAGATGAGAGAATACATATAAGATTTGCAACAAATAACAAAACAACATAGATATATTTAGAACATAATATTTTTGGATGTTTGTTTATTTAGAAGCGTTGCTGAATAAAGTATATATTAAATTTTTACTTGAAGGCACTTACAACGCATGTATCGCATAAAATTCGATACTTTTTCTTATAGAAAATGAAATTGACAAGTGTAATCCCAGCAAAGGATCGCTCGGTGTGTAGGGGTGTTAACTCCACTACAACATAAGTAAATTAATTTCTTCTTTTTTTTTTTTTTTTGTCTCCTTCAGATTTGACTGACCTTTTGTGTTGGATGTTGTTACCTGATCCTGCCGATCGAATGACAGTAGAAGAACTTGAAACAGATGCTTGGGTTTTCCAATCAGTTGATATGACGCAGTACAGTTGGCAAGAAATCATGGCTTTAACAGGTTTGTTTACATTACTCCCAGGTCCACTTTTCACAGATTTACTCTATTATGTCCCTGCAATACTCCACTTTGGCCCTATCTTGGGCTAGACGGGCGGTCAGAGAAGCTCCCTCCGATCAATCGGCTGGTCACGTCAAGCCTAGCACCTATATGATTTTCCCAACCCTATTGCCCTTATGGCAAGCCCCAACTCCTTTGTATCATATGGGTGCTAAAAGGCGGAGACTGAGGGTCTACACGTCCTAGGAATGACGTTAAACTCTATCTGATGGTGAGGTTCCAGTTCTGGAGGTTTGGGGAATCCCCATTGCTCCCTGGTCCACTCTGACCCGGAGTGTTAGTACCTGTTAGGATCCCATCTATGGGTTAAATAGAAAAATGTATTTATAAAAAAAATGTATTATCCATTAAGAATTGATTTATTTCAAAACTTTATCGGCATTAAATGACCCATTGAGGTTGATATGCCGTAAAACAAACCAAACCTAAAGTTCAACCTAAAAGTTCTATTATGTCCTGGGTATTGATGTTAAACTACATCTAGTGGTGAGGTTCCAATTGTGGAACTCTGGGGAGTGTAGAGTACCCCTTCATCGTCATTACTCCCAGGTCCACTTTTCACATGTTTACACTTTGACCGAATCTATTATATGTCCTGGGTATTGATGTTAAACTACATCTAGTGGGCCGGTTTAGCTCAGTCGGTAGAGTGTTCGGCTAGGAATCACAAGGTTCTTGGTTCAACACCGGCCCTCGCCAACTCAGCGTATGAGTAGCACAGGGATATGTGCGGTAAAGGAGCTGATGTTAGGTGTGGTGCTCCAATTCAGACGCTAAAAAGATAATCTCCTTGGTCTAGCACTAGTGAAAATGGGATAGACTCCCTCGCTGTCTGGCTGATACCAACATTAGGCCGCCAGGACGACTTACATATAGTGGTGTGGAGCTCTATGGCGTGTAGAGTACCCCTTCATCGCCATTACTCCCAGGTCCACTTTTCACATGTTTGCACTGTGACCAGGTCATTCTATTTTTATTATTATTATGATTAGTTTCTACTAGTTTCTAGTATTATTTGTATTATTCGGACTATTAACCTCATCTTCATATATATTTCACTCTCTAAATCTAATATAATATGTAATATGTTTTTCGACATGATGAAGGGTAATAATAATAATAATAATAATAATCTGAAATAAAGATTGTCTAATATAGACATCCCGTTCAAATTCTTCACCTTGCAAAAATGCAGTCTTTATGTCAATCGTGTTGACGGACCAGTTATGTTGTGCAATGACTGATAATACTGTTCTTAGAGATGATTTGTGGATTGTTGGTGAATTTTTTTGGTATTTCTTCGAGACAGTCTTCCTCAAATCCTTTTGCCACCAACCTAGATTTTAACTTCATCTTGTCACCCTCATTTTTCACTGTATTTACCCACCTAGATGACACACATTTTTGTCCTTTATCCTCTACTTCTGAATAAACTTTGAGTTCTTTCCATTTTCTAAGTTCATCTCTCTTTGCTTCTGAAAAATCAAGATTTGTTGATATGTATAACTCTTCTGTTTGTATTTCCATTTGTTTGATCTTCAGATTCTTCACAGTTGACAAAAGAAAAAAATTTAATATAAATTTGAACAGAGGCTTTTCACAATCCCTCGAATAATGCTCGCACCCCTTGGTTGTTAAACAAAACAATCAAAATTATATTTCTCGCTTATTTTTTCTCTCTTCTTTTTTTATTTTTTATTTTTTTTTTTTTCATTTTCAGATGGTCCAACTGTTCCTGAATATGAAGTTGTCTATGATGAACAATCATCATGTGAAGAAGATCTTCACTTTAGCTGCGTTCATCCAATGCCTTCCGTCCATACCCACTCGGGCAAATTCATGCCACGGCCACATTTCATGTCATGCTAAAACTTCCTCTGCTGCTTGCTTTCTTTTTTTTTTTTTTTTTTTTTTTGTGGGTTGGGGATGGGGGTGATGCCTGTCATGGTTTTTGGGGGATGATGAATGCATTTATTGAGACCTTGGGGGGGGGGTACCCTATACCTTGGGCAATTCTTTCAAGCCTCTAATCAAATTAAGTATGCTCTCTTGTAATTCTGTTACCTGTCTTTGCTGAGGGAAGAAGAAGAAGAAAAAGGCCATGGATACTTTAAAAAGGAAAAATGAGATTTAATTCATTTCTCTGAAGACTTATTTTCTTTTGATAATGAGAATAGAAAAATTTTTTTTTTTTTTTTTTTTTTTCTAAAAACCATGACAACAAAAAAAAAAAACCCAGCATTTGATTCATTTTTCACTTTTCCTTATTTAATGAATTTTCTATCCAAGTTATCTCCCTTGAATCGGAAGGCTTTCATATTTTTGTTTTATCATCTGAAAACTTCACCTTCGTTATTATTAATGATTATGTAGTCTTTTCAATTTTTCTCTGTGTGATTATTGCGCATGGGATTTGGATTGTCTGATGATGAACTGCGTTAGCTGTGAATTAAAAAAGCAAATGTGTTTGAACAATGTGTGTGTGAGTGAAAGGATGTTGAATGTGTTTATGTCTCAACTGAAACAAAACTCTATCTTGTGTATATATATATATATATATAATGTTTGTTTGGGTTTTTTTGGGGGAGGGGTGATTCTGATTGATATCTGTGTGTATGTTGGGGGGTGGCGTCTGTTCGCCTCAGAATCTTCTCTTTGGGGTAAAACTTTTTCTCTTCACACACTTTCAGAAATGTTCATTTTTTTTTTTTTTTTTTTTTTCTTAGGGTCATTTGGTGTGCTAAAAATTTTTTTTTTTTTTTTCGCATTTATTGAAACTTTTTGTTCTAATTGTTTAAAAATAAACAGTGATACTGATAGCATTAGTGTGTCCTGGGATAATAATAATAATAATAATAATGAAATTTATTGTGTACAGTGCTCAGTTGCACCACAACTCATCAAAGTCTCATGTCAAGTACACAGAATAATGTATTAGTGTCAGGAACAGGAACAGTGTACATTAATAATATACATGTATGTGTACAGTGCTCAAGTGCACCACAACTCATCAAAGTCTCATGTCAAGTACACAGAATAATGTATTAGTGTCAGGAACATGAACAGTTTACAGTAGTAATATGCATGTATGTGTGCATATGTGAGTGGAGAGGGGCATCAGGTATAGTGTCGGTGGACTACAGGAAGCATGGAGGCTTTGAATGAGTCCCTGGGAAATTTGACTTGTCCCAACTAAAGATTCTTAATAAATTGTAGGGTTTTTATTTATGAACTGGGGAAACAACTAAAGCCATCTAACCCTTACCTTGTACCCCATCCTGTGTAATTCGTTTCCAAGAAAAAATATTGAAATGTATTTACAGTTAGCTTAAAATGTTGGGGGGGGGGGAGAAAAAAGAAAAACACTGGGACACATGGATATGATTTTACTGTGTCCTTCTAGATTTTTATGCATCAGGGACACAGGACACATACCTATCAGCATCTCTGAATAATATATATATATATATATATGGAGAAATGTAGACAAACATGGGATGTTACAATGGATGGAAGTTTATTTTTGATGATAATGTTGACGCTACAACGTTTTGGTCTTTCAGACCTTCTTCAGGGCACAAGCTGAGTTCTTGTATTGAATTCCATTATCTTACTGACGAGTGTCTTTTGATGATGAGTGGGAGGAGGCTGGAGGTCAACTGCTACTGTTGGATTGATTTCATCATTTTAATCCCATACGATGGACTCTCCCGTCGATTTCGACGTATGAGGTTCCGACAACTTCTTTCATTTAACCTTGTGTTTAATCGCAGGTGACATTTCAGCCCTGCCAATGATTTGCAAAGAAGTCCACAGATGGAACAAGAGTGTGGAATTATTGAATGTATTGCTGGGACACTACCCAATGCTCTAGTCCTTTCTCTAGCTTGACGCAGCTTGGTGACCTCCGATGCTGCAAAATTCTTGATACCATTGTAACACAAAGTCCTCCACATTTTACAATCGAGTGCTGTGCTCTCAAAAGTAGCATGATCTATATTTGCAGCTGAGAGGTTACTTTTCAACTTGTCCTTAAACCTGAGCAATGGTCGACCCACGTTTCTTTGACCACTGTCAAGCTGACTCTATACATGAGAATCTTTGGTATTCTGTCATCATGCATTCACAAAAGATAACCAGCCCAGCGCAATTGTGATTTTATGAGGAAGCTCTCCATTCCGTCAATGTCACATATGGTGAAAAGGTCAGCATTATATATATATATATATATATATATATATATATATATATATATTAAAGAAAGGAAATGAATCCGACGGTATGAGTATAGATAAAAGGATATGAAAACATCACAAAATGTTTTGACTTTAACAGCATTTTGTGGTGTTTTCATATCCTTTTATCTATACTCATATATATATATATATATATATATATATATATATATATTATTTTTTATTCACTTTTTTCTCCTGAAAATTTTAAAATTGTAATTATTTTTATTTGGCTTTACTTTCAACCCAGAAGGTAATTTAAACCTTAGGCAATTTTTTTCTTGTTTCTTTCTGTATTGTGATTTATTTGTTTTTAAAATCAACACAATCAAAATGTCATGTTATTTTCCCCCCCACATCTGTTTTGTATGCCACAAAAAAAAAAAAAAAAAAAAATGGAAATATTTTAATATTAAATTTTTGCTTCAAATTCAAAGAAAAAAAACACTAAAGGAATCAAAAGTTAATTTAAGTTAAATAATCATAAATAATTTTACAAGTGAAATTATAAAAAATTTGGTTATTAAAATTTTTCACTAGATTTTGGAAAAGTCAGATTCAAATTTTTTTTTTTTTTTTTTTTTTTTTTTTTTAAAGTTGTGCGCATATATACAGTGATGCTGATAGCTTTTTGATTTAGTGTGTCCTGGGATGCACGTATTTGCTTTGAATGGGTCCCCAGGAAAATTTATGGGTCTTTACTAAATCCGTCTAACTCCTACCTTGTATTCTATCCTGTGTAATTAATTTCTACGAAACTATCAAAATGTATTTACAGTTAGCTTGAAATGGTGAAGGAAGAAAAAAGAAAAACACTGGGATGCATGGATAGGATTTTAGGACACGTACCTATCAATATATCTGTATACATATATATATTGTAGGGTGCTGCGTCTTGGATTTGTTCAGAACAGCATTTTTGGTTTATTGTTATTTTTTTTATTTTTTTAAGTTTTCACCTTCTTTAACATTTATCTTCTGTCCAGTGATGCTGATAGCTTTTTGATTTAGTGCGTCCTGGGATGCTTTGAATTTGTCACCCAGGAAAATTTATGGATCCCAACTAAAGCCGTCTAACTCCTACTTTGTAACCTATCCTGTGTAATCCGTTTCTAAGAAACTATTGAAATGTATTTACAGTTAGCTTGAAATGGTCAGGGAAGAAAAAGAAAAAAACGAAAAAACACTGGGATGCATGGATATGATTTTACTGCATCCAGGATGCAGGACGCGTACCTAATCAGCATCTCTATTATATATATATATATTTCACAACATATGTGATTTTCTAACCTATATTTATTTACCAAGAAACTATTGAAAAGTATTTACAGTTAGCTTGAAATGGTGAGGGGAAGAAAAAAAAGAAAAACACTAGGACGCATGGATACGATTTTACTGCGTCCTTTTAGATTTTGTGCGTCAGGGACGCGGGACATGTACCTATCAGCATTTTCCATATATATATATATATATATATATATATATATATATATATATATATATATATATATATAATCCAAAAGTCCAGAGAAGAAATCTTCCTTACGACACAAGAGTTTTATTTAAAAATACCTGTCGCAGTTTCAGAGCTCAATGTGTGCTCTTAATGTTAGAGTCACAGAGCAAATTATAAGTAAAGAAATAACAATCTCTAAGTCTTTTGTTATCTCTTTATATATATTTATATATATATATATATATATATATATATATATACAGAGAGAGAGAGAGATGTATGTAGCATAATAGTTCAGAAAATGGAATTGGTAAACCAATATCAAATTCTGGCTGCTTGCATTCACTTTGCAGCAATGCCCTTTGGGAAAGATATCAATCAAATTCTCTCCACCCCAGCAATCGGTAAAAATAATAGGGCAGACTGGGCTCTGTAGCCCTGATAAGGCAACCAGTCTAGGAGAATAACAACTCTGAATTCTGGCAACACATCATAGCTGAGCCTTCCAAAATAAGCCCCATTACTCTTGAGGGAGATATCGGGTGTGTACATGCAACGACACGGGGGCATATACCAAGTGAAAATATATTTACAGGCTTGCTTGTACGTGCGTTCATGATTTCTTCTTATGATGATCCTAGAAAGAAACAAAAATGATTTTGAAATTCTGAATCGTCACCTTTTATAATAATCTCACACTTGACTCACAAACAGGAAGAGAAGGGTCAAACTAAGGTTACGAGATGTCCATCAAAATCTCTAACCATTTAGGTTTGAATTTAAATAACACTGGTTTACAAAAAAATATTTTTTATCTGAGGCAAGAATGTGAATAGGTGTTTTTTTTTTTTACTAATTTGGGTGTGCTGAATTCAAATTTATAAACAGTTTTGCTCTATCACCTCTAGTTTTCTGTCTTTTAAATAGTCTCATTTTAGTATATACAGAGCTTGAAGCCATTGGAGAATATGAAAAAAAAAACAAAGTAAATTAAATCATATGTAAGGCAATAAAATGTGCGTCGTTGGAAATTGTAATACAAATATATACCCAAAAGATTGTGTAACACAATTGTCGAGGAACACCTTCCTCCTACGCTGCGAGGGACGACAACCTCCTGCGCTGACTGCCAGTGCACTACTGGCTGTTGATTGAGACGTGTTGACTACACTTAACTGCCAAAATCCGTCTTGATATATAGCTATATATAATGTAATGCTATCACTTACATTTATTGCATAATAACTAAAAAAGAAGACATAAGTCACACAATATTTTAAATTAACCCTGAATGAATATACAGATTTTGTCTGTATGAACATTTGTATAAAAAAATATTTATTCATAAAAAAAAAAATTCATTTTTCTTTTTGGAATCAGAACTGCTGCGACAAAAAGTTTTTATTTTGTTTTATTTTCTATTTTTATTTTAAGGCTGTGATTATTATTTTTTTTTTTTTTTTTTTCATTTTGATTTTCTGAATTGAGGGAAAACCTCAAGATTTCGAGACCACCACCCCCTAAAAAAAAAACTTTCCGGAGCTTTTTTTCTTTTTCTTTTTCTTTTTCTTTTTCTTTTTCTTTTTCTTGTTTATTCATTCTTTTTTGTTCTTTTTTTCTTTTTCTTTCTTTCTTTTTTCAATCTTTTTGTTTTCATTCTTTCTTCTTCTTTTTTCATTCTTTTTTTCATCGTTCATTCTTTTTCCTTTTTCTTTCATTCTTTTTTCTTTCTTTCATTCTTTTTCCTTTCTTTTTCTTTTGTATAAAAGCAAAAACAAAAAAAAAACTTGAAAAATCAGATCCCTAAAAAAACTGATTTTAAATTCTTTCATTCCAAGATTATTAATGACAATTGTAACACCCTTTTTTTACTTCATTTCTTTATTTTTCTTTTCCTCTGTGCGACTTTTCCTGCGTGTGTGGAAGAGACAGAATTTGCCTTGAAATGTGCAAGAGTAATTAATTAAAATAATCACGTGTTATTTTCTTTGGATTTTAATTCTATTGTGAGACACAGCATCACCCTTCCCGTTTTCTGTAACACTTGTGGCATACAATGACTGATGAAACAAAGATGCAGGGAAGATTAGATTCATGCCTTTCCAAAAGTTATCAGGACAGTGGCATGCTGGGAATCTGTTTTCAGAATTGCTCCCAATTGGAAAATCCAATGTTTTCTTTCTTTTTCAATTGAAAGAAATTTGCAAACAAAAGTGTCATTTTGGAATTTATAGTGAATTTTCTCTCTCTCTCTCTCTCTCTCTCTCTCTCTCTCTCTTCTCTCTCTTTTTTTTATTTTTCTCTCTTCTCTTCCTTTCCTTTCTCTTCTCTTTCACTCTCTATCCTTTCCCTTATCTCTCTTCTTCTTCTCTCACTCTCTCTCTCTCTCTCTTTCCCTTCTCCTTCATTCTCTCTTTTGTTTTCTTTTCTCTTATCCTCTTTCTCTTCCATTTTCTTTCTTATTCATTTCTTTTCTCTTCTCTTTCACACACTCTCTCTCTCTCTCTCTGTCCTTTCCTTTCTCTTTCCCTCTCACTCTCTCTCCCTTTCTCTTCTCTTTCTCCTCTTTCTCCTCTCTCTGTCCTTTTCTTTCTTCACACTAACTGATAAAACCAGATAATGAATTTCCGCTCCAATTATTTCCTACAAATTTCACCTGTGTATGTTGGGAGGGGAGGGGTGCCTTTCGTAGAGTAATGGTTAGTCAGACCATTACTAGTGAAATTGATTCTCACTGAGTGCCCCATACTCCTGGCCTTGTGCCAAACTAACCTCAGTAAATGACTACAAATTTAACATAAAAGTCTCCCTTTTTACAAAATTCTTCAGAGAGGATTGAACTTTTTATCAATGGATTGGGGGGGGGGGGTAAATTGATTGGGATAATGGTTCATATATCAAATGCTGCTTTTAAATTTCGGAATTCCATGATTCAGTTGGAAAAAAGTCACAACTATTTTCTTGCTTCATGGTCTATTCTAAGTAATAGTCTTGCTCTATTCTAAGTAATAGTCTTGCTCTAAAATATGATGCTTGTCACCCTTTATGTAACCAATGTGTCTACACATTATGTATGAATGTTGAATGCCAAGAAAAATATTGTGTGTGATAAGAAAGAAAAAATATTTTAATTATTTAAAATGAATTTTTTAATTTTTTTATTAAATATGTCTGACTTGTTGGGTCCCTGCAATTTATTGATGGGAAGGAGAGAACGAGTGGGGGAGAAAGGTCAGTTATGCTCTCTTAACCCTTTCACTCCAATCATTTATATATATATATATAGATATATATAGAGAGATAGATAGAGAGATAGATACATAGATAAAAGGATATGAAAACACACAATGCTGTTAAAATGAAAATATTTTATATCATATTCATAGCTAATATTGAACAATATTTCGATTTATAGAAAATCATCATCAGAGCTTGTTTTTTAATCCGGACTCATCGAGAGAGAAGCAGAAAATAATTTAAATTCAAACCGTAAGCATTGTTGTTCCAAAAAGTGTGTAAGCTATGTGATCGCATTGTCATTTATATATATATATATATATATATATATATTGTTAATGATTTCTGAAAAAAATTTTAAGAAAAATTATTTTTGGAACAAAATTATTTTACTAGACTCTTTTGAAAGCATGAAATAAATATACATAAAAATATTCTGAAATTGAAAAATCCAAACAAACTCAGGTTAATGCATATTATACCTTTTTAAAATTCTGTCTAGAAATGATTAAAACAAATATTGTAGCTAATCCTGTCTGTTGAATTTCCGGTTTAAATGTAATTTAAGTTACATTTAAATTGGAGATGATAAAAGTCAACTGAATGTTTTTTTTAATTTTTCAGTTGTAAAATAAAATATTATTAATTAAAAAAGAATATAGGTTATTTATTCAAATTTAAATTGATAAATTATCAGAGAAAACTATAAATGATAATTTATAAACTATGAATTGTTTAAAAAAATTAAATGTAAAGAATAGATAAATAAATAAAATAAAACATACATACATATATATATATTATAATAAATAAGAAAAAGGGCCGGGTTAGCTCAGTCGGTAGAGTGTTCAGCTAGAAGCCACAAGGTTCCTAGTTCGATATCGGCCCCCGCCAACTCAGCGTATGAGTAGCATGGAGATCTGTGCGGTAAAGTAAGGAGCTGATGGCAGGTGTGGTGCTCCACCTCAGATGCTAAAATAATCTCCTTGGTCTAGCGCTAGTGAAAGGGGATAGACTCCCTCGCTGTCTGGCTGATACTGACATTAGGCCGCCCCGACGACTTTACTTATTTATATATATATATGCTTTTGTGTATGTTTTAAGGTTTAAAATGTAATTCAACTGGACATCGTTGTCTCAGTGGGAGTGAAAGGGTTAAGACCCTATTTGAGGTTCTTCTGGTCAGCCAGTCATTTTATTTCTTCTTTGTGTTTTAACTGGTTTATGAAACAGGCAGAACTTTTGTTATTTTTAGTGCAAAAAAAAAATGATATTTATTTGGCAGGGGAGGTAACTCAAATTTTCTTTGGTTGTGATTAGATCACTTTTTTTATTTACATTTAGAATGTGTTGTTGGCAGATAACATAGAGACAAAAAAAAAGTTTTTTTTTTTTTGTTTTTTTTCAAACGGTACTCTTTCTATTCAAATCTTAAACATAATTGGATTTATTGCCAACAAATTTTGTAAAAATCTCTTACAAAGGGAAAATAGTTTATTAAAAAGTAAAATGAAGAAATTTTATTCAATTGATATTTGTCGCGGGGTTGATAAGGATGTCGACCCCATGAACGTTTTCATAAGAGAATAGTACGTACGACTGTCACAAGGTGGAGTTTGAAACAAACACAGCAAGGAAAATTTTCTCAGAACAAAAATGCCAAGTGCCAACAAGTCAGAGAAACTACCCTAAACTACCATAAAGCATTTTTTCACCTTCAAAATTTTCTCTGATACGGCACATCAACCCCTCGACATATTTGACCAAATTCTTCCATGACAAAACAAATTTGGATTCTTTTATGAAATTCTATTTGTTAACACATTTGCGATAGATTCAATTTTATTTTAATGCTAAAAAAAATTAGTTATTATATAATGTCCACTCTACCCTATATTAGAATATATATATATATATATATAATAATAATAAATTTATTGTGTACAGTGCCAGGTGCACCACAACTCATCAAAGTCTCATGTCTAGTACATAGAATAATGTATTAGTGTTAGAAACATGAACAGTTTACAGTAGTAATATGCATGTATGTGTGCATATGTGTGTGGAGATGGGTATTAGGTATATGTCGGCAAACTACAGGAAGCATGGAGGCTTTGAAAGATTCAGTGTTTCGGCAGCTACAACAGAGTGGGGCAGCTTATTCCATGCCTCCGCAATTCTGAGCGTGAAGAAATGTTTCCGAAAGTCACGTGAGCATATATATATATATATATACACATTTCAATTTACATTATTTATTTGTAGCCAAAATTTTCAAACTGATTTTCACTCTATCTTATCGTAATATATATATATATAATATATAATATATATATATTCTGTGTGTGGTACCAAGTTTCTTGGTACAAGGTGATTCTAGGCTGGTCCTATTCTCTACAGTAGTTTGTTTGTAGAGTTCAGGTTCCGTATGAGAGCTTATTAAATTATATATATATATATATATATATATATATAAGTTATTTTGGCAGCATTTTTTCTTTTATACAAGTTTTGTTGAAATGTACAGACAATTCTTGTCGACAAATTTTTGGTTGATCCTTTCTAATTTCAGGCCATCTTTTTGGTGTTGTTATTGTTATTACCTCCCACTTCTAATCCTTGCTACTACTCGTTCTCGTTAAAAATGAGACATGAAACCATACCATCGTTTCCTACCTGATGATGGCAAATCGTATTGCCGAAAGACTCGTGTTGAAACCTTTGGTGGACTGTTACACCAGTTCCACCCCACCCAAAAAGATGGCCGAAAATTAGAAAGGATCAACCAAAAAAAACTTGTCCGGCAAGAATTGTCTGTACAGTTCAACAAAACTTGTTATATAATTATATATATATATATATATAATATATATATAATATATATCCAAAGTCCAAGAAACTTCCTTACGACACAAGAGTTTTATTTAAAATAACCTGTCGCAGGAGAGCTAATGTGTGCTCTTAATGTTGAGGTCACAGACAAATATATAAGTAAAGAAATAACAAAAGACTTAGAGATTTAGCTTATAGTCTATTTCAAGGAGCTTGACAAATTGTCTAACTCTCCGATTCATGATGAATGTAAATATATATATATATATATATATATAAACATTTCAATTTACATTTTATTTATTTGTACCACCGGTGGTACACAAGTCAATTTGAAAATGTTGTGAATGTGTCAATATAAAAGGCAACTTTGCATTTTAATCCCCTAAAAAATGTAAACAAGAGAGGGTCCTTACCACCTATAAAAAAATATTTTTCTTTGTTTGATAGGTTGAAAAATAAATTTGAAAAATTGGTTCATGTAAAAACAAAAAAAAGTTATTTAAAAAAAAACCTGCAGGACATATTCCGGTGAAATTCAATGCTTATGATTTGGTGATGTAATCTCCAAGACATTTTCGTATTTCTTATCCATTCTTTTTTTTTTTTTTTTTTTTTTTAATGAGAATTCACATAAAAAGCAAAACTCATATATAATGTTCTCAGTTTTTTTTTTTTTTTTTTTTTTTTCCCCTCAATATAATGAAATGCTTTGTCTCTGCAAGTATTCACTTAGAACAACTAAACTCCCCGACAGACAAGAGGGTAACAAGCCTGACAGACGAAAATTCTGCTTGAGTTTCGCTCCCGGCTAGAGGCATGCAGAGTCAGAGACTTTACCACTAGAGCCACCGATACACAGCGAACGATATATGCAAAATTAGCTTATCATGGGTAAATACATCACTATTACTATAATAATTTGTATGTATGTTGAGGGGCGTATTAGGTGTAGTGTAGTAAAATTACAGGAAGCATGGAGGTTTCAGCGCTAACAACTGATGCAGGGTCATTTCTTCAGCAACTCTAAAGCCTAAAAAAATGTTTCCTAAGTCATAGGAGCTGTGCTGTTTTCTTTCTGTATATTAGATACAATGTGTTTAAAAGTGACGGCATTTAAGACTAAAACTCTTCTTTTTTGCCAATTTCTTTTAGTCTTCTGGTTTTTATTAAGTTCCTGTAATTTCTGAATTTCTCTTTTCCAAGCAAATTTCTTTCAGTTTTTATTGCAATAAAAATATTCACTTCTTCCATTTAAAGTTTAAAAAAAAAAGAAATTTATGTTTATTTCCTTGGAGACATTTTTGATGATTGAATTTTTGTTAGTATTATTTGTATTATTTGGACTATTATTCCTCATCTTCATTGTTATCTGTACAACATTTCGGCTGATGTGCCCTCCGGCCTTCTTCAGGTATTTCTTGACGGACTCGGGAACCTTCTTTTTACTCAGTAACCTTCTTGTCATAATTGGAGCCATCACGGAACTTTGAACCTAACCCTTTATTCAGTCCATGGGAGTATCCTGTTCTCATTCGCTAAACATAGCTGGGGTACAGGTGTTAATCTGTGTTAATTATTATTCTATGTTACTGCTGTCCTTGACCAGGATTTGAAACCTGCAGTCTAGAGATAACTGTCACTTTTTGTTGTTTAATCAAATATTCTAATTTCTTTTTCAATAAGCTCAGCTCTTTTGTATATTTGTTTCCTCATCTCTATTGTTATATATACACAACATTTCGCCGATATATCCTCTAACCTTATTCAGGTGTTCCTTGTGAACTCCGAAGCCTTCTCGTCAAATTCATGTATTTAACAATAAAGGTGAGGAAAACATCTGAAAAAATCTAAATTACTGTATTTGACGGCATATAAGACGCACCGCAGGTCAGATTCAGAAAAAAAAGTTTTGAGTTGTATTTAAGTGTATATTGTTGAAAAACAGTCTAGCTGTGCATTACAGCGAGCAGAAACATAGCTGTATAAAAGCAATTTGCAGTTACAGTACTGACCGTAAGCTGCGTTATGAGCATCATAGAGAAGATTAGCCTAGGCCTATGGGAGGTCTCAAACTTCACCTACGATGTATAAGAAAAAATTTTGGGAAAAAAAGTGCGTCCTAATGCCGTCATAATATTGGTATATACAAATTGTCAGCCTCATCTAAAAAATTCAGACAAGCTCAGCTCTTATAATAATTATGATAATAATGAAATTTATTGCATACAGTGCTCATTAAAGTTCTCTATATAGTACATAGAATAATGTACTAATGTCAGGAACTTGAATAGCGTACAGTTGTAATATACATGTATGAGTGTTGGTGTATTACAGGAAGCATGGAGGCTTTGAAAGATGCAGTGTTTCAGCAGCATACAACAGATGCAGGCAGTTTATTCTGTGCCTCAGCAACTTTGAGCGTGAGAAATGTTTCCAGAACTTATTCTATTCAAATAAAGTCCTCATCTTTATTGTAATCTGATTCCTTCTGCTTAAATTATAAATGAACCCTTCTTCTTTTTTTTTTTTGCTTGGGTGGTGGTTGGGAGAGCTGCTGTGTGCGTTTAAAGTAGGCAAAGAGTTTAATTTAAATAAAGCTCATTCTCATCAGATTGACTGCAAGGTGAAGTACAAATCTTGTTTTAATGTTTTGGTTGGAATAAGAATTTGGGTGGGCGGGGCAATTTTAAGTGCCTTCAATAACTTCACACATTCACTTTTTCTTTCTTCTTCTCTCTCATCTCTCTCTCTTCTCCTTTCTTTCTCTCTCTCTCTCTTCCTTTCTTTCTCCTCTCCTCTCTTCTTTTCTTCCTTATCTCTCTTCTTTCTTTCTTTACCTTTCTTTTCTCTTTACTTTCTTTCTTTTCTCTTTACTTCTTCTTTCTCGCTTTTTCTTTATCTCTCTCTATTTCTTTCCTTTCTCTCTTTTTCTCTCTTTCTTTCTCGTTTTTTCTTTCTTCCTCTTTTTCTTTCTCTCTCTCATTGATATACAAAGAGGAATTGCAGTTCTTTTGTTTCTCTTGTGATATGTAATGAATATTCATTTGTGCAAAATCCCCATCTTCTCTCACAGAAAAAGATTTGAGTTAACCCTCTGACCCATAAATATCCAGAGTTTAATTTAGAGAAAATTTAATAATAATGAGTAAACATTGCAGTTGAGGGTTTTAAGGAACTTATCAGACCCCCCCACTTTGTACCCCCATGTCTGGGTAACCAAAATGACATTTCTCTACAACCCCTCACCTCCCCCCAGGTTATTTTCAGATTTATATTCACATTTCAAGCAAAATAAATTTAAAGACCCAACCCCTGCTATTTATGAGCAAGAATCAAATTCTAGTTTAAGAATAAGTTTTTTTATTTATTTATTTTATTTATTTAATAAAGTTTTTCAGCCAGATGATGATACTCGTACAAAAAATGGAATAGCTTTTTTTTTTTTTTTTTTTATATCAGTATTTCTCTTTGTATTATTCGGACTATTGTCCTCCTCATCTTTGTTATCTATACAATAAAGATGAGAACAATAGTCCTAATAATCCAAATTATCAAGCCCCATCTCACAAAAATTCAGAGAGAAACAGTATTTCTCGTTTATGAAGGCCAGTTTCAATGTAAAATTACTTATTTATACAGAAATTTTCAAAAAAATTTCAATTAAAAACACAATTTTTGGAGATGTAGTACGCAACAAATCTCAGGGAAACAAAACCATTTAGGCAACTGACTTCTTCCCTCCCCCCCCCCCACTTCCGGTGTTTGGATCAGAAATTGTGGTGACACTTTCTCTTCTTAGTAGTCTTTTTTTTTTTTTTTTTCTAAGTTCTTTTGGTCAAGTACATTGAACCCCCTCCCCTTCAAAAACAAGTTAATCCCCACAGTACCATACTGCTTGTGGGCCACACACTAAGCTACAAAAGACGTTTATTTTCACACATTGCCCCCTTTTTTTTTTTTTTTTTTTAAGCAATGCTTCCTGCCCTCAAAAAACACCAGCTTCGATTGAAGTCTGTAGCCAAAGCGGTGTCACTTAAACAAAAAACCCTAACCCTAAACCCCCCTAGTTAAAATTAAGTTTTATTACAAAATTTGTGGGTTGTTTTTTCTGAAAAAAAAAAAAAAAAACAGAGCCAAAATTATTTATTTATTTTCCCATTAAACTAACCCTAAACCCCAACCCCAGTTTTTTTTTTTTTTTTTCAAGTGACACCGCTTTGGCTACAGACTTCAATCGTAGCTGGTGTTTGGGTTTTTTTTTCAGCAGCTACCGGCTAGCAGTTTTTGAGGCAGGAGGCCGGGACAGAACTCCCCGAATATACCCAAAGAAACAATATATTAATGTGTGAGGATGATAACTAATTAAACTTTGCCTATTCTAGTAGTGACCACCTCATAGACCATTTCAGACGTTTAGTAAATAAGTTTAAACTTTTAAGCCTACTTAACTATTTACATTGTCTATGAAGAGACCTTTACAAGTTTTTTTTTTTTTTAAACAAAAAATTGCACCGTCAACAAGAAAGTCAAAGAGGCTTTTGCCAAAAAGAAAAACTTCTTGAATCATTTTCATCCACAACAATTAGCCCTTTTTTTTTTTTTTTCTGGTCTACTCACATCTTGTGACCTGACTGCCCCCCCCCCCCCCAAATCAAGACTTGCTAGCCGCCTTTAGTTTTTGTCCATGAGGCACTTTTCTGAGAATATATTCTGATCCCCTTTATATTTAATTCTAAATTTTTCCTCTTGCCTGTGCAAAAAAAAAAACTTGGTAGGGGTGGGGGTGACTTTAATTTAATTCTGTAAAGATAAATTATTTCGATCATTTTAAGAACATTTCATAATTTGTCCTGTTTTGATATTGGAAGTTTTTGACAATTTTAGATCTTTGGAAAATTATAAAGCACCCCCCCTCCCCTCCGTTTGGAAATAGAGAAATATACTTCCCTCCCTTTTGTTTGGGGTTGGGGGGTCCGTTTCTTTAACAGCTTCAATTCAACACAAATAGTCTTCCAAAAGTTTAAGTAACTTTTTTTTCTTTTAATAAAAAGAATCTATTCATGGCAAGGACAGAAATTTTTATTGTGGTCCAATTCTTTTGTAATGTCTTTGTAATTTTTATGAAAGTTATTAAAAATCAAATTCATAAAAAAAAAAAAAAAAAAAAAAAAAACAATTTTGGATGTGTATGTCATCAAGCAAATATTCTTCCTCTGGTTCAAATCCAAGATGCCTTGTAGAAATAATGGAGCCTTTTAAAGTTTTTTTTTTTTGTATACCTGAACTTTCTCTTCATGCTTCCCACCCCCCATTCCATGGTAGTAAAATATTTTCTAATCATCTTAAATATTTCATATTCAGTAGAACTGGATGCTGCTTTTTCTTTTTTTTTGCCTTGGAGACACTGACATTTTTTAAATAAAATAAAATGAAAATCTTTCTTTGTCTTGTTAATTTATGAATAATAATGAAATTTATTGCATACAGTGCTCAGGTGCACCACTACTCATCAAAGTCTCATGTTTAGTACATAGAATATTTGGACCAAGTAACCAATAAGCACCCCAGCTGGGATCTGTTTTGAAAGGGAACACCTTTTTGCTTTTCACCGTAAACTCCCGGTTGTTTGTTTACAAAACGATTTTTTTTTTTTTTTTTTGCATTAGAATTTCACTAAGATTTTTTAAAAGTTTGTTCATGTTATTTACAACCCAAAGGCTTAAGTTTTTATACTAAAATAGTTTTGATTTAATTAAAAAAATTAAAAAATAATTTATTGTGTAAGTAAACATTAAAATATTTTGTAAATAACTATCTCTCATTTAAATAAACATATCTGCATTTCTCTTCTGATTAAATAAAAACTATTTTAATATAAAAATGTGTGAAAAGCAAAAGGTATTCCTTTCAAAATAGCTCCCAGCTGGGGTGCTTATTAGTTACAGTGTGTTGAGGGGGGTATCAGGTATAGTGTTGTCAGATTACAGGAAGCATGGAGGCTTTGAAAGATGCAGTATTTCAGCAGCCTACAACGGATGCAGGCAGTTTATTCTATGCCTCAGTCTGAGCAACTGAGTGTGAAAAAATGTTTCCGAAAGTCATGCTGTTTTCTGACTTTGTAGGCATGCCCACATGGTTGCTGTCAGTAAGATGAATAAATTATTTTGTTTGAAATGAAAAAGAAAAAAAAAAAGACAGGGAATTTGGTTCTTTCCTATAACTCCAACATAAAACAAAGGGGAACCACTCTTGACTTATAAATTATTTATTTATTTATTGATCTACTAGCGGAAAAAGAAGTTAGGGTTAGTTTAATAGGAAGATAAATAATTTATCTGTCAAGAGTGGTATAACACCATAGTGGTGTTATGGACTGACTGGCGATTCTCATTAGATAGTTGAAAAAAATAATTTGGATTAAAAATAACAATTTTTTTAGGTCGTACAAGCGACTTAGATTCAGAGTACAAGTCAGTGGTGGGGTAAAATCAACACTAGATAAAATTTATTACTCGAACAGAGGAGATTTTAAAGTCAGTTGATATAAAGCAAATGACTGTTTCATACAACTGCTGTCATATTCATATCTATTGTTGTTCTTGTGAAGACTGCATAGGATAAGAATTTATTAACAAATATTATCAGGTGCCTCATTAATCAGGAAACTGGGGCGGAGACTTGTTGCCCCCCTCCAAGATGTGTAACCCAAGGCCATGATTTCGATTGGCCGTCCAATCAAATGCAACCGCGTGGGTGGGTTTTTGTACACCCCCTGATGTTTAGACTGTAGGGCCATGGTCCGCGGTTCTATTGGCTGACCAATCAGAGCCTGGATTCAGGGGTTTGGAACCCATAAAAGGTCCCAAAAGGTTCTAGCAGATTGGCAGAGTTGGTTCTTGACCAGATTGGACAACTGCTTCCATAGCAGATTGATAGCTCCGTCTCATAGCCCTTGTCACCGTCTTTGCTTTGTCATCTTGTTACTCAAAGTCCTGAATTTGAATCAGAACCCAACATATATCGCCAGTCAGTCCACAAAATCCGACTCAACTTCAACTTCATATACCCTTTGAGGTTGTACATGATTTTTATCACTGTATAATTAATAAAGGTTGTTTTTATTGTTAAAAACGCGTTCGTATTAATTGTAGTAAACATTGGTGAATTTGGTCACTTTCAGGTACAGCCCGGAGCAAGCACTTCAACTTTCCTGTGGGTCAAAGAACACCCATCGTGTTAGATTCGGCGCCACGACAGCATAGCATTACATTTGGCACCCCGACCAGCATCGTATTACAGTGGTTCCCCTTTGTTTATGTTAGAGTTATAGGAAATAACCAGAAATTTTTATAGTAAGAATCACTTAATGTAAGTAAGTCATCGTCGGGGCGGCCTAATGTCAGTATGAGCCATACAGCAAGGGAGCCTATACCCCTTTTCACTAGCGCTAGACCAAGGAGATTGTTCTTTGCATCTGGGGTGGAGCGCCACACCTACCATCAGCTCCTTTACCGCACAGATCCCTGTGCCACTCATACGCTGAGTTGGCGAGAGCCAGTATCAAACTAGGAACCTCATTGTTTCTAGCCGAACACTCTACCAACTGAGCTAATCCGGCCCTATTTCTCTCAAATGTACTTTAACATAATCAAATGCATTTTTTTCTTAGTTTTGTTAATTGTTTCAACTTTGCTTCAAAGAAAGAAAAAAAAAAAAAAAAAAAAAAACGCAATATGAGTCTAGGTAAAAAATCATACATAAAAATGAATAGGTAGATATTCTAGCCAAAACAACTCATTAGGTTTATAAGTTCCCAAAATTCACACTGAATTGGCCTAGTGAATAAAAATGACAGTTATCTCTGGATTCTGGGTTCAATCCTGAGTAGAGGCAGTAACATAGAAAAATAATTAACATAACTCTTTATTAACCATAGCTGGGATAAGAGTTAAGTTCGAAGTGATGGCTCTCGATTACGAGAAGAAGGTTCCCGAGTCCGACAAGAAATACCCGAAGAAGGCCGGAGGGCATATCGGCCGAAACATTGTACAAATAACAATAAAGATGAGGACAATAGTCCAAATAACGCATATAATACTAATCATCTCGTCTCATCTCAAACATTCAGAGAAATAGAAAAAAAAAAAAAAAAAAACAATTTTCAAATCTTTTCAGTTTAACCAACTTTTATTTTAATCTTTCTACTAAAAATAAATTTTTTTTATTTTTATTTTTTTAACTCGTCACAAAACACACGGCTCAAATGTCATTCAACCATTTGAACTGAAGAAATAAGAAATAATGGAAGATGACAGACAAAAAAAAAAAAAAAGATTATCATCAAGCAAGGGTCCCAAATATTTGAACACACAACGACCGGCATTTTTTATTTTTTTTTTTTATCGTTAGAGAAACAACCTTATCAAAAATCTGGGATTACGAGAATAAATAGGTCCGTACGTGGGTCGCATGTTTGAGACTCTTGCTGGAAAAAGACATTTTTATTTAAGGACAAAAGGAAAAGGAGAAGAAAAAATAGGGAGAGGAAAAAAAAAAAAAAAAAAAAAATAATTATTTTTTTTTTTTTTTTTTTTATTTCTTTTATTTACCGTTGCAAAGCTGCCTCCTAAAATAAGACAGAAATAATCAACATATTGGCCTCTCGGTTTATTTTTATTTTTTTTTTTTTTTAGAGTTCATTTGGAAAAAAAAAAAAAAAAAAAAAATGATTTTGATTACCAGTTCCTCTATAATAACTAACAAAGGAAAACGGTCTGAAAACCAATGGAATTTTTTTTCCGTTTTTTTCCGTTCTTTTTTTTTCTTTCAAGAATAAACAACGTATTTGATATTTTTTCTTCTTCTTTTCTTTTCTGTTGTATGAAATGACAAGGTCTTTCATTAATCTCATTCCTAAGAATTCACTTCAAAAAACAAATTCTACAAGACAATCGTTAAGATTCATAATGACTTTGGATTTTACGAAGGAGTGCATCACACGTCTTCTTGGCATCTCCCAGCAACATGGAAGTGTTTTCTTTGAAGAAAATTGGATTGTCAACCGCAGCGTAACCAACGCCTAAACTTCTCTTCATCACAATTACCTGCAAGAAAACAACAAAAAAATACAAGAATGTAAAATTGTTTCGAAGTGATATTTGTAGCGTAATTATTATGGTCTACAGGGAATTTGGGGATTAAAAAGAAAACAGTAATCGGATTTCTGGAGAAAGAGAAGAAAAAGAAATAAGAACAAAGAGAGGTGAAAGTTTGAAACGGTAAACACTCTTGAAATAATGGATAATACAATTTTCTTATAAACTCATGTTTTTCTATTTAACCCATAGACGGGACCCTAACAGGTACTACCACTCCGGTCAGAGTGGACCAGGGAGCAATGGTGATGAAGGGGTGCTCCACATTCCCCAAACCTCCAAAACTGGAACCTCGCCATCAGATAGAGTTTAACGTCATTCCCAGGATATGCAGACCCTCAGTCACCGCCTTCTAGCACCCATATGATAAAAAGGGGTTGGGGCTTGCCATAAGGGCAATAGGGTTGGGAAAATCATATAGGCGCTAGGGCTTGACGTGACCAGCCGATTGATCGGAAGGGGCCTCTCCGACCGACCGTCTAACCCAAGATAGTGCCCAAAAGTGGAGTATTGCATGTCATGAACTGCTCATCCACCTGGGCTCTATCCTTAAGCATCACGGGTCGCCACCCACGGCCAACAGGTGGCCCATTGGGGGAGTCTTACCCCTCTGCAGAGGTGCATTCTAACACCCCACCGTCAGGGCGGACTGAAATCAGAATTGTATGATTTTGTATAAAACTAAATTACGGAAACGGTAGAAAAAAATTTCTTAAAAATAATTAATGTTCGTTAGAAGGTTGATTTAGAAGGCTATCACAATGCAGGTGTAAAGAAAAAATAATAATACGGTAACAATGATGTTGTGTGTTAACCTGTATTTAATGCTTGAATTTTTCGAGATAAATCTCTTTTTCAAAAAGATCACTGGAACTGAAGTAGTCTAGTTATGGTATTTTTTTTTTTTTTTAAATTAAAAAAAAAAAAAAAAAAAAAAAAAAAAAGTTTTAAATAAAAATTAAAAAAAAAAAAATAAATACCATAACTAGACTACTTCAGTTCCAGTGATCTTTTGAAAAAGAGATTTTATCTCGAAAATTCAAGAATAAAATACAGGTTAACACACAACATCATTGTTACCGTATTATTATTTTTTTCTTTACACCTGCATTGTGATAGCCTTCTAAATTAACCTCCTAACCAATATATACACAATGCTTCAAGCAAATTATAAAACTCTCTTAATTAATGTTCCTTTGTTTAGTGATGTATTGAGAAGTGAATTTTTTTTTTTTTTTAATCAAATTAGATTTGCAACTGTCTGTCTATCTATCTATACTTTTTTATTCAAATTAGATTTGCAACTGTCTGTCTATCTATCTATACTTTTTATTCAAATTAGATTTGCAATATTCAAATTAGATTTGCAACTGTCTGTCTATCTATCTATACTTTTTTATTCAAATTAGATTGCAACTGTCTGTCTATCTATCTATACTTTTTTATTCAAATTATTTGCAACTGTCTGTCTATCTATCTATACTTTTTTATTCAAATTAGATTTGCAACTGTCTGTCTATCTATCTATACTTTTTTATTCAAATTAGATTTGAAACTGTCTGTCTATCTATCTATACTTTTTTATTCAAATTAGATTTGCAACTGTCTGTCTATCTATCTATACTTTTTTATTCAAATTAGATTTGCAACTGTCTGTCTATCTATCTATACTTTTTTATTCAAATTAGATTTGCAACTGTTCTATCTATCTATACTTTTTTATTCAAATTAGATTTGCAACTGTCTGTCTATCTATCTATACTTTTTTATTCAAATTAGATTTGCAACTGTCTATCTATCTATACTTTTTTATTCAAATTAGATTTGCAACTGTCTATCTAAAATTAGATTTGCAACTGTCTGTCTATCTATCTATACTTTTTATTCAAATTAGATTTGCAACTGTCTGTCTATCTATCTATACTTTTTTATTCAAATTAGATTTGCAACTGTCTGTCTATCTATCTATACTTTTTTATTCAAATTAGATTTGCAACTGTCTGTCTATCTATCTATACTTTTATTCAAATTAGATTGAAAATCTGCAACTGTTCTATCTATCTATCTTTTTATTCAAATTAGATTTGCAACGTCTGTCTATCTATCTATACTTTTTTATTCAAATTAGATTTGCAAACTGTCTGTCTATCTATCATACTTTTTTATTCAAATTAGATTTGCAACTGTCTGTCTATCTATCTATCCTGTCTATCTATCTATACTTTTTTATTCAAATTAGATTTGAACTGTCTATACTTTTTTCTGTCTATCTATCTATACTTTTTTATTCAAATTAGATTTGCAACTGTCTGTCTATCTATCTATACTTTTTTTATTCAAATTAGATTTGCAACTGTCTATCTATCTATACTTTTTTATTCAAATTAGATTTGAAACTGTCTGTCTATCTATCTATACTTTTTTATTCAAATTAGATTTGCAAACTGTCTGTCTATCTATCTATACTTTTTTTATCAAATTAGATTTGCAACTGTCTATCTATCTATACTTTTTTATTCAAATTAGATTTGAAACTGTCTGTCTATCTATCTATACTTTTTTATTTCAAATTAGATTTGCAACTGTCTGTCTATCTATCTATACTTTTTTATTCAAATTAGATTTTGCAACTGTCTGTCTATCTATCTATACTTTTTTATTCAAATTAGATTTGCAACTGTCTGTCTATCTATCTATACTTTTTTATTCAAATTAGATTTTTGCAACTGTCTATCTATCTATACTTTTTATTCAAATTAGATTTGCAACTGTCTGTCTATCTATCTATACTTTTTTTTTCAAATTAGATTTGCAACTATCTGTCTGTCTGTCTGTCTGTCTATCCTTTTTTTTTTTTTTTCAAATTCGATTTGCAACATTGCTTCAAGAAAGGGTTTAAAAAAAAAAAAAAGAAATGCTCGAACTTACCTGCTCAGATTTCCAGACTCTGAGGACAGGCATACCAGCAATGATAGAATTGGGATCATCTTCGGCGGCAGAGTTGACTGTATCATTGGCACCAATAACAAGGACTAAATCGGTTTGTGAGAAATCATCATTAATTTCATCCATCTCAAGGACAATGTTGTAAGGGACACCCGCCTCAGCCAAAAGGACATTCAATTGTCCAGGCATACGGCCTGAAAGAAAAGGAAAAAAAAGAAATTACATATTTTAAGGAGGTCTTTGATTTGTTTAAGATCAATGGTTACCAAATTAAGCAGTACCTCCCCCTTTGGTGGGGGAGGGGGGCGACAGGAGAAGACAATAAATAACCACCTTTTTTGTTTTTCACAAAATCTATAACAAATTTATTTTACACACTTCACAGACACACACACATTTCACACAGACACACACAACACGCACACATATTTCACACACACACACAACACGCACACATATTTCACACACACACACACACACATATTTCACACACACACACAACACGCACACATATTTCACACACACACACACACATATTTCATGCACACATATTTCACACACACACACACACAACACGCACACATATTTCACACACACACACACACAACACGCACACATATTTCACACACACACACACACATACACACATATTTCACACACATTACACACACATACACACATATTTCACACACATTACACACACATTACACACATATTTCACACACACACACACACACACATTACACACACAACATGCACACATATTTCACACACACATGCACACATATTTCACACACACATACACACATACACACACATACACACACATTTCACATACACACACATTCACATACACACACATTTCACACACACACACACACATTTCACATACACACACATTTCACATACACACACATTTCACATTACACACACATTTACACACACATTTCACATACACACACATTTCACATACACACACATTTCACATACACAACACATTTCACACACACACACATTTCACACACACACATTTCACACACACACATTTCACACACACACATTTCACACACACACATTTCACACACACACAAATAAATGGAAAAAGTATTAAAAGGAAGTAGGAGTCCACCAACCTGCTACAGGGTGAATACCAAATCTGATATTTTTCCCTTTCTTAACAAGAGCAGCTACCATTTCTGCAATTGGATATTGCGCCTTAGCAACGCATAAACCATACCCGGGTACAATAATTATATTTCTAGCATTGGTAATCAGGTCAGCTGTACTCTCAACATCAATTTCGGTGTGGGTTCCGGTGATTGCCATAGGTTTGCCACCACCAGTACTGGAAGTACCATAACCTCCAAGAATGACGTTAGGTAGAGAACGGTTCATGGCCTGGAGAAATAAAAGAAAATAAACTTGTATGGACCGTTATCAACTTGGAATAATAAAAAAAATTTTTAAAAAATAAAAAACAATATAATTAGTTTTGTTTTACGGCATACAAACCTCATTTGAAAATAAATTAACTCTTAATGGATACACAATTTTTTTTTTATAAGTACATTTTTCAATTTAACATTTAATTAAAAAAAAAAAAAAAAAAAAAAAAAGAAAAAAAAGAAACTTACTTTGCACATAATATAAGAAAGAATGGCACCAGAAGAACCAATCAAAGATCCAACAATGGTCATCAAGTTATTGTTCATCATGAATCCCTCAGCACAAAGGGCCCAACCAGAATAACTGTTTAATACAGTGATCACAACAGGCATGTCAGCACCTGCAAGAATAAGAAAAACAGCCCAATGAAAGGCACATTTCATAGTAAAAAAAAATGGACCATATTACCTTAAACTTGTATGGACAGTTATCAACTTGGAACAATAAAAAAAATTAAAATCCTTTTGGATCTCGATTAAGAAAGAACATATTTTTCATTTACACCGTCAATATCGGGTTGCGGTTAGGGTTACAACCCATAACCCCTAACAAACAACCGGATATTGACGGTGTAAATAAGAAAATTAAAAAAATGGCCTAATGACACAAAATTGAAAAGGGGTGCCTTACGGTAATATGGTCAAAGTAAAAAATAAAAATAAATTATAAAGTCTTCTAATTACCAAAAAGTTCCTATTTTATTCATTATCATTATAATAATAATTATTATAATAATTATCATAATAATAATTATCATTATAATAATTATCATTATTATAATTATTATCATTATAATAATTATCATTATTATAATTATTATCATTATAATAATTATTATTATTATAATTATAATAATTATTATAATTATATTATTATAATTATAATAATTATTATTATAATAATATTTATCATCATTATTATGATATTTATCATCATCATTATTATCATAATTATTAACACTGTGAGCTATTAACAATTTAAATAAAACAAGGGTTGTCTTCAAGCCCTGCACTCCCAAATTTTTCAGCTTTTTTTTAAGGAATGCTCCCTTCAAATTAGCAGCAGGAGCCAACCTCCTTGTATATTCTATTGATTTGCTTTCCTTTCAGAAAAATAACCTTTTTTTTTTTTCATCTTAATTCTTGAAGAATTGTTTTATAATATTTCTCAAATTATTCGGAGCATTTTTTTATTCATTGTTAAAAAGAAATTCATTAGAAATATTAATTGAAAAAATACATAAAATAATTTATGAAAAAAAAAAAAAAAAAAAATCATTTTCAATTTATTCTTTTCATAGAAAAAAAGATTTGAGAATTTTTTTTAGAGTTTGAGTTTTGTTTAGCGGCATATCAACCTCTTTGGGTCATTTAATGCCAAAAAAGGTTATTTTGGATTTCAGTCTTTAAAGTAGTGGTTTTATGGGTTTTGATTTTTGTTTAACGGCATATCAACCTCTGTTGGTCATTTAATGCCAAAAAAGGTTATTTTGGATTTCAGTCTTTAAAGTAGTGGTTTTATGGAGATATTCGATTATGTTCTGTTATATCTTGTTGAATAGTTTTTTTTTTTAGAAAATTAAAAATGTTCCCCAGGTTTCTTGTTTGATAGTATTTGATGCAGTTGTGTTTGAGTCTGTTACAATTTAGAAGGATACGTTTGATTGTAAGTTGTACTTTGCATATTGGGCACATTGGGGCGTCCTCACCTTTTTAAAAGGTGAGAATGGTGATGTGGGTGTGCCCAATACACAATCAGAGAATTTTTTTAGAATAAAAAAAAAAAAAAAAAAAAAAAAAATATTAGTAAAGTAGAACCAGAAAACTGTAAATATCGTCATATTGCATTCTGGGAAAAATTAATCTTCTAATTACTATAAAAATAAAATAAAAACTTAACTCCTAAGAATCATTTAATGTGCCCTCCCCTGCAGAGAAAAAGACATCTTGCTAATGTTGGATTAACAATTTGAATTTGCTTATTTGGAGCTTTGCCCTTTCTGGATTTAATGCCGAATTGGATTGTGTAATCTTTATTGACTTGGAACTGGATACCAACCATTTGTGAGTTAACTGGAACTAAAACCCTTTTCATATATTTATTGTCTATATTACCTTTCAATATGTCCCTTCTACAAATATAGTATTTGGATTATACCATTTGGAACTTTGCCCTTTCTTGATTTAATGCTGAACTGGATTGTGTAATCTTTATTGACTTGGGACTTGATACCAACAATTTATGAGTTAACTGGAACTAAAACCCTCTTCATATATTTATTGTCTGTATTACCTTTCAATATGTCCCTTCTACAAATATAGTATTTGGATTATACCATTTGGAACTTTGCCCTTTCTGGATTTAATGCTGAACTAGATTGTGTATATCTTTATTGGCTCTAGACAAACAGTGAAATGACAAAATACTTATAAAAGAAAAGATAAATACTGACCACCAATGGCTGCCGTAAGAGTCAATCCCATAACACTGGAGAGAGAGGCTGTTGTTCCCAACATGGCAAGGGAAGCAGTAGGACTGTTGGTCATCATGTAGTAACCCATGGCGCCAATATTAGTTGACAAAAGACTAGCATTTACAACATGACGGCCTGGGAGGAACACAGGAGAAGAATCCAACAAACCTAGAAAGAAAAAAGAAAAAAAATTTTAAATTTTAAATTGGTAATCTCAGAATTAGAGAAAGTTTATTAATAGCTATTTTTGTCCTAGTATAAACAATAGTTTAGAATTAAACACTGAATAGATATTTAATTAAAATACACATTCCATATATAGTATGTTCTTACGTTCGGCTATCGTTTCAACGCTATACAGCGCTTTCCATCAGAGATACCAAAGAAAATGGAGAGGCATATATGCAAAAACTTGGCAACAAACAACAATAAAACACAATATTATTTTAAAACAACATTTAATTCAAGTTTGTAGTCTTTGGGGATCATAATACGGACACCGACAGGCTAGAGTTTATAATGTCATTGGGCGGAATTTTTTCATATCAATTAACAATTTTTCACAACGGAAGAAGTTTGTACTTCTCCTTTATGGGTGGGTTCATCTTTTGTATTTTCTTCATGGTTTAATTTCTCTCGGTAGTAGTAACCTTCTTCATGGGAATAATTTTCTCCCGCCCCCAACGAGGTGAGGAAATCCTATGTCCTTGCCGACCGGGTTCCCGAGTACTAACTGCTAACTAACACTGGGGATCGCTTTCCCTTCCCCTCCACGTGACATCACCTATCTCTCGATATAGCTTGGCGTACGTGGGTAAAGCAATGAGTGTAGTATCAGTTTTTCGTTTTCCCTCCGTAAGGTCGGCTACATGCTAAATGATGAAGCAAAATTTTTCTTCTTCCGGTGAGCATTTAGGGTCACATTCTGGGACTCCCCCTCTCTCCCGGCGTCAGCCAGTCTCTCAGAATATTCTAGGAGTTTCCAAATTGTTGATAATTTGATTAAACGTAACAATGTATATTATACACACACACATATATATATATATATATAACAAATAAATAAATAAATACATAATACATGAAAATAATGAAATTGAATGAACGGCTATTACAGCTATCACAACCTTCCGTGTGGCATTATAAAAAGAACACCACAAGACACATGTTTATAACATAAAAAAAATAAAAAATAAAGACAAAAAACGCATCCATTTCTGAAAACCATCTCTGAAGATAAAGTTTACTTTGAAATCGATAAGACTAAAAACATCCTTTTGTTATTTCATATGCATTGTAATTGCCTTCCAATCATTATTATATAATAACATACTTAACAATGCTTCAAGCAAATTACCAATTACTAATTTTAATTATATACATATTCATGTTTTATTCATTCTTGTGGGGTATTCAATTTCTTTTCTTTCAAACTCATTCTTTAAAAATTTATTTAACCCATAGATGGGACCTTAACAGGTACTACCACTCCGGGTCAGAGAGGACCAGGGAGCAATGGTAATGAAGGGGTGCTCCACATCCCCAAACCTCCAAAACTGGAACCTCACCATCAGATAGAGTTTAACGTTATTCCCAGGGCATGTAGACCCTCAGTCACTGCCTTCTAGCACCCATATAATAAAAAGGGGTTGGGGCTTGCCATAAGGGCAGTAGCGTTGGGGCAATCATATAGGTGCTAGGGCTTGACGTGACCAGCCGATTGATCGGAAGGGGCTTCTCCGACCGCCCGTCTAGCCTAAGTAAAGGTCAAGGTGGAGTATTGCAAAGTCATGAACTGCTCATCCACCTGGGCTCTATCCATAAGCATCACGGGTCGCCACCCACGGCCAACAGGTGGCCCCATTGGGGGAGTCTTACCTCTCTGCAGAGGTGCAGTCAGTGCATTCTAACGCCCCACCCGACAGGGCGGTTAATAAATCAGATGCAAATCAAAATTGAATGTAAAAGTAAGTCCTAAAGTCTGTATCAGCCAATCAGTGAGGGAGTCTATCCCCTTTTCACAAGTGCTAGACCAAGGAGATTGTTTTGGCATCTGAGGTGGAGCGCCAAACCTACCACCCCCTTTACCGCCGAATTTAGCAGAATGCGACCAGTCTACCGAGTGGATTGAATAAAGGGTTCGGTTCAAAGTTCTGTAAAGGCTTCAGATTACAACCTGAAGGTTTGGAGTTCACCAAGAAACCCCTGAAGAAGTCTGGAAGATACATAAGCTGAAACGCCATCTATATAACAAAGATGAGGAGAACAGTCCGAAAAATCCAAACAATACAAAAGATGAACAAAGCAAATAGTTTACCTTGAAGTTTGCCAAAAGCCACAAGTGAACCTGTGAATGTGACACCACCGATGTATGTGCCGAGGAAAAGAGAAGTCTTGATGACAGCGGCTGCTGGGTCTGTTGCAAAGTGAGGTTGTTCAATAAGGTGATTGGAGAAACAGGTAAGAACGGCAGCGGCACCGACCAAACTGTGGAAAAGCGCCACCATTTGGGGTAAATCAGTGACTTCAAGACGTTTTGCAAGAACGGAACCAATCAAGCCACCTGGAAAAAGAAAAGGAAAAAAAAAAAATTAATATTTGAGTAATAGGTTGAGAAATATCTTTTTTAAAAGTTGGTCTACTTTATACAGTTAAACAAAAAGATAAAGATTTGATTTCCTTAACTCTTATTTTTCTTAGTTAAAAAAAAATTTTTGTTTTTTAAATTAAAAAAACTAAAAAAAAAAAAAATGTAACAAAAAAAAAATGTAACAAGGGGGGGGTAATGGCATTTTATTTATTTAAATGGGGAAAATTGATTTGATATTTTATTTATTTTTGTTTGTTTTACGGCATATCAACCTCAGTGGGTCATTTAATGCCGACAAAGTTGTGAAATAAATTCCTTCTTAATGCATAATACAATTTTGTTTATAAACTCATGTTTTTCTATTTAACCCATAGATGGGACCCTAACAGGTACTACCACTCCGGGTCAGAGTGGACCAGGGAGCAATGGTGATGAAGGGGTGCTCCACATTCCCCAAACCTCCAAAACTGGAACCTCATCATCAGATAGAGTTTAACATCATTCCCAGGACATGTAGACCCGCAGCCACCGCCTTCTAGCACCCATATGATAAAAGGGGTTGGGGCTTGTCATTAGGGCAATAGGGTTGGAGCAATCATATAGGTGCTAGGGCTTGACATGACCAGCCGATTGATCGGAGGGGGCTTCTCCGACTGCCCGTCTAGCCTAAGTAAGGGCCTAAGTGGAGTATTGCAAAGTCATGAACTGCTCATCCACCTGGGTTCTATCCTTAAGCATCACCGTTCGCCACTCATGGCCAACAGGTGGCCCCATTGGGGGAGTCTTACCCCTCTGCAGAGGTGCATTCTAACGCCCCAGCCAATAGGGCGGCTGGATAGTTGGCTTTTATGGTATGGCAACACTTGTTGGTTTATTTGATGCCAAAGAAGTTTTGTTTTATTCATTTTTGTTGGGTATTCAAATTTTTTTTCATCCCACTCAATTTTTAAATTTATTAATCTTTTTTCTTTTCTTCAAATTATTTTTTTCTTCATTATTTTTTATAAATTCATTATTTAAAAAAAAATCTATTTAACCAATAGATAGGACCCTAACAGGTACTACCACTCTGGGTCAGAGTGGATATGGGAATAATTGTGATCAAGGAATACTCCACATTCTTCAGAGCTCCAGAATTGGAACTTCACCATCAGATAGTTTAACTCGTACCCAAGACATTCAGACCCTCAGAGAGTGCCTTCTAGCACATTTATGATTAAAAAGAAAAAAAAAAAAAAAAAAAAAGGATGGGGCTTGCTATAAGGGCAATAGGGTTAGGACAATCATATAGTTACAAGGGTTTGACATGATCAGCCAATTGATCAGAGGGGGATTCTCCAGACAACCATCTAGCCTAAGTAAGGGCAAAAGTGGATCTGCATGGCATGGACTGCTCAAAAGGTGGAGAGAGTCATTTTTGAAATGATGGAGAGACATTTTTTTTAAAATAAACAAGAGAGACCAAAAAAATTTTTTAAAAAAAGAGAGAGAAAGCAAATGTGAATCTCTTCTTACCTGATCCCATAGTGACTGCCATTTGAGTGAAAAGTTCTGGAGATGGTTTTAAAAGACCAAGAGTTGCAGCAACACCAGAAGAAACACCAATCATTCCAAGTGCATTTCCTGCAAACAAAAACATAGAATATAGACAATTAAATCATTCTATAAACCATCAACATCTAAAGGAGTCATAATGTCAAACTATATTCCTCTTAACCTATACATATAATGGAAAATAACAAATGACTACTATGTAGTATATATTAAGAAAATTTAAAAAAAAAAAAAAAAAAAAAAATTTTTAAATTTAAAAAAATATGTGCACAATGTCTTTTTCAATACATATACTCTCACCATAAATGAGAATATTGACGTCATATTTTAAACCGTTCACCGTATGAAAAATATGAGTTATCCTCATATCCTGATCATTACCTGGATTTTGCTGGGGGTCTGGTGGCTTCGGCCCTGGACCGTAAAAGCTAACAACATTAAATCCCAGGGGTCCATCCCCCCAGGCAACACCTGCCCCCTCAATTTAAAGGGGCAGGGCTGGGTTTATTGCCTGGTGCCTGGGCATCCCTCCTTGAGGAGAAATACAGACGGGATCAACATATTTTTTGCACCCACCTCCCATGAGCTTTGGTTCGTGGGTGGTCCCACATTAATAGGGCCTTTTGCCTAACCGTATACGTGAGGTATGTGGTAAATACCTCAATGATCTATCATCACAATTTCTGATATAAAAAAAACAAACAAGTTTGGGTTCTTACCAACTCTGGCTGTTGTTTGAGAAGAAAGTCCAGTGAGGGCTCCAACACAGCAGAGGCCAGCAGCAAGGTAGGTCATCTGATGAACGTCAGGGTAGCCCCCATGGTAGACACTCAATCCATAACCCCCAAGGAAGGTAGTAGCAGGGATGGCATACAAGTAGTTGTACTCTGGAGGATCAGCTGGAAAAATTAAAACAAAAATTATTGAATAATCAAATCATACAAAGAATTGGTGGTTGAATCCTACTTAACGGACATAAATTCCACCATCGTATGGTAAGAAAAAAAAAAAAAACAAAAAAAAAAACAGGGAATTAACCGAATCTAATAAAATTGGACTATATGACCTTTAGGCACCCCTTTTGCTTTGTTGATTCATAAGTACATTTTTTTTTCATTTACACTGTCAACATCTGGTTGTTTGTTAACAGATGATTTTTAGGTTTTTTTCTTAAAGTATAAAACTAACCCTAACACCTAACAAACAACCGGATGTTGACGGTGTAAATGAAAAAAAATGTACTTATGAATCAGCAAAGCAAAAGGGGTGCCTAAAGGTTGTATGGACCATAAAATTTTCAGTGTTGATATATTGATGAATAAAAGATATAATGCACCAGTTATTTTATTTAAAAACTTTAACATTTTTTCCTGTCAGTTAACTTTGAACCACATATCTTTGGTTTTGTTTTGTGGCATATCAACCTCAGTGGGTCATTTAATGCCGATAAAGTTGTGAAATAAATTTATTCTTAATGCATAATACAATTTTGTTTATCAACTCATGTTTTTCTATTTAACCCATAGATGGGACCCTAACAGGGAGCAATGGTGATGAAGGGGTGCTCCACATTCTCCAAATCTCCAAAACTGGAACCTCATCATCAGATAGAGTTTAACATCATTCCCAGGACATGTAGACCCTCAGTCATGAACTGCTCATCCACCTGGGTTCTATCCTTAAGTATCACGGGTCACCACCCAAGGCCAACAGGTGGCTCCATTGGGGGAGTCTTACCCCTCTACAGTCGGTGCATTCTAACGCCCCACCGACAGGGCGGAATCTTTATTGACTCTGGTCGGGATGCCAAGCATTGAGGAGTTGACTGGAACTAAAAACCGTTTTCAAAATTTATTTTCTGGTTATCCGAGTTGGTAGAGCGTCAGCCTAGGAATGAGGAGCTGATGGTAGGCGTGGCGTTCCACATCAGACATAAAAAACAATCTCCTAGGGCTAGTGCTAGTGAAAAGGTGATAGACTCCCTCACTTTCTGGCCGATACTGACATGAGGCCACCCTGGCAACTAGATTTTTCAACACAAATAACAGGAAAGATTTGTTGGAAAATTTTAACATGTCATTTTATCCTCCTTGTGAGAAATAAAAATATATCGAAAATTATGAATCTGATATGAAATGTCCACAATACCTCTTACGGGAACGCAACTGTAAGGTAAAATAGATTACTGTAATCTCGCGCTCTGACAATTTGTTAAACAAGATAATCCCTTACAAAAAGATATATATATATATATATATATATATATATATATATATATATATATATTAAAAAGTTAAGTCGTCAGGGCGGCCTAAAGTTGGTATCAGCCAGTCAGCGAGGGAGTCTATCCCCTTTTCACTTGCGCTAGACCAAGGAGATTGTTTTTGGCATCTGAGGTGGAGCGCCACACCTACCATGAGCTACTTACTTTACCGCACAGATCCCTGGGCTACTTATTCGCTGAGTTGCCGAGGACCGGAATCGAACTAGGAACCTTGTGGTTTCTAGCCGAACGCTCTACCGACTGAGCTAACCTGGCCCTTAATGAAGAAAAAGTGGGAGTAAATCTGACAGTATGTAATATTATTCATTTATATATATATATATATAATATATATAATATATATATATATAAAAATGAATAATATTACATACTGTCGGATTCACTCCCACTCTCCGACCAAACAACTACGGGAGTGAATGAGCTCTGATGATGATTTTCGTAAAATCGAATATTGATCAGTATCAGCTATGATTATATTATAAATTGTTTTCTTCTTTAACAGCATTGTGTGATGTTTTCATTCCACCTTTTCTTACTCATATTGTCGGATTCATTTCCTTTCTTTTAACTTATATATATATATGTATGTGTGTGTGTGTGTGTGTGTGTGAGATGGTACATATTATTTATAATTTTTTGTTACTCATTATATTATATATATTATGTTTATTTTATAAATTTCATAGAGTTGGCATTAAATAACCCATAGGGTTGATATGCCATTAAACCAAACCAACAGGAATGATCACAGACAAAAAAGTTACGAGTTATGTCCCTTGTTGACACTTGCAATAACTGATTTGAAAAAAAAAAAAAAAAAATTTATATATATATATATATATATATATATATATATATATATATATATATAAACTAAATTAGAAAGACTTACTAGGACGCTTGAACATGTCCAACATTCGCTGAGTGACAAAAAATCCACCTCCAATGTTGATACAAGATATAAACGCAGCAGTTGACGCAAGAGCTTGTGCTGTGTTTGAAGGAAAATAAGTTCCACCCATCAATAACATTCCACCAACAGCTGTGATGCCAGAAATGGCATTTGTCACAGACATCAACGGTGAATGAAGTGCTGGTGTCACACCCCACACAGTATGATAACCTGGAAAAGGAAGAAGGCAGAAGAGAAAGAAAAAACAAGAAATAATTAATTTCATTTTTAAAATTTACACGATTTAAACTTTTTTTTATATCTTACATTAAAAGAAAAATTTTTTTACCTCAACTTTAAAAAAGTAAAAAAATTTTTTTTACCTTAACTTTAAAAAAGTAAAAAAATTTTTTTACCTTAACTTTAAAAAAGTAAAAAAATTTTTTTTACCTCAACTTTAAAAAAGTAAAGGTAACATTTTTAACTACAACAATACTACCAATGCCACCCGTCACATAATATATAAAAACTAGCACATCAAAATATTGCTAAACTTTCAACTCGCATATTTAGATAATTTGTCAATCATTAATCTTTTTAATTCATTTTTTTTTTTTTTAAATTCATTTTGAAAATTGAAGAACAAACACCCAAACTTAAAAGATACAAGAAAATAAGGTAACTTGAAAAAATAGTCGCTTTTTGCATAAAAAAAGAAAAAAGTCAACTTACCTACGATTCCAGCCAAACCAAATGTCGTGACCATGGTCGTAAAAGCTGAGTTAGGGGCAGCAATACCCAGACCTGAGAGCGAAAAAGACAAAACAAAACAGAAAATAAACAAATTCATTTTAACTTAGTTAATACTTTAACCCACAAACCATGCATCCTCAGTTCTTTGGAAACATCACATTTTGTACGTTTTACACATTGAAGTTTTTTACAATAGCTCTTAAAGTATAAATATCAAATGTTGTAATAGTTAAAACATACTGTGGTGTGTCCAGGTCCCACTAGTTTTAATAAATTCTTGTTGGGGCAGCCTAATGTTAGTATTAGCCAGACAGCGAGGAAGTGTATCACCTTTTCAATAGCGCTAGACCAAGGAGATTATTTTAGCATCTGAGGTAAAGCGCCACACCTACCATCAGCTCCTCACTTTACCGCACAGATCTGTGCCACTCATACGCTGAGTTGGCGAGGGCCAGTATCGAACCACAAATGAGTTTTATGTCCTCAGTATTGGCTTTCTTTTCTCTTTCATACCACAGGAGATTTAGTTTGTTTTTTTATAATTTTTGTTATCATAGCTATGGCCAAGATTTCACACATCTTTAACCGTAATGACCTGCCATGGATTAAAATTCAACAAAACCCGGAAAAATATTTATGAAACTTAAATTTTGCTTTATTATGAAAAATAATTTTTTTTTAAAATAAAATAAAACATGAAAAATGTTACAATTTATAGTGTCATAAATTGTTGACAGACCCTGTAGCGAGAATTCAAGGGGGCCAGTGGAAAATTACCAGGACTGTCGGTAACCCTGACCCCAGAGGCACGTCACAAGAAACGTGATAGTTTTTAGATTCGACCAGACATTGAGGCAAGACAAATGTGTCACTGCTGAGGTCGGCGAATAAGAACATGGGCTAAAAAAAGCTTGATCAAGAAATAAAATATCTTGTGAATTTAATTACAATGACTAAAGTTAGCCTGAAAGAAGTCCTTAGTTAGAAGAGACAGCAACTAGATCTAGTGTCGGCCAAAGAAGAGGTGTATTTGCCTCATACCCCACTTGTATAGGCTGGGCACAAGGCCTCGTTTTAACGTGGGCTCACCCACAAGCCGAAGCTCATGCGTGGGAAAGAAAAATTGCGTTGATCCCGTCAGAATTCCCCCTCAAGGGGGGCACCTCAGGCGCTGGGCAATAAACCCAGCCCTGTCCCTTTAAGTCAAGGAGGTAGGTATTGCCTGAGGAGATGGCCCCCTAGGATCGACGCTATTATTTAACTCTCAACAAGTCCAGCGGCCGAAGCTCGCTGGACCCCCAGTGTTAACTGGCCAAAGAAGAGGAAACAGCCAGACAAAATAGTAATGAAGATAGCAAGAAACAAGTAAGATCTCCAACCAAGTAAGTCTCTAATCTCTGTATCTCTCTCTCTCTCATATCTCTATCACCAAGAATGCTCTATTGTCTATACCCAATGAGGGTATATAACAAAAATGTCAAGTGTCATATTCAAAAAGGTAGGTTAACTATTGGTTAATGGAACAAGCCAAACACCTCAACTTAGGGGACCGTTCCTAGCGTTTATAGTGATAAAACAATAATAACAAGTTGAACCTTAAGTTAAAAAAAAAAAAAAAGAAAAAAAAAAAAAAAAGAAAAAAGAAAGTATTTTTGATCAACTTACCCAGAATACCACCAAGTCCACTAGTGTACATTAAAGAATCTTTTAGAGTGATGTTAAAATAATTTGGGGGTTCTGGTGGCGCTACTTCAACTGGAGCAGCGGCTGCAGCTGCAACAGCTTGTGGGGAAGGTTCAGGTGGGGGTGGTGGAGGCCACATCAGTTCTCCCTAAAAAGAAAAGAAAAGAAAGAAAAGAAAAAAAAAAAAAAAAAAAAAAGGATCATTAGAATTGAATCAATGCTGATATTCCAATAGTTACCTACACACAAAAAGGCTATTTCCTATAAGTCCAACATAAACAAAGGGGAACCACTCTTGACTGATTATTTATTTATTGAAGCAATTGAAGTTAAACTTTTTTAAAAATCTCTTTGCGATGGCGCAATTCCTAGAATTCTCCCAAAATGTCCCTCATATCTATCATCATCAATCACCTCTAGAGAGTCACCAGATTCTAGAAGAATTCGACTGGACAATTCTGCACTTAAAAGTGCTTTAAATGAAAGTGTTAAGGATGCGTTAGCATATACAAAAACAAAACAAATTTTATGATATTAATGATCTGGTAGGAAAATTAAATTTTCTTGATAGAGATTACTGGAATGTTATTAGGCAGCAAGAAACAGTTATCATATGCAGTATCATAAAAACCCCATATCCAAAAATAAATTTGTCTCTTTTAATCAAGTCTAATTTTATTTATTGATCTACTAGGAAAATAGTAGACAGGGTTAGGGTTTAGGGTTAGTTTAATGGGAAAATAAATAATTTATCAGTCAAGAGTGGTTCCCCTTTGTTTATGTTCGACTTATAGGAAATAACCCTTTTGTGTATGATTTGGTTAGTTCTATCTGGGCTTTCTGAAGGTTGTGTATATTGGTGTTAGTTGGGTTTGTTTTCTTACAAAAATCACCAGATTGGGTTAATTCCTATAAGTCTAACATAAACAAAGGGGAACCACCCTTGACTGATAAATTATTTATTTATTTATTGATCTACTAGGAAAAAAGAAGACGGGGTTAGGGTTTAGGGTTAGTTTAATGAGAAAATAAATAATTTATCAGTCAAGAGTGGTTCCCCTTTGTTTATGTTGGACTTATAGGAAATAACCCTCAAAAAATATTCAAAAATGAGAATTTGTCAAATCATATTACAAAATGATATCAAATTTTTTGAAACACTGTATCTGTAACAGTACAGTTTACTGGAACAAAAAAAAGAAAAAAATGAATCTGCAACAATAATATCATAAATTCACAATCTTTGATTTCTTACTTTAGATCAGGATTCTGTTATCCACACCAACACACGAAACCTTCAGTACACACAAGAAGTAAAGACTATAACAGGGTGTCAAGTCCTTTGTTGTCACACACAGAACAGAACGAGCAGGTTATGTTCAATCAATACGCATGCGAAGTCTGTAGGAGAACTGCCCCCACCCCCCACTCGTCGTTTTTTTTTTTTTTTTTAAATGTGTCGCTGCCATCTTATGCAAATAAGTCTGCAGCCTAAAAATGGCAGTTTGGCGAATGGCTCTCAGAGAGTAGATTGACACGCGAGACAGCAAACGCGTTTAGCTCCCAGTAAGTCAGTCACTTCTATTACAGTATCTTATTCTTTTTGTGAGATTTGCTTGTTTACAGAGAAAAGTCACACAATATTCACATTTTAATTTCTTTTAGGTAATCTGAACATTAGCTACATAAATGAGAGTAACCTCCCCTTGTTTTTTCACTTTGAGGGAGCCATCTGTCATTTTCATTTCACCGTAATCAATACAACTGCATGTTTTAACACAAAAATATCATAAAATGTGTTCTTAATAACAATTAAGTTCATTTCAAATAATGCATGAACACATTTTATGATATTTTTGTGTTAATACATTCAGTTTTATTGATTCGAACAAATTCGTATTTTCAGTGTAGATATATGGTGAAATGAAAATGGCCAACCAATCAGACGGCTTTCTCAAAGCGAAAGAAACAAGGGGAAGTTACTCATTTATGTAGCTAATCTTCAGATTACCAAACATTAAACATGGAATTTTGAGTTGTTTCTACCCATAGGCTTGTTTTGTTTTACAGCATATCAACCTCAGTGGGTCATTTAATGCCGACAAAGTTGTGAAATAAATTCCTTCTTAATGCATAATACAATTTTGTTTATAAACTCATGTTTTTCTATTCAACCCATAGATGGGACCCTAACAGGTACTACCACTCCTGGTCAGAGTGGACCAAGGAGCAATGGTGATAAAGGGGTGGTCCACATTCCCCAAACCTCCAGAACTGGAACCTCACCATCAGATAGAGTTTAACGTCATTCCCAGGACATGTAGACCCCTAGTCACCGCCTTCTAGCACCCATATGATAAGGATTGGGGGTTGCCGTAAAGGCAATAGGGTTGGGGCAATTATATAGGTGCTAGGGCTTGACGTGACCAGCCAATTGATTGGAGGGGGCCTCTCCGCCCGCCCGTCTAGCCCAAGATAGGGCCAAAGTAGAATATTGCATGTCATGAACTGCTCATCCACCTGGGTTCTATCCTTAAGCATCACGAGTCGCCACCCACAGCCAACAGGTGGCCCCATTGGGGGAGTCTTACACCTCTGCAGAGGTGCAGTCGCTGCATTCTAACGCCCCACCGACAGGGCGGTCTACCATTTGACATCATTTGAACGACAATTAGTTATGAAATTAGATCCATTTTTCTGAAACTTAAATGACCATAAAATCATAAATTCTAATTTGAGTGATAAAAGATTTGGTTATTTCCTATAAATCTAACATAAACAAAGGGGAACCACTCTTGACTAATAACTTATTTCCCCATTAAACTAACCCTAAACCCAATCTTTTTTTCGTAGTAGATCAATAACTAAATAAATGTATCAGTCAAGAGTGGTTCCCCTTTGTCTATGTTAGACTTATTGGAAATAAAAGATTATTTGTTTTTATTTTTTAATTGGTTTAATATAAATTAAAAACTTAATTTTATTAAATCAAATAACTTACCTGATTCAAAATAATAGAACCACGTACAACTTCATCAGCCAAGTCTACATTGTAATGATCTTTTTCGCCTGAATAAAAAGAAATTCAAAAGCAGAATTAAAACTTAGTGGCTTATTATTGGTTGGTGGGATTTTATGGCATCTCAACCCTTGTTGGGTTATTTCCTATAAGTCTAACATGATCAAAGGGGAACCACTCTTGACTGATAAATTATTTATTTATTTTCCCAATAAACTAACCCTAAACCAGTCTTCTTTTTTCCTAGTAGATCAATAAATAAATAATTTATCAGTCAAGAGTGGTTCCCCTTTGATCATGTCAGACTTATTAGGAAATAACCTGTTTTATTCATTCAAATATTTTTTTCAAACATATTTTTCTATTTAACCCAGAGAGGAAACATTAACAGGTACTACCACTGCGGATCAGAGTGGACCTGGGAGTAATGGTAATGAAGGGGTACTCCACACTCCCTAGAGTACCAGGATTGGAACTTCACCATTAGATGCAGTTTAATGTTATACCCAGGATACCTATTATTAGTGTCAGCCAGACAGTGAGGGAATCTATCTCCTTTTAGCAAGCGGTAGACTAGATTTTGAGTTGAGTTTTATTAACCCTTTTAGTACGGAGAGAAACTCAAATTATGCAAATATACTAAATACATGAAAACTTTAGTTCACATTACTTGTGGGATATACTGACCCTCACTCAAAGTAACTGACCCCCCCACCTCAAAGTACCCCTTATTCAACATACATCAGCTTTAAAATTTATCTGAATTTTTTAGATGAAGCTTGATAATTATTATTACTAGCAACAGAAAACACCCTCCAGGCATCGTAAAAATTAATTTTTGAAAGACATTGCCTGAGAGGGTAGAAGTTAAAAATTCAATGTCAGAGGGTTTGTATCATAAGTAAGACAAATCCTCATATTCATTAAAGGAGTAAAAAAACAAAACAAAAAACAATTTGAAATGAAAACCGAGTCCCGTCCCTCTCAAATAAAATGTTGCGTGCATATTATAATCGAACAATTATTTTGAATATTTTCCACATCAATTTTACACAAAATCGTAGGTATTTATTTATTTGTAAAACTTTTTAGTTAACTTCTTGTTACTGTAAACAAAAAAAAAAGGACAAGTAAAAAACAATTTTAAAAATTGCTTACTCAAATTTTGGGTGTATATAGCATAAGAATATGACGTGAGCTATGACGTAGTTTTTGTTACAGACAGAAATTTTCGGCCAATGTGCCCTCCGGCCTTCTTCAGGTATTTCTTGTCGGACTCAGGAACCTTCTCGGTCTTGGGAAACTTCTTGTTGTAATCCGATTTTAAAAAATTAAAAATATTTATGCTAGGAACATCCCAAAAGGAAAAATATCTAGAGTTGCTTCCCTTGATGAACAAGAGAATGTTTGGTTTGTTTTGTTTTATGGCATATCAACCTTAGTGGGTCATTTAATGCCAGCAAAGTTTTGAAATAAATTCATTTTTAATGGATACTCAATTTTTATAAACTCATGTTTTTCTATTTTACCCATAGATGGAACCCTAACAGATACTACCACTCCAGGTCAGAGTGAACCAGGGAGCAATGGTGATGTAGGGGTGCTCCACATTCCCCAAACCTCCAAAGCTGGAACCTCACCATCAGATAGAGTTTAACGTAATTCCCAGGACATTTTTATTTTCACTTGAAAAAGTTCACAGCCCAAATATGAGGATGACTACACTTCCCTCAAGTTTTTATTTTTGTTTACTCACATGCAAGGGGGGGGGGTAGGCGAAAGATACATACCGAATGATAAAAGAAGTTTGACAATGTTGTTGGAGTAAAGGGTACTCGACTGTGTCGGCAATCGGCTGGGTAAATCTGTGTAGCCAATGTGCACCACATCGTTGTACTTGTACAATTCTCCAGGACGTGTTGTCTCAATGTTGCCACCGGCTTCTGCTGCTAAATCCACAACGACGGAACCAGGTTTCATGGATTCAACCATTGTCTGAAGGAGGAGAGAGAAAAAAAAGGTTGTAAACTCAGTACCAAAAAATATGAGAGAGAGAGAGAGAGAGAGAGAGAGAGACACACACACACACAGTTACACACACAGAGAGAGAGAGAGAGAGAGAGAGAGAGAGAGAGAGAGAAGAGAGAGAGAGAGAGAGAGAGAGAGAGAGACACACAGTTACACACACACAGACAGAGAGAGAGAGAGACACACACACACACGCACACACACAGACACACAGAGAGAGAGAGAGAGACAGACAGACACACAGTTACAGAGAGAGAGACAGAGAGACAGACACACACAGTTACAGAGAGAGAGACACACACACAGTTACAGAGAGAGAGACAGACACACACAGTTACAGAGAGAGAGACACACAGTTACACAGAGAGAGAGAGAGAGAGAGAGAAGAGAGAGAGAGAGAGAGAGAGAGAGAGAGAGACACACACACACACACAGAACAGAGAGAGAGAGAGACACACACACACACGCACACACACAGACACACAGAGAGAGAGAGAGAGACAGACAGACACACACAGAGAGAGACAGAGAGACAGACACACACAGTTACAGACAGACACACACAGTTACAGAGAGAGAGACAGACACACACAGTTACAGAGAGAGACACACACAGTTACACACACAGAGAGAGAGAGAGAGAGAGAGAGACACACACAGTTACACAGAGAGAGAGAGAGAGAGAGACACAGTTACACAGAGAGAGAGAGAGAGAAGACACACACAGTTACAGAGAGAGAGAGAGAGAGAGACACACACAGTTACAGAGAGAGAGAGAGAGAGAGAGACACACACAGTTACAGAGAGAGAGAGAGAGAGAGACACACACAGTTACAGAGAGAGAGAGAGAGAGAGACACACACAGTTACAGAGAGAGAGAGAGAGAGAGAGAGACACACACACACACAGTTACAGAGAGAGACACACACACACACACACAGTTACAGAGAGAGAGAGAGAGAGAGACACACACACACACAGAGAGTTAGAGTTAGAGAGAGGGACACAGAAAGAGGGTTGCTCTTTGCATGAAAAGAGTTCAAATGGGATTTTAATAAAAATAGAAATTAGAAAAATCAAAGAAAAGAAAATCATAAATAAAATGGAATATTTACTTTGCTGATGAGTTTTGGTGCTGGTTTTCCCGGAATTAATGCAGTCGAAATAAGAATATCAATATCTTTGCATTGTTTGGCAAATAAAGCCATTTCAGCTTCTATGAATTCTTTAGACATTACTTTAGCATAACCACCAACACCGTCTCCAGATTCCTGTAAAGAGAAAAATAAAGACTCAGTCTCTATGGCACATAAATTAAATCAGTTAAATTTAATGGACATTTGGTCTTGAAGAATTCTATCTTTGCCCAAAAGTGACAAGAAATTGTTGAAAGCAAAGAGAAAATGAGAAACTACATTAGGAGAACTAGCAAAAATATGCACCCACTGGGTGCACATATTTAACTTTTATTGTAATGAAATATATTAAATTAGAAAGACTAATGAAACTAAATAAGAATGCAGATAAAATGATTTGAAACAAAGGAGGTATAAATCGAAAAATAGAACAACTTTGAAACTAACTCTTCCATCACTCCCATCTTTCATTGCTAGATTTTCCTAATTTAACTATTTAGTTAAAATAGAAAGTAATTTATACTTGTTAATGGATTTCTTTTAAGATTTGTCCCCGATATTTTTGCTCATATTCATTAAGATAAAAAAAACAATTAGAAATCAATAATACTAAGTACATATTTATTAGAATCAAATTTTTAATATCAATATGCAAATTAGCCTTCCCGTTCACATTGTAAACCGCTATTTTGTTGTACATATAAATACACTTGCATGTTTTTAGTATGTAGATGGCCAACAGTATTCATGATGTAAAATAATTTTATTAATAATTGAGGTTAATAATAAAATAGCGGAGAATGTGACGTAAATAACTAAGGGAATTGTGAATTGAGTAGTGATATAGTTTCGGTTACAGACAGATAAACACACAATCTCCGTTATAATAAGAATACAAAACATTTTGTAATTTTCACCTTTAGTTGTTAATATTCCTAGCAAATAAGGCAATTAGAGTAACCTCCCTTGACTTTCACTTTGAACCAAGCCAGTAGCTATTTTGAAAGTCTCTGTGCACCTAAAATTCTAAAAAGGACGCAGTAAAATCATATTCATGAGTCCCAGTGTTTTTCTTTTTTCTTCCCTCACCATTTCAAGCTAACTGTAAATACATTTCAATATTTTCTTATTACACAGGATGGGCTACATGGTAAGGTTAAAGGTTAAACAGCTTTAACCATTTCCCCAGTTCATAAATAAAAACCCTACAATTTATTAAGAAACTTTAGTTGGAGCCTACCAAATTTCTAAGAGACCCATTCAAATCAAATAATTGGGATGCACTAAATCAAAAACCTATCCACATCACAAATTTATATGTTTATGAAAAGTGGGCGACTTAACCAAGAATATGAAATATCGAGTTAGTTGCAACTTCGACCGTTGATCAAATAATTAACTGAATAAATCATAGTTATAAAGAATATAAAAGTGCTTAATACGTTTTTAGAGCAGATTTAGTAAAATGGTATAGTGAGATAGCCTACTCGAGTTTCACCTTGCACAGACCATCAGTGTTATCTGCAATGAATTAATTAAATTCTGACTATACCATTTTACTATATACAGAGTGGGCCAAAAGTAGAGTTACAGTTACTTCATTATCTGTTTCATCGGAATTTGTGTCATAATGTATGCCAGAGTGTTTTGGACAGATACAAAGATTGTTGCAAGGTTGAAAGTGGGCACTTTGAACACTTGAGAGATTAAATGTTCAATGTAAAATGTCTAAATATGTAAATATAATGTATGTAAATATATATAAATAAATGTCTAAATTTCTAATAAAAGGTAAAATGCTTAAGTGTTAACTGTAACCCTACTTTTGGCCCACCCTATATATATATATATATATATATATATGATGGACTCTCCCGTTGATTTCGATGTATGAGTGTTCATACAATGAACATCCACACAGTGATTTGTTTATAGTGGTGAAGGCTTGTGTTGGACCATCCACACTTTTTGGCACAGTCGATAGGAAAGAATTGGTGCATCAAGGGTTGCCACAAACCCAATCAACGACCGACCTCAGGAATTTTGAATTCAGAGTTATCCCTCTCCTAGACTGGTTACCTACCCAAGGCTGAAGGGCCCAGTCTGCCCTACTATTTAATCCATAGAGGGAGGGAGAATATATGGATGCATACCTTTCCCAAGGGTATTAGTGCTATGTGAAATGCCAACAGCTTCGTCTAGGAATTGAACTCGAATCGACGAGTCCACTAACCACTAGCCCACGCGCCTCCATATATTTTATATATATATATATTGTTGTCAAAGGGTCTCCGTATGCTTCTCGTAAGTATATATATTAGTCTTTATTTAGGTATAAGTATCCGTTTGTGGGAGGTACATATATCAAGTTTGGGCATTAGTGTGAAGCATTAAAGAAAATATAAGAAACTTGGTCGTTTTAGAGAAGAGTTTTGTTTATTTAGTACATTTTCAGGATTATAATACTCCCTTCTTCAGACTGGTGAAAGAAAATGATGCTGGCCTCTGGCTGTTCCTTATAGTATATATATATATAAAAACGACCCCCCCCCCCCAAAAAAAAACCCCAGATGTATAGATATATTTACCTCAATTGAAACTTCCAAGAATTCAGCTCCCATTGATTCCACTTGTTCTTTGACAGCTGAACGTGTATCAAAGGCTCGGACAATAGCACCCATGTTTTTAGCAGTGCCAACTGCGGCCAATCCAGCGACACCACCTCCAATAACGAGAACTTTCGCAGGTGGTACTTTACCTGCAGCTGTAATTTGACCTGAAAGGAGGGAAGGGAAAAAACAAAACAAAAAAAAAATCAATCACAATACAATAAACATTGATTTCTCATAAATTCAAGTTAGAGAAAAATGAATCACAGCACAGATTGTATTTTTATTGAGGTTTTTTTTTTGACTCCATTAAAAAGGTCACAAATTTGAACAATGGATTTATTGAATTTTCTCTTATTTGAAAATTTGAAAATCCTGGACGAGTCTGTTTGCATTTCACATTGCGCTAATGCCCTTGGGAAAGTATCAATCTAACTATTCTCCCTCCAGTTATGGTTTGGTTTGGTTTGTTTTACGGCATATCAACCTCAGTGGGTCATTTAATGCTGATAAAGTTTTGAAATAAATCAATTCTTAATGGATAATACAATTTTTTTATAAATACATTTTTCTATTTAACCCATAGATGGGACCCTAACAGGTACTACCACTCCGGGTCAGAGTGGACCAGGGAGCAATGGTGATGAACGGGTGCTCCACATTCCCCAAACCCCCAGAACTGGAACCTCACCATCAGAGAGTTTAACGTCATTCTCAGGACATGTAGACCCGCAGCCACCGCCTTCTAGCACCCATATGATAAAAAGGGGTTGGGGCTTGCCATAAGGGCAATAGGGTTGGGCCTCCAGTTATGGGTAAATAGTAGAGCAGACTGGGGTCTGTAACCTTGGTGTGGCAACCAGTCTAGGAGAAGGAAAGTTCTGAATTCCTTGACAAGTTTGCATAGTTTGTAAAAATTAAAGTCGTCAGGGCGGCCTAATGTCGGTATCAATCATGCAGTGAGGGAGTCTATCACCTATTCACTAGCGCTAGACCAAGGAGATTATTTTAGCGTCTGTGGTGGAGTGCCACACCTACCATCAGCTCCTTTACTGTACAGATCCCAGTGCTACTCATACGCTGAGTTGGCGAGGACTGTAGTGGGGGGGTAATTCCATGTCAAATCATCAAGGCCATGTCACCCACCCCCCTTCAATTTTGTAGAGGTGTAGACCAGATTAAAGTTAGACAATCCCCCAAATTTGAGATTCCAATTCTAAATATTCGCCAAGTTATGTTGATTTTAAACACAAAAAATTTGAGGGGCGGGGGAGAAAAATAGTGACATTTTGTAAACTATTTTTGTCTATGCGTTCTAGAGCTTCCCTACTCCTAAAAATTGGTTCATAGAAGCTTTTAGATCTGAGGAATCCAAAAATGTTATCAAAATAGGCATAAAACCCTTTTTACGTTATTAATGATTTCTGATTTTTTCAATGCAAGATCAATTAGTATTTGGATTAGTGTTTAGTTAAATTAGTTTATTTCTTTTTTGCAACTAATTTCTTAAATCTTAAGGGGCCAGTTAGGTGAATTCTATAGCACTGGGATCTGTGCAGTAAAATAAGGAGCTGATGGTAGGTGTGGCGCTCTACCTCAGACACTAAAATAATCTCCTTGGTCTAGCGCTAGTGAAAAGGGGATAGACTCCCTCGCTGATTGGCTGATACCAACTTTAGGCCGCCCCGACGACTTTACTTTTTATATATAATGTAATGCTATCACTTACATTTATTGCATAATAACTAAAAAAGACACAAGTTACACAATATTAGAAATGAACCCTGAATGCATATACGCCTTTATGTACAGTATGTGTACAAAATGTACAGTATGCATATCTAAAAAACTAGGTGATTAAAAACGGATTTCAAATCTGAATTCAGCTGCAACCCCAAATTAGGTTAAAACAGATATTTTTGTGCTTGCCTCAATTTCTTTGTAAACCAGTGTTATCAAACGAGCAATGTCCAGAAATGCACTGAAAGTGATTTTAAAATGCATTGAACAAAATGCATTGAAAGTGATTTTACCACAAAAATGCATTGAAAGTGATTTTACCACAAAATGCATTGAAAGTGATTTTACCACAAAAATGCATTGAAAGTGTTTACCACAAAAATGCATTGAAAGTGATTTTACCACAAAAATGCATGAAAGTGATTTTACCACAAAATGCATTGAAAGTGATTTTACCACAAAAATGCATTGAAAGTGATTTTACCACAAAATGCATTGAAAGTGATGCAAAATGCATTGAAAGTGATTTTACCACAGAAATGCATTGAAAGTGATTTTACCACAGAAATGCATTGAAGTGATTTTACCACAGAAATGCATTGAAAGTGATTTTACCACAAAAATGCATTGAAAGTGATTTTACCACAAAAATGCATTGAAGTGATTTTACCACAAAAATGCATTGAAAGTGATTTTACCACAAAAATGCATTGAAAGTGATTTACCACAAAAATGCATTGAAAGTGATTTTACCACAAAAATGCATTGAAAGTGATTTTACCACAAAAATGCATTGAAAGTGATTTTACCACAAAAATGCATTGAAAGTGATTTTACACAAAATGCATTGAAAGTGATTTTACCACAAAAATGCATTGAAAGTGATTTACCACAAAAATGCATTGAAAGTGATTACCACAGAAATGCATTGAAAGTGATTTTACCACAGAAATGCATTGAAAGTGATTTTACCACATGCAGAAATGCATTGAAAGTGATTTTACCACAGAAATGCATTGAAAGTGATTTTACCACAGAAATGCATTGAAAGTGATTTTACCACAGAAATGCATTGAAAGTGATTTTATGCCATTTGAAATGCATTGAAAGTGATTTTACCACAAAAATGCATTGAAAGTGATTTTACCACAAAATGCATTGAAAGTGATTTTACCAAAATGCATTGAAAGTGATTTTACCACAAAATGCATTGAAAGTGATTTTACCACAGAAATGCATTGAAAGTGATTGAAAGTGATTTTACCACAAAAATGCATTGAAAGTGATTTTACCACAAATGCATTGAAAGTGATTTTAAATGCATTGAAAGTGCTGAAAGTGATTTTACCACAGAAATGCATTGGAAGTGATTTTACCACAGAAATGCATTGGAAGTGATTTTACCACAGAAATGCATTGGAAGTGATTTTACTACATAAATGCATTGGAAGTAATTTTACTACATAAATGCATTGGAAGTAATTTTACTACATAAATGCATTGGAAGTAATTTTACTACATAAATGCATTGGAAGTTACCTCACAATCAAATCTGAATTCAGCTGCACCCCCAAATTAGGTTAAAACAGCTATTTTTGTGCTTGCCTCAATTTCTTTGTAAACCAGTGTTATCAAAACAAAAAGAAATAAATAAAAAGAGGAAACGGTACCTGTGAAAAATCGGCCAAAGTTGTTTGCAGCTTCTACGACAGCTTTGTAACCCGCAATATTTGCCATTGAACTGAGAGCATCAAAAACTTGAGCTCGACTGATTCTTGGCACGCAGTCCATGGCAAAAACGGTCAATTTCTTCTCGGCCAGTTGATTGATCAGTTCCTGGTTTTGAGCTGGATACAAAAAACTGATCAATGTTGAGCCATCTTTGAAGGAACCAAGCTCCTCAGTAAGGGGACTTCGAACTTTGAGGACAATGTCATTGTTATAGACGGCTTCGAGGCCGACAATAGAAGCGCCGGCAGACTCGTAATCAGCATTTAAGAATTTGGCCTCCAAACCTGCGTTTTCTTCAACGTTAACAGTGAAACCCTTTTTGGTGAGTTGGGCTACACTTGCAGGTGAGACGGCCACACGTCGTTCATTCGTAAACAGTTCTCTAGGCACACCAATGCTGAGTTTGTTGTAAGGAACGCCTGGAACTGTCCCCTCTGAGGACAAGCGTCGGGTACTGGTCTTCAAACCACGACTGCATCGATAGGAGAGTTTGGAAATGTGGGAACCGATGTTCCCTGCCAATAAGGCAGTCTGGTGTAACCGAAGCAACATCCTGATACCTTCAAAGAGGATATTTCACCTGCAAAGAAAAAAAAGAAAAAATAAATTAAAAAATAAGAAAGGTTAAAAAAAAGGTTTTGGCAAAATTCAATAAAATGAATATTACACATCACATGAAAAGATTAAATATTAAAAAAAAAGGGGTTAGCTCAGTTGGTAGAGCGTTAGGCTAGAAACCACAAGGTTCCTAGTTCGATACCGGTCTTCGCCAACTCAGCATATGAGTAGCACTGGGATCTGTGCGGTAAAGTAAGGAGCTGATGATAGGTGTGGTGCTCCACCTCAGACACTAAAATAATCAAGCCTTGGTCTAGCGCTAGTGAAAAGGGGATAGACTCCCTCGCAGCATGGCTGATACAGACATTAGGCTGTTCCAATGACTTTACTTACTTATTACATTAATTATTACATTAAAAGTTAAATATTTTCACCCGGAGGGGTGCATATATTTGCTTGTCTAAATAATGCATAATTATGAAGCCTCATCTAAAATATTCAGACAAATAACACTACTTACTCGCAGTCTACGAGCAAAATAGTTAAAAGAATTGACCAAGTTGGCTGAGTGGCTTTTGTCTGACAGTGAGGGAGTCTATCTCCTGTTTGCTAGCATTAGACCAAGGAAGACATTTTTTCTCAGGTGCAGCACCACACCTACCTTCCTCACTTTACCACACAGATCAGATTACCCAATCTGTGCTATTTATGCGCTGAGTTAATGGAGGCCGATATCAAACCCGAAACCCCGTGTTTGCAAGGTAGGTGCTATACCAACTGAGCTAAATATGCCCTTTTATTGACCTTTAGGCACCCTTTCCGCGATCTAGACTCACAAGGACACTTTTCTAATTTACACCATCAAAATCCGGTTGTTTGTAAGGGGTTAGGGTTAGGGGTTAGTTTTATAATTAAAAAACTCTAAAAATCATCTGTTAACAATTAACCGGATTTTGACAGTGTAAATGGAAAAAATGTCCCCACGAATCAAGATTGCAAAAGGGGTGCCTAAAGGTCATACGGTCCGACTAAGATAAAAGGCCGATTCTTGAACTTAGGAGGAGCGGGGTGGGTAGACTGTACCCCCATCCCAGTTTTCCTACTCCTCCCCTAACTTTCCTGATAAGTAATTGGGTCAGTGCATCTTATGATGCTAAGATTGATATGGCTTTATTATAAAAAGATAAAGTTCAAAAGTTGTTAAAAAGATCAACTCTGTCTTCCTTTTTTTGATTCAAAGTTTGTAATGCTGACTCATTAGTAGCTTATTGTTTGTTTGTTTTACGGCATATCAACCTCAGTGGGTCATTTAAATGCCGACAAAGTTTTGAAATAAATTCATTCTTAATGAATAATCAAATTTTGTTTATCAACTCATGCTTTTCTATTTAACCCATAGATGGGACCCCCTAACAGGTACTACCACTCCGGGTCAGAGTGGACCTGGGAGCAATGGTGATGAAAGGGTGCTCCACATTCCCCAAATCTCCAAAACTGGAACCTCACCATCAGATAGAGTTTAACGTTATTCCCAGGATATGTAGACCCTCAGTCACTGCCTTCTAGCACCCATATGATAAAAAAGGGGTTGGGGCTTACCATAAGGGTAATAGGGTTGGGAAAATCATATAGGTGCTAGGGCTTGACGTGACCAACCGATTGATCGGACTTATTGTTTTTGTTTTACGACATATCAACCTCAGTTTTGAAATAAATTAATTCTTAATGGATACTCGGTGCTCTTCCAATATATGATCAACCATTGATCGACTATTCATGACATGTGATCTACTAGGAATAAAGAAGTTAGGGTTTAGGGTTAATTTAATGGGAAAATAATGGGTAGTTGGTGCTCTTCCAATATGTGATCTACTGAATGGTTTCTAATCCAATATGTGATCTACCGAGTTGTTTAGATTCCAATATGTGATCTACCCATTAACTACCATTATTGACATGACCAGCCGATTAATCAGAGGTTGCCCTCCAACCGCCCGTCTAGCCAAAGTAAGGCAAAAATGGAGTGTTGCATGTCATGGACAGCTCATCCACTTGGACTGCATCCTTAAGTATCACGGGCTACCACCCACAACCAACAGATGGCCCTATTTGGGGGAGATTTACCCCTCTGCAGAGGTGCAGTCAAAGCACCAGTTGACAGGGCTTCCATTTTTAGCTTGCTTAAAATACAAAGATGGGCATAAATGACTGTATCTTTTTTTTTACCAGTGGGATCCAATCACTGCAATACCAATGAAAGATGTGTATGTGAACCACAAAGAGGACTATGTTAAAAAAAAAATCAACTTCATTTAGTCAAATTCCATGAGAGTATCTTGGTCAGCCTATGAACTTTTCAGACGACCCTCAAAGATAAAACTTTAAATAAAATGAATATTTGCTTCGAGTCAAGGGTTAAAAAATAAATTTAAGAAAATAAAAAATAAAAAAATATAAAATTGAAAACAAAAAAATATCTAGGCCACCCAAGTACAAAAATTTATCTTTGAGGAGTAGAAAATGAGACTATGATTGATTTTAAGGGCATGTCAATACATCTAGGGTTATTTTATGCCTAGATGTTAGGGAATCTTGTTCATATTTACATTTTTTATGGTTAAAGTATTTTTTGCTTCCCCCCCCCTATAAAATACAAATAATTGTTTAACAGATCTATTCGACTAACAAATAGTCTGCCTTCTCAGTCGGTAGAGTGTTCGGCTAGGAATCACAAGGTACTTGGTTCGATACTGCCCCCCCGCCAACTCAGCGTATGAGTAGCACTGGGATCTGTGTGGTAAAGTAAGGAGCTGATGGTAGGTGTGGCACTCCACCTCAGATGCTAAAATAATCTCCTTGGTCTAGCGCTAGTGAAAAGGGGGATAGACTCCCTCGCTGATACCGACATTCGGCCGCCCCGATGACTTTACTTTTACTTACTATTTATCTATACATGGAAGGAGAAGAGAGAGGTGTAGCGATTGTCTGCCCCTGCTGGTATGGACTTGTGTCCGAAAGGGTTATCTTCCCTTGTTATCAGGATTTTGCCACCAGCTTTGGTTTGTTTGGTTTGCGGCATATCAACCTGAATCTGAGTTAGATTTGCCTCAAAACAGCCCATGTTATTATTAGTGCACTTAAAATCCTGCAATGTATCTTATATATCACAAAAAAAATAATGGTTTACATAAAATATGGTGTGGCTAATTTGCATACTGATTTTTTAACAATTTTGTGGCTAATTTGCATACTAATTTTGTGGCTAATTTGCATACTGATTTTTAACAATTTTGTGGCTAATTTGCATACTGATTTTTTAACAATTTTGTGGCTAATTTGCATACTGATTTTTAACAATTTTGTGGCTAATTTGCATACTGATTTTTAACAATTTTGTGGCTAATTTGCATACTGATTTTTAACAATTTTGTGGCTAATTTGCATACTGATTTTTAACAATTTTGTGACTAATTTGCATACTGATTTTAACAATTTTGTGGCTAATTTGCATACTGATTTTAACAAAACATCAGTGTTATTGATCTCTAATATTGTTTTATGCTCGAATGTATTAAAATCAATCCTATAAATTATTTTATATAGAAACCAATTAAAATATAATTAAAATAAGTAATCTTTTTATATGCGTTCTTATTTAATTTTGTTAGTCTTTCAGACCATATGACCTTTAGGCACCCCTTTTTGATCTCAATTAAGAAAGGACATGTTTTTTATTTACACCGTCAATATCCGGTGGATTTAACAGATGATTTTTTTAGATATTTTTTTTAATTATAAAACTAACCCCTAACCAGATATTGACGGTGTAAATGAAAAACATGTCCTTTCTTAATTGAGATCAAAAAGGGGTGCCTAAAGGTCATATGGTCCAGTCTTTCTAATTAAATTATTTCATTACATTAACACTTAAATACTTATACCCAGAGGGGGCATATTCTTGCTAATAATAGTAAATTTGGTAGAGCATTCCGGTTTCAATACCGGCCCGCGCCCACTCAGCGTACAAGGAGCACAGGGATCTTTGCAGTAAATGGTAGGTGAGGAGCCGATGGTAGGTGTGGCACTCTAACTCAGACGCCAAAACAATCTCCTTGGTCTAGCGCTAGTGAAAAGGGGGATAGAATCCCTCGCTGTCCAGCTGATACCGACTTTACGCCTCCCGGGGAGATGAAATTACCATCCATATATTGGACTCAAAGTGTTAAAAGAGAGTAATTTGTTTTTCTTTACAAACTTTTAATGAGTCTTTTTTTAAAAAAATACTCTCATTATGTTATTGATATAGATAAAAATTATCAGTCATAATTATGAAAGAAAGAGAGTGTTAGTGCTAGAGAAAGAAAGAAAGAAAGAGTGTGTGTGTGTGTGTGTGTGTGTGTGTGTGTGTGTGTGTGTGTCTCTCTCCCCGTGTTGACAGGATATAAGTCAACATTTATCAAAAGATTTCAGTTAGTTGTTTAGAGTGTTTGAGACAAAACAAATGAATGAATTAATAAATATTATAGAAACTAGCAAATATATGCACCCTCCGGGTGCAAGTATTTAAGTTTGAATGTAATAAAATATTGTATTAAATTAGAAAGACTAATGAAACTAAATAAGAATGCAGATAAAGAGATTTGAAACGGGGGGGGGGGTATAATCGAAAAATAGAACAACTGAAACTTACACTTCCTCATCATCTTTCATTGTTAATTTTTCTAATTTAAGTATTTAGTTAAAAGAGGAAGTAAAGAATAAAATTACAGTTATTTCTTCTTGTTAATGGATTTCATTTAAGATTTATTGAAGAGATTTTTGCTTATATTCATTAAAATAAAACCAAACAATTAGAAATCAATAGTACTAAACACATATTTATTAAAATCACATTTTAAATATCAATATGCAAATTAGCCTTCCCGTTCACACTGTAAACCGTTATTTTGTTGTATATATAAATATAATTGCATGTTATTAATATGTGGATATGGTCAACAGCATTAATAATGTAAAACAATTTTATTAATAATTGAGATTTAAATATAAATAAAATCATTGATATTGTGATGTCAATAACAAAGGGAATTGTGACTTGAGTAGTAATATAGTTTCAGTTACAGACAGAAAAACACACAATCTCCATTATAATAAGATAAGTAAAATACCAAATGGGAAATAAAAGGGGGAAAAAAACTACTACAACAAATAACGAGGGTAATAAAGATGATTAACACATTCATTTAATTGTCCATTAAAAATAATTAACATCTTCCAAACTTGTTTTTAGAAGTTCAGATTTGCTAACGTTAAAATAAAAATTAAAGCACACAATCTCTTTACTTAAACAGTTTCAGATCTTTTAAAAATCTAATTGCTTTCAAACAGCGCTGTGGAGTCGGAAGTAATTTAGGAGGGGATTTGGTTTGTTTTATGGCATGTCAACCTCGGTGGGTCATTTAATGCCGACAAAGATTTGAAATAAATTCATTCTTAATGGATAATAAAATTTTGTTTATAAACTCATGTTTTTCTATTTAACCCATAGATGGGACCCTAACAGGTACTACCACTCCGGGTCAGAGTGGACCAGGGAGCAATGGTGATGAAGGGGTGCTCCACATTCCCCAAACATCCAAAACTGGAACCTGACCATCAGATAGAGTTTAACGTCATTCCCAAGACATGTAGACCCTTAGTCACTGCCTTCTAGCACCCATATGATAAAAAGGGTTGGGTCTTGCCATAAGGGCAATAGGATTGGGGCAATCATATCGGTGCTAGGGCTTGACGTGACCAGCTGATTGATCAAAGGGGGGCCTCTCCGACCGCCCGTCTAGCCTAAGTAAGGGTCTAAGTGGAGTGTTGCAGGTCATGGACTGCTCATCCACCAAGACTCCGTTCTTAAGCATCACGGGTCACCACCCACGGCCAACAGGTGGCCCCATTGGGGGAGTTTAACCCCTCTGCAGAGTTGCAGTCGGTGCATTCTAACGCCCCAGCCAATAGGGATGATTCTATTTGGGATCATCAAAATCTCACTGTACATGACTGAAGCAAATACAACAATGTAAAAATAATCTAAACAAGTCAAAACTAATAATAATAATAATAATAATAATAATAATAATAATAAACAATGTCACTTCAAATCTAAACCAATCAAGTTTTTATATTTGAATATTGTCGTTGTCGGGGCAGCCTAAAGTTTTTATTTTGTGACAATGGTTAGTTTTAAAGTGGGGGCTCCTTTTGTTGTTGTTGTTATTTCTTTTATTTCTTTTTCTTTTTTTGGCTTTGGAACTCTAAAATAAAAATGTCAGATTTTAATCATCGTCGACGAAAAAACAAAATTACGGTCATAAAAGGAGGATCCAATTTATGCCTAAATTGTAAAACGAGCCCCCACTTTAAAATTAAACATTCTCACAAAATAAAAACTTTCAGAATATACACATTGAAGTGAATATTGAAATAAATAAATAAAATATATTTAGTATTGTAACATAACGGGTGCAAGAAAAATAAAACATTTATTACAAAAACACGGACATAAAATGAGGGTTCAGTTTATGTTATGGTAGGAATAAACGAGAAAACTGTTCTTCTTTACCGCTCATTCAACTGTGTTATATGGAAATCTAATAGATTGCAATGGAGTTATCAGAATAATAATTGATTAGAATAAAATAATTTTATTCCTTTTGTCAGTGTCAGAACTACAATGGTTAAATCACAAAAATAATTAGGTGTTCTTTCAATATGTGATCTACCGAATCGTTTCTAATCCAATATGTGACACAAAGATCCTAAACATTTCTGTAAGCAGACAGTAACACTCAAGCCAAACCCGCTGTACCAACTCACCTACCCCCCCGGCCACTTCTCCCTCACCATCTTCTCTTGTGTTATGCAATTCACATTTAGGTTATGACAATTTGAGAGTGGCAAGATTTTATAGGCTGACAGTTAAAACATGATTTACTTTTTGTTTTCTTTTGTTTTTTTTTTTTTTTTTGCTTTTGCAGAGTGTGAATCTCGATGGTAAAGGTGACCTTCAAAAACTATAAAAACCAAACAATGGATTTTGTTTTAGATTTTTGGGTTGTTTTTTTTTTTTTCTGGTTATGTTTAGTTAAATACAAAATCTTGTTTTGTCCCTTTAATAATTTGTTTTTCATATATCAAAAGAACAAAATAATTTACATACACATCCATCCTTCAGCTTTAATTTCTACCCCCATTCTCACAAATAAATTCTAAAAACTCAAAAGAATTTCTTCCTTTATTTTGTTTTACGGCATATCAACCTCAGTGGGTCATTTAATGCCGACAAAGTTTTGAAATAAATTCATTCTTAATGGATACTCAATTTTTTTATAAACTCATGTTTTTCTATTTAACCCATAGATGGGACCCTAACAGGTACTACCACTCCAGGTTAGAGTGGACCTGGGGGGAATGGTGATGAAGGGGTGCTCCACATTCTCCAAACTGGAACCCCACCATCAGATAGAGTTTAACGTCATTCCCAGGACATGTAGACCCTCAGTCACCGCCTTCTAGCACCCATATGATAAAAAGGGGTTGGGGCCTGCCATAAGGGCAATAGGGTTGGGAAAATCATATAGGTGCTAGGGCTTGACATGGCCAGCCGATTGATCATTTTTACAAATAAATTGGACCATATAACCTTTAGGCACCCCTTTTTGATCTCGATTAAGGAAGGACATGTTTTTCATTTACACCATCAATATCCAGTTGTTTTAACAGATGATTTTTAGATTTTTTTTTTAAATTATAAAACTAATGAAAAACATGTCCTTTCTTAATCGAGATCAAAAAGGGGTGCCTAAAGGTAATAGGTCCAATAAATTCTGTATTTAAAAGAATTTCTTCAATCCACAGGGAAAAAAACAAGACTAACAAATAAAAAATGGAGGACAGATATCTAAGTAGGTTTGTTTTTGCTAACCATTGCACCATGTGAGGTACACAAAACTGGATTAGCAGACCATTGTTAGGAAGTTTGATTCTCAAGGAGTGCTCTATACTTCTGGCCTTGTGCCACAATTAAGCCAAGCAAACAAATAAGTATGTCTAGCATTAAAGGAAGAGTTGCATTTTTAAAAGTCTTTTTTTATTTTAAGCCAAAATTTCCAAATTATGAGGGGGGGGGGGATAAAAAAAAAAATCGCACAATACAATTTTCTATATGGTTTCTCCCTTAATGAACCTAGCTTAGGAAAACAATATATATATATATATATATATATATATATATATATATAAATAAAAATTATATTATTTTAACCCAAAATTTCAATGACTAATTTAAAAAAAAAATAAAAAATAAAAAAAAATAGCACAATACAATTTTTCTATTTCTATATGGTTTCTCCCTCAAAGAACCTAGCTTAGGAAAACAAATATATATATATATATATATATATATATATATATTTGTTTTCCTAAGCTAGGTTCTTTGAGGGAGAAACCATATAGAAAAATTGTATTGTGCGATTTTTTTTTTTTTTTTTTTAATTAGTCATTGAAATTTTGGGTTAAAATAATATATGTGTGTGTGTGTGTGTGTGTGTGTGTGTGTGTGTGATTAATATTAAAAGATTTCTGTATTTGGATACATACATTCCTATGTTAAAGAATAGGAGAGGTTAGCGTGGAAGTGCGCACACACACACACATATATATATATATATATATATATGTGTGTGTGTGTGTTAGATTATATATTTATTTCAGTTTTACACTTCTTCAGAAGGTTGCGTTTGGTGTAGTACCAAACCTACCATCAGCTGCCAATGTTACCACACAGATCTAAGCTGTGGTACTTATGCACCGTATTGGCAAGGACCAAGTATCACATCAGGAATCCTGTGGTTCCTAGTCAGATGCTCTATTGTTATATTTATAAATAAAGAGTGCTCAATATCATTGATAGAACACTTATATCTAACAGTCAATGGCACTTGCTGATTCATTTATTGCCAAGCTTCTTTGACTGTCTTCAATATTCTAACCCCGTGATTATATAATATATATATATATATATATATATACACACACACGTGCGCCTAAAGAATGACCTAGAACTCTGAAACTAAATACCATTCCACATATTCATTCTCAACTTGACTCACTTGCCACAGTCCTCAAGTTTAACCCTTTTGGTTGGCAGTTTTCCATCTACGAGAGACGATGGAGTAGTGTCAAAGTTTTTTTTGTGTTTTTTTTTTTTTTTTTCATTTTCTTTTAATTTGAACTACATAGCCTGGGCGGGTTCATATGGAGGATAAACTGTTACCCATGCAGCAAATCCCCCCCTCTCCACACTGCCACTGTGATCCAAAGGAAAGGTAAGGTACCAATGCGGTTTGGCAATGTTAATTTTCCTGCTTAACCCTTTTAAGTAAGTAATATCAGCCAAGTGGCCTATTGTCAGTATCAGCCAGACAGCAAGTGAGTCTATCTACTTTTTTTTTTTAGACCAAGGAGAGTGTTTTTGCTGAGGTGGAGTGCCACAGCTACAGTTAGCTTGGGTAATCTGATCTGTGCAGTAAAGCATTTGGGAGCTATGTGCTACTCATACGCCAAATTGGTGAGGAGCTGGTATCGAACCTTGCGATTCCTAAGCGGGTGCTCTATTGACTGAGCTAAACCAGCTTGAAGTCCTTCTTTTTCTTGGTTAGACCAAGAAGTTTTCAGCACCCTTCTTTTTTAATTTCAGGTAAAAATCTAATATGGTCTTTTCCTTGACAATAAAAAAAAATCTATATATTCATAATCTTTCTCTGAATGTTTGAGATGAGGCGTGATGATTAGTATTATTTGCGTTAATCGGACTATTGTCCTCATTTTCATTGTTACAGATAACAATGAAGATGAGGACAATAGTCCGAATACACAGATAATAGTATTTATAAGTTTGTACCTAAATCTTCCATCCATTATCATCCTAAAGGTATTAGTCTTATGTAAAATACAAACAATGCTGTATCCATTTCCTATGACGATAACCATTACACCATGCACGCTCAATGAGGAAAAATACAGGACAAAGGTTTATAGTTTTTGGTTTAGTTTGTTTTACGGCATATCAACCATGGTGGGTTATTTAATGCTGACAAAGTTGTGAAATAAATTCATTCTTAATGCATAATACAATTTTGTTTATCAACTCATTTTTTTCTATTTAACCCATAGATGGGACCCTAACAGGTACTACCACTCCGGTTCAGAGTGGACCAGGGAGCAATGGTGATGAAGAGGTGCTCCACATTCCAAAACTCGAACCTCACCATCAGATAGAATTTAACATCATTCCCAGGACATGTAGACCCTCAGTCACCGCCTTCTAGCACCCATAGGTTTATAGTTTTATGAGTGTTGTTTGTCTGAGATCTTTAAAAAAAAATAAAATGAGCTCAAAATAAAAAGAAAGTCTTTCGTTGTTCATTAAGAACAAAAGTAACAATACTAAGAGATATTTCGGGACTCTTAAAATTTCCCTGTGGTAAGCAAGTAATTTCGGATGAAAGAAGACGAGAACAACAATTGAAGATAAAGAAACATATATTCAAAAGGTACAAAAAAGGTTGCAAATGTGGCATTTGCTAGTCAAACTTATCTTGCTAAGCGTGAGGTGAAGGTAAAGGTAAAGGTAGCACTGGATGAAACCACTCGCTGGTTGACAAGGTAAAGTGATTTTCATCAAGGGATTTAATTTCGGTGCCAATAACGTATATTGGCGATTCGCCCTCTGGTACCAGGAGCAGATAATTCAACTATAATTTTTCCGATAAAATCTGGTGTTTAGGGCCGGTTTAGTGTATGTTTTATGTATGCTTATTGCTTGCATGTACTACCAAATTGCTTTTATACAGCTATGTTTCTGCTTGTGTAATGCACAGCTAGACTGTTTTCAACAATATATGCTTAAATACACTAAAAAAATTTTTCCTGAATCTGACCTGTTGAAATGGGGTAACATTAATTCAATAACGGTAACACTAATTCAAGTCATCCTGATTCCCAACAATAACAATTTCTGTAACTCCTTTGACCTTCAAGGATATCTTTGGATAGTTATGTACTCCTTGTCAACGAAGCAAATTAAGAGATATTTCGGGACTCTTATAATTTCCCTGTGGTAAGCAAGTAATTTTGGATGAAAGAAGACGTGAACAACAATTGAAGATAAAGAAACATATATTCAAAAGGTACAAAAAGGGGTTGCAAACTTGTTGCTTTTTCTAATCTTGCTAAGGTGAGGTGAAGGTGAATGTTCAATCCTGGTCAAGGGTGACAGTAACATAGAATAATAATTAACATAGCTTAACACTTGTACCCAGTCATGGTTAGCGGAATGAGAACAGGATACCCCCGCGGATTGAATAAAGGGTTGGGTTCAAAGTTCTATGAAAGCTCTTAATAAATTACGAAAAGAAGGTTCCCGAGTCCGACAAGAAATACCTGAAGATGGACGAAACGTTGTACAGATAAACCTGAGGACAATAGTCCGAATAATCCAAATTATCAAGCCTGATCTCAAAAAATTTATTTCAGAAAATCTCTTGATGTGTATAAACAAGATGGCGGCAGACAATTGTAAAATTGTTTTATTTATTTCTATTTTTTAGATGAATGCAATGACAGCCATTTTTATTTTTCCTTAATATTTTATTTCCTCTTAACAGTGTCCAGGGTATAACACTAAGTTGCATCTGATTTTTGTGAACTGGTTTCTTAAGAGTTGTTTTGCATACAGTTATACATCAAGTATTACCTTCTAATACACATAATTTGGACCATATGACCTTTAGGCACCTCTTTTGCAATCTCGATTCATAAGGACATTTTTTTCATTTACACTATCAAAATCCGGTTGTTGGTTAGGGTTAGGGGTTAGTTTTATAATAAAAAAAACTCTAAAAATCCTCTGTTAACAAACAACCGGATAATTACCTGATTTTTGGTAATTTTTTTAATCGTAGTATCTGATTTTTTTTGCTAGTCCCTACGAGACAAATAGAGAGATTGATAGACACCTAACGATATATAGATATTCTTATCCTTTCTATTATTTCTTTCTCTTTCGGGGGGACGAGTCCCCGTGGCATAATTAACTAACGTGTTGGGTTTGAACTCCAATTGCGCTATTACGTTCACTTTCGGACTAGTACACTTGGGAAAGGCATGAACCTAGTTATACCCTAGATATTGGTTAAATAGTGTTACTACTATATATACTACTACTAAAATACTTTCGTAGCTTCAATTTTTCTACAAGAAAAAAAAAAAAATTACAAATCCATTAGTGTTGGGGGGGGGGAGGTCATGTGATGTTTTAACACATCCATTATAATAAAATAAAAAGAATTTTCTAAAATGATTAAATAGTAGTATAGTAAAAAAATTTTTTTAATTATAAAAAAAAATTAAAAACAGTCAGAATCAGTCAGACAGCGAGGGAGTCTATCCCTTTTTCACTAGCGCTAGACCAAGGAGATTGCTTTGATGTCTCTGGTTGAGTGCCACACTTACCATCAGCTCATCACTTTACCACACAGATTCCTGTGCTACTCATGCGCCGAGTTGGCGAAGGCCAGTATTGAACCCGGAACCTTGCAGTTCCTAAGCCGATACTCTACCAACTGAGCTAAACCAGTCTTGGGGGTAATAAAAAAAATATCACTATTGAATAAAAACAAAATAGAACGTAATGAATTATGTGCTCTAATGCATTTTAATGTTTATCTTTTTATAAACCATTTTGACCATTAGGCACCCCTTTTTGATCTCGATTAAGAAAGGACATGTCCTTCATTTACACCGTCAATTTCTGGTTGTTTTAACTGACAATTTTTAGATTTTTTTTTTTTAAATAAAACCCCTAACAAACAACCGGATATTGGCTGTGTAATTGAAAAACATGTCCTTTCTTAATCAAGATCAAAAAGGGGTGCCTAAGGTCATATGGTCCAACCATTTTCTTTGGCATGATAAATTTTGAAAGTTAAATATTTTAATGAACATAGTCATATCTAAAGCTCACTTGTACCTCAAATTTTAGCTCTCAAGAAAAAAAAAAAAAAAAAAAAAAAAATCTCACAAACAATATTATGTCAATTTTTTTTTTTTTTTTTTTTTTTTTTTTTTTTTTTAAGTAGACTGTAGAACCCATTTTGTCTTCAGAATTAATCTGACAAAGTTTTGCAAAAGATTGAGGCAAAATATCATTTGAATTTAGTTGGTGTTAGTTTTTCCACATTTTTCAACTAATATATATTTTTGGGGGGAGGGGGAGAATATGCGCTTAATTGAAGTCATACCTAATTTGAAAATTAATTAGTTGATAATTAATGAATTAGGCGAATATATCTGTTCAAATGTAAGGCATAAACAAATCGAGAAAAAGTCAATCTCTGAATGTACATTTCGGCCTATTATGCCTCATCAGCAGAGTTATAGACAGGAAGCCGCTATATACATATATATATACACAAGTAAGCCTACTTGTAGGCTGGATGACTGAATATGAATAAAGGACTGTACCAAGTAAATTTACAAGTGTATTCAGATATTTGGACCAAGTAACCAATAAGCACCCTAGCTGGGAGCTGTTTTGAAAGGAACACCTTTTGCTTTTCTCCGTAAACTCCCCGTTGTTTGTTTACAAACAGACGATTTTTTTTTGCATTAGAATTTCACTGTAAGATTTTTTTTTAAATTTGTTTTTGTATATTTACAACCCAAATGCACGCTTTTATATTAAAGACGCATTTTTATATTAAAATAGTTTTTATTTAATCAGAAGAGAAATACAGATATGTTTACTTAAATGAAAATAATTTTTTTATTTACAAAATATTTTTTATGTTTATTTAAATAAAGGATGTTGGGACCAAGTAACCAATTGAATGAATAACATTTTTTTAAATTAAAATCGAAAACTATTTTAGTATAAAAACTTAAGCCTTTGGGTTGTAAATATACATGAACAAACTTTTAAAAATCTTAGAGAAATTCTAATGCAAAAAAAAAAAAAAAATCGTTTTGTAAACAAACAACCAGGAGTTTATGGTGAAAAGCAAAAGGTGTTCCCCTTTCAAAACAGATCCCAGCTGAGGTGCTTATTGGTTACTTGGTCCAAATATTTTATAAGACTGGAGGTTTGTTATATCAATTAACATAGATTTGATCCTAATCACACCAACATTTGGTAAAGATATCTGAGCTTTAAGAAATATTTCAAATGATATTTGGGGAGTTTAAGTAAAAATGAGAAAAAAGAATGTGTGTGAGCTTGAAGCAATAACAGCCCATGGCTGCTATATCTATTGTCAGTCACAACACATCAATAGAATGAGTGACACTTGAGTAAAGATCTTTTTACTTGTAACTACCATCCTTTTTTATTAATAAATATAACTGGCAAATTGAACTGAAAATCTATTGCCGTTAGATTGTTATAACATGAATAAACCCTCGAACAAGTCAAGGTGTGTGCAGATATGCTGATAGGAACGCAGGACGCATACCTGATGCACAAAAATCTAAAAAGGCCACTCATCTAGGCCACTTCAGTCAGTAGAGGGTTCGGCTAGAAACCACAAGGTTCCTAGTTCAATACTGGTCCTTGCCAACTCAGCGAATTTCACTAAAATTTTTAAAATTAAAATCAGCACAGGGAATTTGTGCAGTAAAGTAAGAAGCTGATGGTAGGTGTGGTGCTCCACCTCACACTCAAAAACAATCTCCTTGGTCTAGCGCTAGCGAAAAAGGGGATAGACTCCCTCGCTGATACCGACTTTAGGACACCCCGACGACTTTACTTACTTTTACTTTTTAAATGGGTTAAACTTGAGGACTGTGGCAAGGGAGTCAAGAATGAATATGTGGAATGATATTTAGTTTCAGAGTGTGTGTGTGTGTGTGTGTGTATATATCGGGGTTAGCACCCGCCTAGGAATTGCAAGGTTCGATACCAGCTCTTCACCAATTTGGTGCATGAGTAGCACATAGCTTGGGTAATCTGATCTGTGCAGTAAAGTATTTGGGAGCTAACTGTAAGTGTGGCGCTCCACCTCAGAAAAAACACTCCTTGGTCTAACAGTAGCAAAAAGTAGATAGACTCACTTGCTGTCTGCTGATACTGACAATAGGCCACTCGGCTAATATTAATTACTTATAAGGGTTAAACTTGAGAAGGACTGTGGCAAGTGAGTCAAGAATGAATACGTGGAATGGTATTTAGTTTCAGAGTTCTAGGTCATTCCTTGTGTGTGTGTGTATATATATATATATATATATATATATATATATATATATACTAGCAAATATATGCACCCTCCGGGTGCAAGTATTTAAGTTTTAATGTAATGAAATGTATTAATTAGAAACGCTAATGAAACTAAATAAGAATGCAGATAAAAAGATTTGAAACAGAGGGGAGTATAATCGAAAATAGAACAACTGAAATTTACTCTTCCATCACTCTCGTCTTTCATTGCTAAATTTTTCTAATTTAAGTGTTTAGTTAAAAGAGGAAGTAAAGAATAAAATGACAGTTATCTTTTCTTGTTAATGGATTTCATTTAAGATTAATTGAAGAGATTTTTGCTTATATTCATTAAAATAAAACCAAACAGTTAGAAACCAATAATACTAAGCATATATTTATTAAAATTACATTTTTAATATCAATATGCAAATTAGCCTGCCGTTCACACTCTAAACCGCTATTTTGTTGTATATATAATACAATTGCATGTTGTTAGTATGTATTAAAATATAATAAATTTTATTAATAATTGAGGTTAAAAATAAGGATAAATTCATGGTGAATGTGACGTGAAGGGAATTGTGACTTGAGTAGTGATTTAGTTTCGGTTACAGACAGAAAAACACACAATCTCCATTATAATAAGATATCTCGGGGTTAGAATATTGAAGACAGTCAATGAAGCTTGACAATAAATGAATCACCAAGTGCCATTGACTGTTAAATATAAGTGCTCTATCAATGATATTGAGCACTCTTTATTTATAAATATAACAATAGAGCATCTGACTAGGAACCATTGTACCCATGCATCCCAGTGTTTTTCTATTTTCTTCCCTCACCATTTCAAGCTAACTGTAAATACATTTGTTTAAAATAAAAGAATTGCAAAAAAAAATTAAAAAGAGATTTAAAAAAAAAATGTTTTTAAATGGTTGTGTGTTGAAAGATTAAATGTTTGCTTGATGACATAATACTGAAAATTTCTTAACGCAAGTAAGAATTTTTCTCTTTATTGGGGGGGGGGAACATTTTTAGTCTTTAAATGGGTCAACAGGTTTTTCTTTATCCTACTTTTACTAAATAAAGTAAGCGGAGTGACAGCCGGACAGTGAGGGAGTCTATCTCCTTTTCACTACTGCTAGACCAGGGATATTGTTTTTGCATCTGGTGTGGAGTGCCACACCTACCATCAGCTCCCCACTTTACTGCACATACAAGCACGTGCTGAATTGGTGAGGGCCGGTATTGAACATGGAACCCTGCGGTTCAAAGGCGTTAACTCTACCGGCCGAGCTAACCCAAGTAAATATGTATTTTCTGCTTGCATGAATAGTTGCTATTTGAAATGATCTTGACAGGAATTTGTATGCTGATTTTCAAGGCAACCCAATCTGTCCTTCCTCACTTGAAAGTTTGACTAACTTTGGTACAATACTAGACATATGCAAGTGCTAAATAGCTTTTTGACTTAGTGTGTCCTAGGACACACATATTATTTAAACTTAATAAATTTGGGTTTTTATTTATAATCTGGGGAAACAAGTAAAACCGTAATTCATTTCTAAGAAACTATTGAAATGTATTTAAGTGGTGGGGAAGAAAAAAAAAAAAAAAAATACTGGGACACATGGATTCAATTTTACTGCATCCCTTTAGATTTTTATGCATCAGAGATGCAGGGCGCGTACTTATCAGCATCTCTGGACATAAGACACCTAGTGAGAATTGAACTCATTAACAATGAGTTGCTAGTCTAGCTCTTTAACCATATGAAGTGCTAAAAAAAAACTAAGCACAGTTGGTACAAGGCTTCATAAGTGAGTACCTAGTGAGAATTGAACTCACAAATTGTTCTGTAAGATTTGCTTGTCAACCATTGCACCACAGCAAAATGCCTGGCTCTAAACAGTTATGTGAATTTGTCAAAAAAATACAAAATTTTTTTTTAAACGCTCCCAATTATCTGAAATTTTCATTGAATAACATTGTGCAAATAAAATACCACAAAACAAATGTATGTATGTAGAAATATAATGAAAAAAAAAAAAAAAAAAAAATCAAGGTATTCAGGATTTTATTATAGAAGTATTGGCCAATGTTAAAACATTTAAGTTTTAACGTTGGTTATACTTTTTGCTTTGGCTATCCAATATGGCTGCCTTATATCCAAGATGGTGGCCAAAAAATTCACTTTTTGCTGTTATCACAACAGAAAAAGATTATTATCTGGTCAGTTATTAGTCAGAAATTTCCAGTCATGTTTCTTTTTATTCATAGAGGCCACAAATCTTATTATAATAGAGATTGTGTGTTTTTCTGTCTGTAACCGAAACTATATTACTATTCAAGTAACAATTCCCTTAGTTATTTACGTCACCTTCTACAGGATTTTATTTTTATTTAAACCTCAATTATTAATAAAATTGTTTTACATTATTGATACTGTTGGTAATATCTACATACTAATAACATGCAATTGTATTTATATATACAACAAAATAGCAGTTTACAGTGTGAATGGGAAGGCTAATTTGCATATTGATATCAAAAATCTGATTTTAATAAATATGTGTTTAGTATTACTGATTTCTAATTGTTTGGTTTTATCTTAATGAATATTATCTAAAATCTCAGGGATAAATCTTAAAAGAAATCCATTAACAAGAAAAAATAACTGTAATTTCATTCTTTACTTCCTATTTTAACTAAATAGTTAAATTAGGAAAATTTAGCAATGAAAGACGGGAATGAGGGAAGAGTAAGTTTCAGTTGTTCTATTTCTTTTATTATACTCCCTCTGTTTCAAATATTTTTATCTGCTTTCTTATTTAGTTTCATTAGCATTTCTAATTTGATACAATATTTTATTACATTAAAACTTAAATACTTGCACCCGGCAGAGGGTGCATATATTTGCTAGTATCAATAAATAATACAAATCAATAGACAGTTTTAATTAAAACAATTTTTTAGGTTTGGTTCATTTTACGGCATATCAACCTCAGTGGGTTATTTAATGCTGATAAAGTTTTGAAATAAATCAATTCTTAATGGATAATACAATTTTGTTTATAAACTCATGTTTTTCTATTTAACCCATAGATGGGACCCTAACAGGTACTACCACGGGTCAGAGTGGACCAGGGAGCAATGGTAATGAAGGGGTGCTCCACATTCCCCAAACCTCCAGAACTGGAACCTCACCATCAGATAGAGTTGAACGTCATTCCCAGGACATGTAGACCCTCAGTCACCGCCTTCTAGCACCCATATGATCAAAAGGGGTTGGGACAATCATATAGGTGCTAGGGCTTGACGTGACCAGCCGACTGATTGTAGGGCTCTTCTCCGACTGCACGTCTAACACAAGATAGGGCCAAAGTAGAGTATTGCAAGTCATGAACTGCTCATCACCCACAGCCAACAGGTGGCCCCATTGGGGGAGTCTTACCCCTCTGCAGAGGTGCAGTCTAACGCCCCAGCCAACATGGCTGGGCAAATTTTAAGAAATGCAAACAGTCACATTGTATCAAATAAAAACTCTGATTTGGTCAACATAAGAATCTGAGTAATTCATTTGAATCAACCTGAAATTAACAAGATCCTAAAAACAAGTCTTCCAGTAATGACCAAGTTAGTTTTTTGTCCAAAACAAAAATCCTTGAAACCCCATTAACCCATTTATATCCACATTTGCTAATTTATATTTTTTTGCAGACTAGCTGTGTGTTTTTAACTGATGTAATGAATATGTAAATACCTTGGTGCCCCCTCACTATAATCTGGTTGGACAGTGTCATGTATAAATATTCAACACTGGTAGTATAAGCGCCTAAGCCTAAACTAACTCGCCAGACCACACCACAACTGCTCGGAATACGTACTGCTCTTCGACATACCAGCTACTACTGCGATAATATACCAAATACCAATTTTATAATATATCCCTTAACTCGGATATATCATTAACCTTGCCTGTGTTATAGTAAATTCTAAAGTCAAGGTGCCACTGCATAGGTAAAATAAATATTACGTATGCATGCAATGTTTATGTGCAGCATATGTTTAAATACATAACACAGCTTTTCCTTTGTTTTCCCTTCTTACAACCCTGAAAACTGTCTGATTAGTTGTTTATAGTGTGTGTGTGTGCCACGTCAGTATTGTTCCATTCTTCTCTTAATACTTCCTAAACTTGGTCTCAAACAGTTTACTACACTTAGGTTTGGTTTGTTTTACGGCATATCAACCTCGGTGGGTCATTTAATGCTGACAAAGTTGTGAAATAAATCAATTCTTAATGCATAATACAATTTTGTTTATAAACTCATGTTTTCTATTCAACCCATAGATGGGACCCTAACAGGTACTACCACTCCGGGTCAGAGTGGACCAGGGAGCAATGGTGATGAAGCGGTGTTCCACATTCCCCAGACCTCCAGAACTGGAACCTCATCATCAGATAGAGTTTAACGTCATTCTAAGGACATGAATACCCTCAGCCACTGCCTTCTAGCACCCATATGATAAAAAGGGGTTGGGGCTTGCCATAAGGGCAATAGGTTTGGGGGCAATGATATAGGTGCTAGGGCTTGACGTGGCCAGCCGATTGACTGGAGGGGGCCTCTCTGACCACCCTTCTAGCCCAAGAAAAGCCTAAAGTGGAGTATTGCAAGTCATGGACTGCTCGGCCATCTGGGTTCTATCCTTAAACATCACGGGTTGCCACCCACGGCCAACAGGTGGCCCCATTGGGGGAGTCTTACCCCTCTGCAGAGGTGTAGTAGTTGCATTCTAACACTCCAGCCAACAGGGCGGTTAGGTGGGCCAAAGAAATATTATAATTCTATATGGTTGTATCTTCATTGAATAAATATCTTATGTAAAATAGAAATATTTTTTTTATTATAATAATTTCATGGGCCACAAAAAAAAAATACTGGTTTCAAAGTGGGCCATGAGCTGAAAAAGGTTGGGAACCCCTGCTCTAAAAGATTAAAGTGTAGTGATTGATTACAAGGGTCATGGAGTCAGAAGCAATTAATGGGTCACTGGAGTCGGAGTCTGTAAAACTATACCGACTGACTCCAGTTGAATTTACACTTAATATGGCCCTACTTTAGTCTGTCAAGTTATACAGTGTACTCCTTATGAGATTTTTTTTTTAAATCATGGTTTTATATTTATTTGTATTTGGTTTGTTTTGTTTTGTTTGTTGTTTTACGGCATATCAACCTCAGTGGGTCATTTAATGCCGATAAAGTTTTGAAATAAATCAATTCTTAATGGATAATACAATTTTTTTTATAAATACATTTTTCTATTTAACCCATAGATGGGACCCTAACAGGTACTACCACTCCGGGTCAGAGTGGACCAGGGAGCAATGGTGATGAAGCGGTGTTCCACATTCCCCAGACCTCCAGAACTGGAACCTCACGATCAGATAGAGTTGAACGCCATTCCCAGGACATGTAGACCCGCAGCCACCGCCTTCTAGCACCCATATGATAAAAAGGGATTGGGGCTTGCCATGAGGGCAATAGGGTTCAGAAAAATCATGGTTTTATATTTATGTGTAGGTCATAATCACTTAATTACATAAAGCGGAGTTGGCGGTGCAAAAATGTGCCATAATCCAAATAGAGGAAGCCATATTGGAGGGTGCCATAAATAGAGGGGACAAAGTTGTAGGTGCCATAAATAGGGGACAGAGTTGGAGGTGCCAAAAATAGAGGAAGCATATGGAGGGTGCATAAATAGAGGGGACAAAGTTGTAGGTGCAGCCATATTGGAGGGTGTGGAGGGTGCATAATAGAGGGGACAAAGTTGTAGGTGCCATAAATAGAGGGGACAGAGTTGGAGGTGCAAAAATAGAGGAAGCCATATTGGAGGGTGCCATAAATAGAGGGGACAAAGTTGTAGGTGCCATAAATAGAGGGACAGAGTTGGAGGTGCCAAAAATAGAGGAAGCCATATTGGAGGGTGCCATAAATAGAGGGGACCTGCCATAAATAGAGGGGACAGAGTTGGAGGTGCCAAAAATAGAGGAAGCCATATTGGAGGGTGCCATAAATAGAGGGGAAAAGTTGTAGGTGCCATAAAGAGGGGACAGAGTTGGAGGTCAAAAATAGAGGAAGCCATATTGGAGGGTGCCATAAATAGAGGGGACAAAGTTGTAGGTGCCATAAATAGAGGGGACAGAGTTGGAGGTGCCAAAATAGAGGAAGCCATATTGGAGGTGCCATAAATAGAGGGGGAAAGCCATATTGGATAGGTGCCATAAATAGAGGGGACAGAGTTGGAGGTGCCAAAAATAGAGGAAGCCATATTGGAGGGTGCCATAAATAGAGGGGACAAAGTTGTAGGTGCCATAAATAGAGGGGACAGAGTTGGAGGTGCCAAAATAGAGGAAGCCATATTGGAGGGTGCCATAAATAGAGGGGACAAAGTTGTAGGTGCCATAAATAGAGGGGACAGAGTTGGAGGTGCCAAAAATAGAGGAAGCATATTGGAGGGTGCCATAAATAGAGGGGACAAAGTTGTAGGTGCCATAAATAGAGGGGACAGAGTTGGAGGTGCCAAAAATAGAGGAAGTATTGGAGGGTGCCATAAATAGAGGGGACAAAGTTGTAGGTGCCATAAATAGAGGGGACAGAGTTGGAGGGTGCCAAAAATAGAGGAAGCCGTATTGGAGGGTGCCATAAATAGAGGGGACAAAGTTGTAGGTGCCATAAATAGAGGGGACAGAGTTGGAGGTGCCAAAATAGAGGAAGCCGTATTGGAGGGTGCCATAATAGAGGGGAAAAGTTGTAGGTGCCATAAATAGAGGGGACAGAGTTGGAGGGTGCCAAAATAGATATTGGAGGTGCCATAAATAGAGGGGACAAGTTGGAGCCATAAATAGTTGGGGACAGAGTTGGAGGTGCCAAAATAGCTGACCACTGCAAAACAGACTAATCTAAAATTCTTTTTTTTTTTTTTAACGTGTATACTAGAGTAATGCTTCTCAAACTATCTGATGTGTCATACAGGTAGGATATTTTCCCAATTTGCCGCAAACCTGTACCATATTATTTTTTATGATAACGTGAAACTGGAAACCAACAACATACTAGCAGCTAAAAGGTTGCATACCAGCACCAGTATGCGTACTTTGAGGTGAGCTGTACTAAAGCATTACCTTGTTGGAAAACAATGGATTCTCTTTTAATTCAACCATTTGCCTACGCTGGTTGGTTGAATTTTTACGGCATGACAACACCTTTGGGTTATTTTATGCCAAATGTAGAAGTCCAATTACCATCGAATTGGAAGACAAACGGTGGATCTCCCAACATCTCCCAGTAATAATACACATACTGCAATTAGACGTACCACAGATTGATTTTAATGGCATGTCAACCCATCCAGGGTTATTTTATGCCAAGTGGTAAATTGTGAGGGATGGTCAAATTTATTGTTATGTCTTTTTTCCAAGGATTTTTTTTGATTTTTTGTTGCTGGGGGAGTGGAAATCAGTTTAAGGGATAAGTTTATAGGATAAAGTTTGAGTTTGTTATAAGCGATGGTTTGGTAGAAAGTTTTTTCTTTAAACAATTTTTATAAACAGTTTTTTTCTATTTGAATAAGGAATAATTTAGTATAATTTTTGTGTCATTAAACTAACCAGTAAAAAAGCCTTTAGGAAGCAAAAGTTGATTAACTCAGATTTAGTATAATGGTAGGTAGGTAGGTAGGTAAAATAATCCAATTAACTGGTAAGTAGGGGATGATTCTATTTGGTTTGGTTTGTGGCATATCAACCTCGGTGGGTCATTTAATGCCGATAAAGTTTTGAAATAAATTAATTCTTAGTGGATACTCAATTTTTTTATAAATACATTTTTCTATTTAACCCATAGATGGGACCCTAACAGGTACTACCACTCCAGGTCAGAGAGGACCAGGGAGCAATGGTGATGAAGGGGTGCTCCAAATTCCCCAGACCTCCAGAACTGGAACCTCACCATCAGATAGAGTTTAACATCATTCCTAGGACATAAATACCCTCAGCCACCGCCTTCTAGCACCCATATAATAAAAAGGGGTTGGGGCTTGCCATAAGGGCAATAGGGTTGGGGTAATCATATAGGTGCTAGGGCTTGATGTGACCAGCTGATTGATCAGAGGGGGCCTCTCCGACCACCCGTCTAGCCTAAGTAAGGGTCTAAGTCTAGTGTTGCAGGTCATGGACTGCGCAACTCGTTTTGTAATATTGTTTAGTGTTCTCTCAAATTAAGAGCTTTCTTGCATTGCCTCAACCAGATAAAGAAAGTATCTCCCAAATTATAATTCCAACGACTCAGTACCACCGTTGTAGACTGGCATTCCGAATTTGAATCTTTCATGTGAACTTCAGTCAGCTTTCTAGAATATGAGGAGACAATTTTAGAAGGAAAACTTAATTCAAACCTGTTAAACTCCGTTTAAAAATTGACCTTGTGTAACATCCTGCTCGGGCAGAGAGATTGGTAAATACAGTCATCAGTTTAATGAACAAGCTAAAACCACTAAATGTCATGGTTCATCTCATCGAGACATATCGAGAGCATAGATTCCTTTGGCTCTTTCTTGCTGCCTGTCCCTATCAGCCATCGCACTTGGCAAGTCCTCTAGATGGCACCCAGTGTCTGCACTTTTAAATCAGTCTGGTATATTTTAGTCGACTGCAAGGTTCTTTACAGACCATTTGATTAGAACCCAGTGCCATTCAGCTTCCTTGAAATTCTTGGAAACAAAATGATTTTTTTTTGGTCCAATTTTCCTGAATTCTTGAGCTAATTTTGTAAAAGATTTTTCCGACCGGTCATTTTCCAGCCTTTCATCATCGGAGGTTGTTAGTGCTTTTCCAGGATTCTGCTTTTTGTAGCTCAGTCGGTAGAGCGTCCGCCTAGGAACCACAAGGTTCCAGGTTTGATACCGGCTCTTGCCAACTCAGCGTATGAGTAGCACAGGGATCTGTGAAGTGAGAAGCTGATGGTAGGTGTGGTGCTCCACCCTAGACTCCAAAAACAATCTCCTTGGTCTAGCGCTAGTGAAAAGAGGATAGACTCCCTCAGTCTGGCTGATACTGATTTTAGGGCACCCTGACCACTTATATCAGTTGATATGTTTGACCAGTGCTCTTGGAATTGGAGATAATGGAATCTGGATATCCTTTAATCTTAAAAGGATTGGAATATTAAGATGAGACTCTCCTGCTCGATAAACCATAGCAATATTGCTTTTGACTTCAACATTTGTATGAAATCTTGGTTTGTTTTACGGCATATCAACCGCAGTGGGTTATTTAATGCTGATAAAGTTTGGAAATAAATCAATTCTTAATGGATACTCAATTTTTTTATATGAATACATTTTTCTATTTAACCCATAGATGGGACCCTAACAGGTACTACCACTCCGGGTCAGAGTGAACCAGGGAGCAATGATGATGAAGGGGTGCTTCACATTCCTAAACCTCCAAAACTGGAACTCACCATTCTATTTTAACGTCATTCCCAGGACATGTAGACACACAGCCACCGCCTTCTAGCACCCATATGATAAAAAGGGGTTGGGGCTTGCCATAAGGGCAATCATATAGTTGCTAGGTCTTGACATGACTAGCCGATTGATCGGAGGGGGCCCACTCCAACCCACATCTAACCTAATGAGGGTCTAAGTGGAGTGTTGCTGGTCAGGAACTACTCATCCACCAAGACTCCATCCTTAAGCATCACGGGTCACCACCCATGGCCAACAGGTGGCTCTATTTGGGGGAGTCTTACCCCTCTGCAGAGGTGCAGTCGATACATTCTAATACCCCAGCCGATGAAATCTTGGTAGCAATATCTCATCTACTGAATGCAATGTTAACATACATACAGGTAAAGTATGAACTGTTATTACAAAGTTATCGATCATATGAAAATCTGATCTGATAAAATAAAAAGACGTGAATTCTTCCAGGCTGTAGCCATGTCAGTACTACTGTATGGTTGTACCACTTTTAATGAAACGCCTGGGAAAAAAAAGCTAGATGAGAACTACAAAAGGAAGCTAGGTTAGAACTACAAAGGCCACATGGTTTGGTTTGGTTTGGTTTTACGGCATGTCAACCCTTGGGTTATTTTATGCCGAATACTTCTATTGGTAAAAAAAAATGTTTAATGCTAACAAAGTTTTGAAATAATTTCATTTTTAATGGATAATACAATTTTGTTTATAAACTCATGTTTTCTATTTAACCCATAGATGGGACCCTAACAGGTACTACCACTCCGGATGCTACCTGTTTTGAACAAAAACAGCAGTTGTATGGCCACTTACCTCCCATCTCACAAACCATCCAAGTAAGGATAAATGTTCTATGGATTCCTACACGTGCACATACCTGTGTTAGCCAACCAGCAAGAGAGTATTAGGCGAGCATCTCACAGTCCAGTGTGGTTTGTCACATTCACGACAAGTGCAAACATTTTTAGTCTAATGCAATTGCAGAACAAAAATAAAAAATAAAAAATCTTTGTCCATGGAAATGTGAATTCCTACTGGCTGACAAAACTTACAACATATCCCACAAACCATCCAACAGGTGGCCCCATTGGGGGAGTCTTACCCCTCTGCAGAAATGCATTCTAACGCCCCAGCCAACAGGGCGGCTATTCAAAATAGTACTGCTGGAATTTTTGGGTTATAAGGCGTGTGCTTGATGTTCACTTCTACTTATAGACTCGCCGATAACCATGTGACCAACTATTGACCAACCACTGGCAGTATTCTGCTGCTGATATTATTATTTATGCTGGCTGTTCTGGCCATACCTGCACATATTGCTTCAGACCTTCGTGGACGACGGATCATAGGATTACATCACTGGACCTTTGACACTACGTAGGATTCCAAAACTTAGGACTTATTCACTTACCAAAGGATTCTATAGTTCAGGACTTATTTACTTTAAGTTCTTTACAACTGGCCAAGGATGGCGGTCAGATACTTCACAAGTACACACCATCCTTGTTTAGTTGCCATGTAACTTTTTCGCCAAGCATTTCATTAAAGTCAATGTGGTGCAACTGTAATTCAGTATTGGTAAAATTGGATTGCCTGTCAAGGTTATATCCCTATCTCTACATTTAGTAATAGATTATAGAATTAGTAATTATGGACTCTCTCGTCGATTTTCGATGCATGAGGGTTCACCACACACACACACACACACACACACACAGTGATTTGTTTATAGTGGTGAAGGCTTGTGTTGGACCATCCACACTTTTTGGCACAGTCGATAGGAAAGTATTGGTGCATCAAGCATTGCCACAAACCCAAACAACGACCGACCTCAGGAATTTTGATATTCAGAGTTATCCCTCTCCTAGACTGGTTACCTATCCAAGGCTGAAGGGCCCAGTCTGCCCATTTAGTAATAGATTATAGAATTTTGACTTAAATATTTATCATTTCCTTTAGAGCAGCAAAAATTGGTTAACTTGCAAATCGTTGTCAAAATTAAAACAGAAACTGGTAATTTATGAGGAAGTGCGTCCCGGTCTCCTGCCTCAAAAATTGCTACCCAGTGACTATTAAAATAACGAACCAGCTCAGTCTATTCAAAACTATCCATCTTCATATCTATCTATCTCAATTTGTTCATATTTATCTATATTACTTTAAATACTAAGATTTTTTTTTTTATTAGTGTTTGTTTAATGTTTGTTTTTAGTTTAAATAAACAAGAATTACGACAAAAAAGAACCGACCCCCCCCCCAAATACATTTACTTGTTGAAAATATCTATCTATCTCCATTTGTTCGTATCTATCTATATTATTTTGTTTGTTTATCTATCTATTTCAGTCTATTCAAAACTATATATACATCTTCATATCTAAACAAGAATTACGATAAATAAACAAGAATTACGATGACTGGGGTTGTTATTTGATAGTTACCGGGTAGCAATTTTTGAGGCAGGAGACTGGGACACTTCCTCATAAATTACCCAGAAACTTATTCAGTGGTAATCCATGACAGTTTAACTACAGTCTATGAATGAACTTTTTGTGAATTGAGTTATGGTTTAGGGGCTTAAGGTTGTTTTTAATTACGTATTGCTTAAAAAAAATTAAATAAAAAAATTACTATACATTTAATTAATCATTGAAATTGATTATCGAATCCAACGGTAGACACATTAGTCTCAGTTGTTTGTGTTAGTATTGTAATATATAATTTCAATTAAACTTGGTCTTAAAAAAAATTTTCAACATTAAATGTATAGTAATTTGGGTTTTTTTGTTGTTGTTTTTGAGCAATACGAAATTAAAAATATTAAAAAAATAATCCCCAAATCGTAACCCAATCTCCAAAAAAAGTTCATTCATACTGTCATGGATCACCACCAAATAAGTTTCCGTTTTAATTTTGAGGACGATTTGCAAGTTTAACCCCAAATCTCAATGTCACTTTTCAATTCAGCAAATTTCAGCAAAATAATCACTAAGCAAAAGTGAACGATTCTAAATTGATGCAAAAATGTTTGCTGATAACAATAGACACATTTCAATCAAACGTTCCAAAGTTTTTAAATTGGACTAATACATAATTTTGACTGTAGGATCGATTGGGCTCTTCAGCCTTGTTACGGAAAATTAATTTTTTTTTTAAATTGAAATAGATCACTAATTAGGACTGAGCCTATTCTAGTAGTGACCACCCCAAACAGATTTAAGAGGTTTGAATTCAGAGTTTTCCTTCTCCTAGACTGGTTGACTAATCAAGGTTAAAGGGCTGACTTCTGAATTAGGTCGGTATATTAAAACGGAAAGTTTTTTGGTGGTACCCAATAACAGTTTAACTAGTCTATGAATTAACATTTTGCGAATTTGGTTACGGTTTTAAAAAACCCAAATTACTATACATTTAATGTTGAAAAATATTTTTAAAACTAAGTTTAATTGAAATTATACATTGCAATACTAACACAAACAAGTGTCTCAATAATAGATTCAATAATTAATTTCAATGGTTAATTAAATGTATAGTAATTTGGGTTTTTTGTTGTTTATTTTTTTAAAGCAATACGTAATTAAAAACAACCTTAATCCCCTAAAACCGTAACCCAATTCGCAAAACGTTAATTCATAGACTGTAGTTAAACTGTCATTGGGTACCACCAAAAAACTTTCGTTTTAATTTTCCAACCTACATCAGAAGTCAGCCGGTTAAAGAGCCCTGTCTACCCTATTATTTACCCATAGCTGGAGGGAGAATAGTAGGATTCATACCTTTCCCAAGAGTATTAGCGCTATGTGAACTGTGGTAACAAGTCTAAAAGGAAAATTAAATTCAAATCGGATGTATTCCACTTCCAAAATTGACCTTGTGTCACATCCTGTCCGTGGTGGATGGGTTGGGTATTACACCAGACAGTGCTTTGATTTATTGACCAATTCAATTAAAAGACAAAAGCTTTTCTGGACCGTATTCAAATCTAACAACTATGACTATAACCACTGCAATACATTTGCGCATCATATACTGCGCAGAGGGCATCATCATATACCTGAAGGACCATCAAACAGCCTAACACCCTTTATTTATAATAATTATAATAGACAACAGTAGATAGTTATAAGCAAGATAAAATTCAAGGTAATAGAAAATAATATCGATCAACGTAATAGAAAATAATATCGATCAAGTATTAAATGAATATCGGTACCCCTGTTCCTAATCGACTACGCAGTTCCCTATGTCTTTGCCCTCCGGTTACGCCAGCTGCAAAATTTTTTTTTTTTTTTCTTTGGTTTAGTTTTTATTTATTAATTTAATTATTTTGAAAGTAATATTTCTTAGACAAAAAAAAAATTTTTTTTTTTTTTTTTAAAGTCGTATATGGGATTTTTTTTTTTTTTTTTTAGAGAGTGGGAGGCACCGCAAATTAATTATGCTAGGGCACTCAGAATGATCAATCGTTCGCTATTATTCGTCACTATAGGCAAACTTTAAATAATCACAGGATCAGAAAAAAAATGTGCCTCCTACGCATTGGGGTTAAGAATCGAGAAAAACAAAGAAATAGTTTAAGTCTTAAAAATGTTAGAAATAATTTTAAAAGAATGGTTCGTCCGGATGCAAAGTTCATCATTTATGTCACAGAACCTATCACTTGATAAATCGAGGCAAGCAGTTCTTGAAATTAGAAATTACATAGAATACACATTCAACAAGTGGAGAATCGAAGAGAGAAACTGAATAAGAAAAATATTTAAAATAGTGGGGCATAATGGGGCGTTAAAAACTTTTGAAGCTATTAGATAATTTTTTTTTAATTTAATTGTCTGAAAATTGGTTTCGAAAGAGAAAGCATTTCCAATTTTAGTTAAAGAAAAAAAAATTCACCAACAGTTTTTAAAAAATACAACTATTTCAAAGAAAAACAAGGTACAAACAGAAAAAAAACAATGTCCTACTTGAACAGAAGGGGGTGTACATTTTTGGTTGTTTTGTGTAACATAACACGTGAATGATACAGAACCCCAAGTGCTGAAGAGGGTTTTTTCTTTATTTTATCTAAATATCTATCTTGATTTATCTGATTCAAGGTGCCAACAATAAATTTAATTACAATTATTTTTTTGTTTAATAAAAAGTTCAAGGTAACCCAGAGAAGCCATCACTTTTTTTTTTTTTTTTTTTTTTTTAAGAAAACCGATTTTTTTTTTTCTTTAACTTTAAAATGTCAAATCTGAATCGTCACCCCAAGGACAAAAGGCAATTATCATGTGACAAAGTTCGAGACACTAATTTCGTCCGGAAGACAAAAAAAAAGTCAATTTAGGGGGTAGTAAGTAGAGTGGGGTTCAGTTCTTGTAAAGAAAAAGTTGGGGAAAAAAAAGAAATCCAAAATTTCAAAAGTGATATCAACAAATAAATAAATTAAAAAAATCTTGTAAAGTTTGAAAAATTCATTTAACAAAAAAAGATGAAGATTGTATTTTATTCACGCTGTAAATAAAATCAATTTGTGTGTTCCAAGTTATTTGTTTATCTGAATTTATAGTGTGAAACATAACTCTGGCCGGTGTTGTGAATATTTGGAGGCAGGGAAAAGAAGAAAAAGAAAAAATCATTCAAGCGACCAACAATGTGCTTTTATTCAAAGAAAGATCATTTCTTCACCGGCAAAGTCAAAGAAGACCAAGGAGAATTTTAGAAGGTTGCTAAAACACTTGTTTTATAACTAAAGAGAAAAAGTTAGAGAAAAATTCTGAACTAAAATTTTAAAAAAGATAGGAAAAAGATGTTCGTACAAGACATTTTTTTTTTTAAATTTATGAGGTATTTAAATCTTTAAAATTTTTTTTTTTAAATAATTTTTTTAAAGTACACGAATTTAAGCTTCTTTTTTTTTTAAACTTGTGAAAAAATAAAATAAAAAAAAACAAGAAATAAGTTTAAGAAATTGCCATACAATAGTCAAAAAATAAAAAATAAAATAAAAAGGGTTCCTAAATACAGTGGTTTCTTGATTTTGTGTTTAGAGAAAAAGAACCTGTTATCGATGAGTGTGGCCATTTAATAATTCGATTACCAATTGATCAATTTGATAAAGTGGTCGTCAATAACCTTCTTGCATGTATATTGTATATGGCCTTTTGATCTAAGAAAAAATACTAAAGAGGACGTTTAAATAACAACATTCAATGAAGGGCGATTACTACTAGGACAAGCAGTTTTAGCATCTTAAAAATCGACGTAAACATTTTCGTTTTCGGCAACATTAATTTTTCTTTTTTAATGAAAAATAAAAATACCTTCATGTTCCTCCCATTAACCCTGAACCTTAAGGTTTTCAACTTTTAAATAAAGTTAAACAAGGAACTTTTTAAAAAATATCACAAAATTAAAAAAAGCCCAAACATGGTATTTTATAAATAATTGTTTACTATTTAATTTTTTTTTTTTTATTAAAAAAATTCAATGTCCTAGTGTTGAAATTATCTATTTACGTACATTGTAAATTGGTGATGAGGGAAAAAAAGTTGATATTTTTCCACAAAAAAGTCCAGATTTTTAATTTTCTGGAAAAAAAAAACTAAATCATAAACGATTGGAAATTATTACATTTACAAAAACGTATATTAGAATTTTTTTTAAATATGTATTATTAAATACAATATGCTAGTTATTAGAATATTGAAATTGAATGCATCCATAAAGATAATTTTTTTTAACCTTTTCCTAAGGACAAAATATCGTAAAAAAATAAATAAATAACTTTATATTTTACAGTACAAAAATATTTTTTTTTTTTTTTAATATTACCAATGATTTTTTTAAATGATTGTAGTAGGTCGACCTCTACAACATCTATATTCACAGTTTAAGAGAACACGTTGCTTTTTAGAATTTGTTTTTTTAGATTTTTAGCAGAAATTTACAGAAGGATATTCGGCAAATCAAGACAACGTTGTTTTTATTTTATCCGGTCATTCACTTTCGTTTTTGCAATAAAAAATGTTTTAACATAACGTTAAATAGGTTTGAACAGATAACAATGCGGCACACATCTCTTCTCTTGTTAACGTGGAATTAAACAAATGCTTACTAACACAACCTCAACACATACAAAAAAAAAAAAAAAACGTGAATGAACAAGAAAAAGTAAGACGAAAAAAAAAGAAAAAATGTGACATTAATCTTAATACTGCTAGGTGCCCTTTCGAACGGAGTCGGATGAAAAAAATAAGATAACATTTTGTCAATTTTTCTTTTGAGTTGGCTTGGTTCGTGAAAAGACTTACTTTTTTCTGGCCCAAGACTGGCATTCGTAGCTCCAATGTCTAGGGAGGAAAAAAAGAGAGGAAGGAGAAAGAAGACGAATTCGTTGGTGCCAATCGCCGACACGATGTGTTCGTGCGATTTCAGCGAGAAAAGCCCGAACAGCCAATAAGAATCGAGTTCTGTTGTCACGTGATACGTGAACATTTTTCAAAGAGAGAGTGAAAGAGAAACAATAGAAAACAAGATGAGAGTGAGTGACAAGATTCTTCCTCTCCTCCTCCTCCCCCGTTTTCCCCCTCTCTATTTGGTCCATGTCGTAAACTGTTTTCCCCCTCTCTTTATTGGTTAGTTTGTCTACTCTTGTTGCTGTAGGATTTTCTCTTGCCCACGTTGAGTGGATTTACTTGATAAGTCTATCGGGCAATATAGGGTTTCCTCCTTCTCTTCTTTATTTTCTCCCCAGTTGACGGGTTTCATCTCTCTCTCCACGTACGCACAGACTCAAAGCTAGTCGATCCTCCAAAGCATGGCGAAAGTCGTAGCAGCTGCCTCTAAATTGTTACTTGGCCGTTCTTCGGCTCATCTCCAGAATCTGGTCGCCCCAGCTTCTTTGAGTGTACAGCAACGACGGAACTGTAAGTAAATTGTATATTTGAAAAAAAAAAAAAAAAATTGCTAAATTTACCGTCTTAAACTTTCTCCATTGTAAGTCCGTCTTTTTTTTTTTTTTTTTTTTCTTTTTTTTTTTTAAAGCAAAATAAAACATTTTTTCCTTATTAAGAAAGAAAGAAAAACTTTTTCTCTCCAATTCTTAAGGTAAACTTTTTATATCGATTTATGGAGTAAAAACTTAATGTCAAGTTTTCTGCATTAAAATGCAAAACAAGAGTTAATCTCTCTTCCAAAGACGATTCTTGAAAAATGGTTTTACCGTTTTTTCCGTCCCATGACGTAATGTTTGTGCGATTATAATTCATTTCTTTATTCTTCAACTTGACTCAAATTCTTTGAATAAATAACTTTAAAATCATACTGTGGATATGAATGAAAAAAAAATAAATTTACCGAAATAATTGCGTTGTCATCTTTTTGACTCTGCTTCGAATTCTTGTGATTTGAGACGGTGGTGGTGGTGGGGGGGATAACTTGACACGCACATTAACCTTTTCACGGTCATCAAAAGAACAATTGAGATTTAATACATTTCTCTTTCTTTGAATGAATATTAAATGTTTGTACTATCAAGGTTTCGATTGGAAAGGGACAGGGGTGTCTTTAAAAGGTTGAAAAAAAAATCCTATACCCAAAATCTCAAAGTTCACCCTGGGTTATTTTATTCGATAAATCATTTTAAAGTTTTTTGGGGTTTTTTTTTTGCTTTTGTTTATTTGATTTTTAAATAAATCAATATAAACTTGCATACATTTCTGAAATTTTTTTTTTTTTTCCTAATTAAAATAATTTAAAGGAATTAAATGTGCTTAAACGTTTTTTTTTTTTTGTTTTTTTTTATTTATTTATTTTTTATTTTTTTACATAGACAAAAATCAAAAAAAGCCCAGTATGTTTGTTTACTTGTTCTTCTTCAGAGTCCCTCACTTATTTTGCAAAGAATAATAACATTTTATTCAATTCCTGTAAAATAAATTGTGTCGAACCTTCATTTTTAAAACATGTCTACGTGACAAGAACTTTTTTGTTTTTTTTTTTTTTTCTCTCTGGTTAAAACGACCTACTCGTTTTCAACTATTTTCCTCACCGATTTTTTTGCAACGATCGATTAATAATTCTTGCTCTAAGAACGGGGTCACCCCCTCCATTTTTTTTTCTTCTATTTGCTTTTCTCAGTTGAAGGACACGTGTCCATTTTTGTTTTTCATCCACCAACCCAATTCTTTAGTAGTTCGCGCCTTTTCTAAATTCATTTTTGACCCATGAATATTGAATTTCGATCAAGTCGATTATTTCTTTACTAACTTAGATTTTTATAAAATAAGAATTTTAAACAATGTAATTCATGGATTTACATGGAAGAAAAATCTTTTTTTTTTTTTTTTTTAATTTAACTTTTTTTAATTTAACTTTTTTTTTTTAATTCAATTTTTATATTTTCTTTAATTGAACAAGCGTCCAAAATTTTTTCGATCTGCCCAAATTAATTTGGGTGGAGGGTAACTTGCGGGGTGCTCGCACCATTTTCACAAACAAGTGAATGTTAGTAGAATCCAATTTCTTTGACCATGTCCCATATTTAAAATCACTAAAGAATACTAAATTTTAATAAACCACATAAATATGCAAAATTCTTATATATTCATTTATGAAAAGTATTTTAATTTCAAATATTTTTGAATATCTTGGTGCTTAGAACGAAAAAAAGGCGACGGAAAGTCGCTTAAATAAAGTTTGTTTTTTGGGGGGTTTTTTTTGGCGGGGGGGTATCATTTGGGAAATTAAGTTTTGTTCAGTAAATTAGGGTGTCCCAGAAAAAACAGAACCCGCAAATTTTGTAATAAAACTGTTAATTTTAACTAGGGTGTTTAGGGTTAGGGTTCTGTTTTTTTCTGGGTCACCCTGTATAGGGTGACCTAGAAAAAAAAAGATCCCAAATTATTTATTTTTCCCGTTTTATTACAAAATTTGTGGGTTCTGTTTCTTCTGGGACACTCTAATTTACTGAACAACAGTTCATAATTACCGTTATTTGTACTATGAATAAAAACGATTATAAAAAATGTCCTGTCTATTATATATAAGCCGGGATATTTTTGTTTAAAATGTGAAGCCGCATTTCAAACGGGACTTCAGAAATTGGATTGTGCTGATATATTTTTATTTTATTTAACCTCCCCTCCACACCAAGAAGCGGCAATCATGTTTTTTTTTTTTTTTTTGTTTTTTTTTACATCTCATTTTAAGCAGGTTCTTTTGTGTTTATCTTAAGAAAGCCAGGAAAAGTACAAAACAAGAGTTTGTCCTGTTATTGTACACCACAAAAATGAACTAATTAATACCCGGTTTTTCAATGTTTTCTTTTTACTATGGGGGTGAGGGATGAGTGTTCTTAAACCGTGAATGAATTGGATACATTAATAAGTTGTCCCTTTTTATAATAAACTGCATCTCCAGTTTCCAATAATTCCAAGCATTTTAATTCTTAGCTTCCAAGATCTGAAAAATTAGATAATTGAAAAAAAAGACTAGTGGTTAGGTCAAACCTCAGCGCCGGCAATTCTGTCCCGGGGGGTGTCATGTTTGTTACTTACATGTGCTAAGTTACCACAAAGTTTTTTATGATAATAATCTCTGTCCTCGTGTGTTGTTGGGATCGATGATAAAATTGAATTAGGAAAATAACTACATTATAAAAATGGCTCCTAATTTGAAATTTCCTGGGTTTTTTAACTTTTTTTCTTTTTCATTTCTACTTTCTTTCCTTTCTAATGGTCTAAAAAAATCTAGTCTCTCCCAACAACAGGTTCGTTCAAGTTCTCATAATATTTTTTCTCCACTAAATCCAGATTTATGGTCTACAAATTAAGAAATTAATCTAAATTCTATTATTTTAATGGGTTTCTCAGCAATTTTTTTCAATTGCAAACAATAGTTAACGAACAACGGGGACTTTTCTTTTGTCCCCCCCCCCCCCATATACACACACCAGTCCTTAACCCATTTACCTTCCATTGTTTGGCTTTGAACCTTATTCTGTGACAGCAGGACTGTATCTCGAGGGGTGGAGAGAGACAAGGGTTGCACCAATAGTGGAGATAGGTAGTATTTAAAACCAGAAATAAAATGCTTTATTCTTACTGTGTGCGTGGAAATATTTTCCATGTAATAAGTTATGTTTCTCAAAGCCGGGTTTTTGTGTGTTTTGGAGGGTTTTTTAAGGGATAAGCGGAAGTCTTTTTCCCTTCTTAATGGTAGAAAGTTGTTACTAACATTCGTAAGTTAAGAAATTCTAGCTAAATATCCTTTCTTTTTTTTTTTCTTTTATATGGCGTGAATGTTTTAAATTACTAGATGATAACCCAGTTATCTTAATTTCTCTTGTGGTAATTTTGCTGGTAAAACCGAGGAATAGTTCCTGTTAAGATGAAAATTTATTAAATAGTAGATTAAACTGATTAAAGTATTTTATATTAACAATTGATATTAAAGTGTCTTGGCTTGATTTTATATTACTTTATTCTCTCTCAGAATGAAACTGCTTTTAAATTAAAATTGAATCTGTCTGTACGACAGAGCGCACGTCCCTTTTATAAAGAAAATTTGTGGAAACCAAAGTTGAATAAAATCAACATTCAATTTTTGTCCGAGAGGGGATTTAAAAATTACCCCTCCTTTTCCATAAGGGCTGAACTTGCAAATCGGTCGGAAAATTAAAACATATTACAGGGTGAAAAAAAAAACAGAACCAAGATTATTCCCCCCCCCTTAAACTAACCCTAAACCCCTCCTAGTTAAAATTAGCAATTTTATTACAAAATTTGTGGGTTCTGTTTTTTCTGTGTCACCCTAATTTTCCGACCGATTTGAAAGTTTAGTCAGAAAAGCATATAGATTTTTTTTTTTTTTTTTTTTAGATATGAGATTTATATTTAACTTTTTAAATCCCGGGCAGTGTTGGGTATCTCTGCTAGTGTGCGTGAGACAGATATTAAAAAAATATCTGAACCTTTGTTAAATTTTGACTTAAATGACCTTTTAGCCGTAAACAAGGACGTTTAAAACTAAACTTTTCGACCATCTTGTTAGTTAACAGAAGGGACGTAATTTTATTAAAACTTAACTAGAAAATGGATTATCAACCTTTGAAATATTACAACAGTAGCTTTTTTTTTTTTTTTTTCTCCATTGATTTAAATGCATTCACTTAATTCAGATTTTTTTTTTAAAGAAATGTTTATTTAAAAGCAAAGTTTATTCATTGTATACATTTTTTTTTTTTTTTTTTTTTTTTTTTTTTGTCTCGCGGTCTAACAGTTTTTTGGCATTAAATAACCCACAGGTTATTATCATTAACAAACCAAACCAAACCAAATGAAGTTGCTAAAAATTATTTATATCAATTTGAAAATATTAAGAACTTAGAAACTTTTATCAAAATGACTTGTTTCGGCATTGATACAATGTATAGACCTTTTTTCTTTTTTTTCCCAAAACATTCTCTTAAATTCCTTTTTATCCTTTAGAAAAAGAAAACCCCTTTTTACTTGATTCCTGAAGGACTTTTAGCATTTTTTTTCTTTTTTTTTTTTTTTTTTTTTTTTTTTCTTTACAAAAGAAAAATTAGTAAGGGTATAAATCAATGATATATTTAAAAATTGTTTTTTAAATGATTAATAAAACAAATTTCAGGATAAAATGGTACTATTCGCAGAGTTCCGTCCCAACCTCCTACCTTATAGGAAATAACCCAATCTGTTCTGTCATAGATATGTTAAACTGCATCTAGTGGTAAGGTTCTAATTTTGGAGCTTTGGGGAGGGTTGTGTCCCTCTTCATTGCCATTGCTACCTGATCCACCCTGACCCAGAGTGGTAATGCCTGTTAGGGTCCCATCAAAGAATTAGGGGTTGTTTTGTTTGAAAAATTAGTCTGTTAAAAAGAATTTTTGAATACCCAACCAAAATGGGTAAAGAACAATTCTCGTAAATTCCTACCATAAAATAAACTGAACCCTCATTTTATGTCCGTGTTTTTGCAATAAATGTTTTATTTTTCTTGCACCCGTTACTTTACAATACCAAATATATTTTCTTGATTCTTTATTCTTTAACAAATAAAGAATATATTTAGTATTGTAAAATAACGGGTGCAAGAAAAATAAAACATTTATTGCAAAAACACGGATATAAAATGAGGGTTCAGTTTACTTTATAGTAGGAATTTACAAGGAAATTGTTCTTCTTTACCCAGAAATGAATAAAACAAACATCTTCTGCATAAAATAACGTATGGGTTGACATTCTGTAAAATCCAACCAGTCGTATATTACTGAAGATGAGTATTGCCAATAACCAGCATTGATCTGAGAGATACATTGAGTGGAAACCTCTGAATGGCACACACAAACCCCAATGACCTAATAGGTTATGGGAGAGTATATGGGCATTGCCCTCAAAGGAAATACTTGTCATGACACCTGCTTATAGGAAGAATGTTTTAAAACCTGAAATATCAAAATACTTCCAGTTGGTATAGACTGTTACTAAATGTTACATATGGTGTCTGACAGACGGAAAGAACTTCAAGCTAAACCAGCTGTTTCCTCTTCAGAAGATAGATGGTTGTTTTGTTTTACAGCATATCAACCCTTTTCGGGTTATTTAATCCCGAATAAAGTCCTTTTGAATAAAAGACTAGGGTTGCTTGCAGTATCTGCTTTTGTTTAGATCGGTGCTTCTCAACCTTTTTTCAGGCTTATGGACCATTTTTTTTATTCAAAAAATTCCCATGGACCAATCCTTGAATGTTGCTGCGAGCGGCTAGCACACGTGATAAAGTAAGACAAGACAATTCATTTTCCGCTGATCATCGACGTGCGCTTAAATAGAGATTTTCAACTGGGGAGGGTCATTATAAGAAGCGATAAATTAGTTAAATTTTTGTGAAATGGCTAAAACATTTTTGTGGCTTCGAACTCTCTGTGGACCACAGATGGACCACGTTGAGAATCACTGGTTTAGATGGTCACCCAATTAAGTATTAACTCTTAACATCCTATACCACCACATTCCACCTAGCCGGAAGTCACATTTTTTCTAATCTACCCCCAAATGATAGCTTTTGTTTAAATGTAATATTAAACATATTTAGAAGTCTTTATTTTAAGGGAAATAACAGGTAACTTTAAATGAAAAGGCCATTTTTTGATAAATCCTTATAGGAATTGGGCTCTGGACTTAGAAAATTCTCAACTGGATTTTAACTTAAAAACAAGCTCATATATAGTTCTTTTAGATATTTTAATGCAAGCTTTTTGTTTTTCATTTGTGTTATGAGTACAACTCTGTTATGTTTGTTCTTGTCGTGAATTTTAATCATTGTGGTTATTTCCTATAACTCTAAGATAAACAAAACCACTCTTGACTGATAAATTATTTATTTATTGATCTACTAGGAAAAAAAGACGGTATTAGGGTTTGACCCACTGAGGTTGATGTGCCGTAAAACAAACAAACCAACCTGTTTTGTTGTGGTAATTTTTATCTCCCCCCCCCCCGTCACAGCAGCCGAGAGCATGTCTGGTTCTTTCAACTCCTAATTCCAAACTCAATTCACTCTGACCTCTTACTCCTCCTCTCTCCCACTTCACTACGTCTCATCATCCGTCCAATAGAAACAAAGCTATGTGGCAATGATGATTCATCCTTAAACTTTTCCATTCTCATCTAACACATTTTTGCTAAACTTTTCCGTGCTAATTCACATGTCAAGTTACACTCCCTGGCTCCACCCCCACCCCCCATTGTTGTAAAAAGTAAAGTCAGTATCAGCCAATCAGCGAGGGAGTCTATCCCCTTTTCACTTGCGCTAGACAAAGTAGATTGTTTTAGCGTCCGAGATGGCGTGCCACACCTACCATCAGCTCCTTAATTTACCGCACAGATCCCTGTGCTACTCATAACGCTGAGTTGGCGAGGGCTGGTATCGAACTACGAATTGTGGTTTCTAGCCAAACGCTCTATCGACTGAGCTAACATGTCATGAAATACTCAGCACCAGACTTTAACAGACACATCGTCAATAAATATAAAGATTAAATGTCTAATTTATAATAGTTGAGAATATAACTAAAATAAGTAAATTGTGATGTCTGTGGTGACGGGTTTAGTTACACATTTTCATAATTCCCCATTGTTTCTATGGTTGAAGATCAGAATTGTTAAATGGACTTTTTGGTTAAACAAAATCCATAACCATAGCAGGGGGAGGGAGTGGTGTTAATTATTTTTCTAACTGCTGTCACTTAGAACTGTCTTAACCTAACTGCCTTATCCACTCGGCCATGTGTCCAATTGGACAATTGAGTGTGAATTTTGGGAACTTATAAACTAATGTCTGAACACAACTCCTACCCCAGCTATGGTTAGCGGAATGAGAACAGGATACCCCCGTGGAATAAAGGGTTAGGTTCAAAGTTCCATGATGGCTCCCTAATACAAGAAAGTTCCCAAGTTCGAAAAGAAGGTTCCTAAGTCCGACAAGAAATACCTGAAGAAGGCCGGAGGGTATATCGGCCGAAACGTTGTACAAATAACAATGAAGATGGGGACAATAGTCCGAATAACACAGATAATACTAATCTTCAAGCCTCATCTCAAACATTCAGAGAAAAATCCATAAGAGTTGACATGGGGTTCTAATTCAATGTCACTTAGAATCAAAAGTATCAATGGCTTTTGAGATACTGCACTTGATTGCAGTAACTTTATTTCTTGAAAATTATTTTGCTTTTTATTGGGCGAGACGGGTGGAGATCAATCGGCTGGTCACATCAAGCCCTAGCACCTATAGGATTTTCCCAACCCTATTGCCTTTATGGCAAGCCCCAACCCCTTTTTATCATATGGGTGCTAGAAGGCGGTGACTGGGGGTCTACATGTCTTGGGAATGACGTTAAACGCTATCTGATGGTGAGGTTCCAGTTCTGGAGGTTTGGGGAATGTGGAGCATCCCTTCATCACCATTGCTCCCTGGTCCACTCTGACCCGGAGTGGTAGTACCTGTTAGGGTCCCATCTATGAGTTAAATAGAAAAATGTATTTATAAAGAAATTGTATTATCCATTAACTCTTAACATCCTGTTAAGAATTTTCTAGGTCCAGAGCCCCATCCTATAAGGATTTATCAAAAGATTGCAAAAATGGCCTTTGCATCTAAAGTTACCTGTTATTTCACTTAAATTAAAGACTTCTAAATATGTTTAATATTACATTTAAAACAAAGGCTATTGTTTGGGGCAGATTAGGAAAATGTCCAGGCGGAATGAGGTGGTATAGGACATTAAGAATTGATTTATTTCAAAACTTTATCGGCATTAAATGACCCACTGAGGTTGATATGCCGTAAGACCAAACCAAACCTAATAGTTTAAGTTAATTCTTTTTTCAGTCAAATAAAATTAAAAATGTTGAATTTTTTATTTTTTTATTTATTTTCTATTCATTTATTTGTTGATCTTTGTTTATTTGTAGGGTTTGTTTGTTAGCATTTAACAAAATAACTCGTCCCATTTTATTGAATAATTGATAAATTACTCAAACGCGAATAGTCTATCCAATATTTAAAATAAAATTGAAAGAAAAATGTTTTACTATTTCACCTGTTGGTTGTCTGGTTAACAATAAGCAAATAAGCAACACCTGGTGGCAGGTAAAAACCTACCATGACAAGTTTTACCTAAGAAATTGAGAACATTTACCTAGACAGCATATCTTGTTTATAAGTGCTTATAAACCTGAATGCTTAGCTACATGCATTTTTTTCTACTAGTCGTCGCATAAGGTTCAGTTTGCACATGGCTCCCCACGTTACAAAGACTCTTTTTTTTTAAATCAAGCTTGGTAGGAGGGGGCCCAGAAAATAAATATGACCTCCTCCTCCTCTTATTGAAAAAGAAGGGCAAGCAACCAAAGTATTGACATCTCTAGTTAAAATTTACAGTATGTCTTTTTATAAAACATGTATATACATACAGTTTGGATGTATGTAAAAAGTAGGTATCCAGGCTAACTTATGTGTGAATGGAGAATATATGTAAATGTATTTTAGGAAGGGGAGGAGTGGAGGGGGAGAAGGTTTAGCAAAAAGACTTGCTTTGCCAACTTAGAAGTACACGGGCTATCAAGTTGCTGCTGTGAGTTTATTTTTAAGATTTAATCTTGTAAAGGAAGACAGAACTTTTTAGTCTCATAAAAGGAAGATTTTCAAAATTATTTGTAATTTTTTATGTTCACACAAAGCAAATGTAATCTATTATACTAAAGCTGAGTTAATCAACTTTTTCTTCCTAAAGGCTTTTTTACTGTTTAGTTTAATGACACAAAAATTATACTAAATTATTCCTTATTTTTAAGGATTGAATTCTGTTTTAATTGGTTCTAATTAGTCTTAATTTGCAATTAAGGCAAACTGATAAATCTTTCTTTACTCTATCACCCTCTTCCCCTCTATGTATCTCTTGACTACCTCCTCATTATATAATGTTAGTTTCTCTGGAGATAGAGAAAGACAGGAGAATTTGAAATGTATTTCTGTTAAATTTCACAACCAGCAACCCGTAGCTTAAATGAGGTCAATCATTCCGAAATGATTTTAAGGTTTTCTCCTGCGTATTTATTTTTAAAAATTTTATTTGCTTTGCTAACTCCCTTTTTCCTAATCTCAATTATCTACCCAGAGCTGAATGGGGGACCCAACAGGTCATGTTTTGTCTAGTATTGTATAATCAGCATGCACAGACGTATTTAAAGAAAAGAAAAAAAACTGCTTTTTGATAAATTCTTAAATCTTATTATAATGGAGATTGTGTGTTTGTCTGTCTGAAGCTGAAACTAAATCACTACTCAAGTCACAATTCCCTTAGTTATTGACGTCACATTCACCATGAATTTATTTTTACTTAAACCTCAGTTATTGATAAAATTGTTATACCTTATTAATACTTTTGACTTTATCTACATTCTAATAACATGCAATTGTATTTATATATGCAACAAAATAGCGGGTTACAGTGTGAACAGGAAAGCTAATTTGCATATTGATATTAAAAGTTTAATTTTATTAAATATGCGCTTGGTATTATTGATTTCTAATTGTTTGGTTTTTTCTTAATGAATATGAGCAAAAAACTCGGGGATAAATCTTAAAAGAAATCCTTTAATATAAAGAAATAACAGTAATTTTATTCTTTACTTCCTAATTTAACTAAATAGTTAAATTAGGAAAATTCAGCAATAAAAGGAGGGAGTGATGAAAAATGATGGAAGACTTAGTTTCAAAGTTGTTCTATTCTTCGATTATACCCCCTCTGTTTCAAATCATTTTATTTGGATTTTTATTTAGTTTCAAAAGTATTTCAAATTTAACATATTTCATTACATTAAAATTCAAATACTTGCACCCGGAGGGTGCATATATTTGCTAGTATTTTTAAAGGACTATACAGGCATTAACACTCGCACACACATACTTGCATAGTACCCATAAAAAATTATGGTTGTGTGAGTTGGTAATATTTGTGCTCTCTTTAATATTCTTTCTTCTAAAAGTTTCCACTTGAGACGGTAGAGCATCTACCTAGGAATCACAAGGTTCCAGGTTCAATCCCACCAACTAACTCTGTGTATGAGTTGGTTAATATGATCTGTACGGTAAAGCATCTGGGAGCTGGCAGTATGTGGTGCTCCACCTCAACCAGTGAAAAGTGGATAGACTCCATCATTCAGGCAAAACCAACAATAGCCCACTCCGCCCTGTTGGCTGGGGTGTTAGAATGCACCTCTGCAGAGGGGTAAGACTCCCCCAAATGGGGCCACCTGTTGGCCGTGGGTGCTGACCCGTGATGCTTAAGGATAGAACCCAGGTGGATGAGCAGTTCATGACTTCTTTGTCTGACGGGGGGGGGGCTTCTTGTACAAATAACAATAAAGATGGAGACAATAGTCCGAATAACACAGATAATACTAATCATCAAGCCTCATCTCAAACATTCAGAGAAATAGCCCAATAAAAGTTTTAAGTTTTTAAATAAACTTTTGATTGGCTTCAACAGTTAAAACTTATATCAATGGTTTTTGATTATTTGAATTAATGTTGGGTATGGTGCTAATGGCACTGGTTTCGAAGATTTATCGTAATCTTTTGTTGTGGATATGTGTGAACATGGATGCATTGCTGAAATTAAACCTGTTTTAGATATGTGTTGGAATAAACAGTAGTTACTGTCACCCAATTTTATGTTGAGTTTGTACCGTATATGCATTCTTTTAAATTTCTGGAGGTTTCGCCTATGTAATTAAGTTGATGCTGGAATTGAATGCTGATGTGTAGTTGGATGTAGAATTTCTCTATTTTACATATGACCATCACTGATGGTCCAACTGTAACACCTGGTGTCTCACCATCAACCTTGTCTCTTCCTACAAAAAACTTGCAGGGTCACCCTCAAGGACAAAAAGGCACAAAGTGAGGAACTGCATCACTATGCTATCAAACCCCAAGTAGACCTTCAGCTGCAGTTGTTGCAGTTTTACCTGCCTGTCCCACACCGACCTTGTCAGCTATGAGTGTGCCAGCAGACAATGTGAACCACCCTCTAAAATCTTCATTCACAAGAACCAAGGCATGATAACTTTTTTTTTTTTTTTTTTTTTTTTTTTTTTCTTGATAAAAACCCTACAATTTATTAAACTTTAGTTGGGACCTATAAATTTTCCTGGGGACTCATTCAAAGCAAATGTCACAGGACACTAAATCAAAAAGCTATCAGTATCACTATTTGCCTAAATCCTTTTGCCACAAGCAGGATGTCAATTTTTGAGTGGAGTATAGCTGGTTTGAATTCAATGTCCATCTAGACTAGTTGCCTTACCAAAGTTTAAAAACCCAGTCTGCCCTACTATTTAATCATAACTGGAGGGAAACACAAAATCGTACCCATATATCCCAGTTTTTTTGGGATTTTTTTTCTTCCCTCACCATTTCAATCTAACTGTAAATACATTCCAATATTTTCTTAGAAATGAATTACACAGGATAGGTTACAAGGTAGGAGTTAGATGGCTTTAGCTGTTTCCCTAGATCATAAATAAAAAAAACCTTACAATTTATTAAACTCTTAGTTGGGACTCATCAAATTTCCTGGGGACTCCTTCAACGCAGATGTGCGTCCCAGGATGCCCTAAATCAAAAGAGCTATCAGCATCATTGATTGAGTTATGTTGATAACCAATTCCTAACCTGGGATCAGTGTATAGTATCTGTTCTCTGGCAGCTGTTAAAAAAAATTTTTTTTTTCTTTTGAGGAGGACATTGCAGTATCATTGGTGTTATAGGAGTCTAATACCATCTACCATCATTCCATGTTAATGATGTCAGAACATCCGGCCACGAGATAATGTAAGTTCAGGCAATGACCCTTGTCCTTTTAGATTGTGGAGTGTGCCGCCTGGGTAGACAACCTCTTGATGCCAAACTCTTAAGAACCAAAGCACTCAGGCTGTAATCTATTTCTATCAACCTTTTTTTTTTTTTTTTTTTTTTTTTTTTTTTTTTTTTTTTTTTTTTTTTTCCTTTCTGTAAAAACTGAATCTTTGTTTGTTATTAAGTTCATGTTTATTTTTGTTAGATATATATGCTCATATTAATTCAATAAACTTTAAAAAAAAAAAAAAATTTTTGTTTTACTTTTAAGCACTTCTTTTTTTTTTCTTTATTCTCTCACTCTTATAAGCGCTATTGCAGGAATTCATCTTAACCTTATCAAAACTTGGTAGAAAACGCTTCTCGTTTAAAATGCATAACTTTGAGTGTGATATGTTCTCTAGAATTGTTTAGGGGTTATAAATAACGGCATCTTAGTTTCTGTAGAGATGTTTTCTGACGTCTTTCTTTCCTCACGAGAAAGCCTTCTTCTCTACATGCCTATTGTAACTATAGGGTGTTCTCTATGAATAAGTACTGAACCTTGCACATTTCTAGTAGCAAGGAAAAGGGAGTTTAAAAAGAAATAAAGAATTGAACTACTACACAAAAAATACTAATTTATGATTCCATAACCTTCAGGTTGACTTTTCTTTTCTTTTTTTCTTTTTTTTTTCTCCCCCCACCCCCTTCATTGAACTTGAAATTTACTATAAAGGCAGATTTCCAAAACTAAATCATTCTCAGGATCTAATTGTATCCAACCAATTGGATTTGTTTGCTAATAGTAATATACTAACATGACCTGTTGCCCTTATGGCAAGCCCCAACCCTCTTCATCATATGAGTGCTAGAAGGCAGTGGCTGAGGGTCTTCATGTCCTGGGTATGTTAAATTCTGATGGTGAGGTTCCAGTTCTGTATTTCCGCTCTCTTTATCTGTTGACCCGGTTTTAAAGTTGATTTTCTGTATTTTCTTTCTGATGCGACGGTAATTCAGATGCTCATCATTCTGGACCATATGACCTTTAGGCACCCCTTTTGATCTTGATTCAGAAGGACATGTTTTTCATTTACACCGTCAATATATGGTTTTAACAGATGATTTTTTAAATTTTTTTTTTATATATAAAACTAACCCCTAACAAACCGGATATTGATAGTGTAAATGAAAAACATGTCCTGAATCGATATCAAAAAGTGGTGCCTAAAGGTCATATGGTCCGAAAGTTCTTCTGTAATCAAAATTTAAGAGGATTGAGAATTCAAATTTTCATTCCAATGAAATAGAAAATATTATGTGTGTATTCAATTGGCAAGATTTAATTAAACCATGACCATTTGAATTATTCTATTTTGTTTGTAGAATCGAATCGAATTATTAATGGGCACAAAAGAAAATCCTTGCTTAATTAACCGTAATTTCTATTTTCAAAAGAAAATAATTCAATTATTTCCATTTAAATAAAGAACATGAAAACCTTCCTAATTACTTTGTATGTAAAAACTGACATCTGCTATCCGATATCTTTTTGTGTTGGAAAATTATTCATTTCAATACAAAAGGATCACTATAAAAACCAAAAAATACAATTAGATTCAGCGAATGGTCTTGTTTTAGTATTTTCTATTCATTAATATGGAAATTGAATATCTGGTTTGTAAGACCACATTTTACAAGTGTAGAAATGAAATATTTATAGAATTTTTAGAGTAAATATTTTGTACATGCTAATGAACTAGTAATCTATCTATACATATATAAAGGGCAGTTGTGTGTATGTCTGAATGTTATATATACACATTAAATATCACCAGGGCTTGGTTTTTGAGCAAAGATAATAGATTTGATTTATATTCGTGAAGATTATTAAAAAATAAAAATTAGATAACAGCATAGATTTTTTTTCATTTAATATTTTAGATAGTAGACATTAACATTTCTTTTCAGAGTAGCTGGATCAATGCAAGGTCTTTTTTTTTTTTTTTTTTTTTTTTCCCCCATAGGGATTTAAATGGGGCATTTCACGAGGATTCAACTCACGATTCAGTAATGATGGATCTGTGCGACTAACTTTAAAAAATCCCCCTCTACCCAAGCAACGCCGGGTAGCCACTGCTAGTATATTCTAATTTAAGTTGGTTACTAAAATAAAGATAGAATTGAATATGGCCCTCGGTGAGCAAAAAAGAAATAATTGTAATTTTTATTCTTTACTATCTAATTTTAAATTAGGAAAACTATGCAATGAAAGCCTGGAGTGATGGGAAGAGCTAGCATTCAAGCTTTTCTATTTGATTATACCTCCTATTTCAAATCTTTTGTATGCGTTCTTATTTAGTTTCATGTTTCTTTCTAATTTAATGTTTTATTACATCAAAACTTAATCTTTTTGCCTTACCAAGGTTAAAGAGCACAGTAAAAATTTTAGTTTATAGAATGTCAAGTATTATTAACTGTTTAAGACCTTGTAAAAAAATGTCTGTATGACCTTTAGGCACCCCTTTTGCGATCTCGATTCATAAGGACATTTGATGAAAGCCTTTTGTACAGTTGTAAGGTTTGAAAAGTATGATTGCATTAGCAAGATATGGGTAATCTTAACATTAGCTACATAAATGAGTAACTTCCCTTGTTTGTTTCACTTTGAGGAAGCCGTTTGTTTTAGTCGGCCATTTTCATTTCACCGTAAATCTACACTGAAAATACGATTTTGTTTGAATCAATACAACTGCATGTTTTAACATGAAAATGTCATGTGTTCTTAATAACAATTAAGTTAATTTCAAATAATGCACAAGCACAATTAAGAACACATTTTATGATATTTTGTGTTAAAACATGCAGTTGTATTGATTCAAATTCCTATTTTCAGTGTAGATTTACAGTGAAATGAAAATGGCCGACCAAAACAAACAGCTTCCTCAAAGTGAAACAAACAAGGGGAAGTTACTCTCATTTATGTAGCTAATGTTCAAATTACCAAGATATGTATGTTCTCATAAAGTATTATCATTAACAGCTAGTCTGATACAGAAACAAAGAAAAAAGCTCTTTAGTCCAATGGAAATTTTTTTTTTTTTTTTTTTTTTTTTTTTTTTGTTATCCTTCTTCCTTAAAGAAAATATTTAAGCCCAAAATTAATTCATTTTTTCTTTTTTCTCTATGTAGATGCAAAGAAGAGGATTGAAGTGGCTAATCCTGTCGTTGAACTTGACGGTGATGAAATGACAAGGATTATCTGGGAGAAGATTAAAGAAAGGGTATGTCTTTGGTTTGTTTTGTTTGGGGGGGGCACTATGTGCATGCATGTGACAAAAAATTTTATGGGGGGAATACCAGGTTTTTTTTTTTTTTTTTTTTTTTTTTTTTTTTTACACACATCAACTAATAAAATTTTAACCCTTTCATAATCAAACTAATTACATTCATCGTTATTCCTGTAATGATGTTAATTATTCACTAAAAGATGAAAAATTGATAACTGATGCTGTGTTTGGGTGTCACTATGGTTGTGTCCGCTACTTGTAGCATAATTTTTTCTTTTTCTCCCCTCAATCAGCTGCTCTGTGTAGTTAATGGCTATAAAAAAAAAAATTAACAGATATATAAATACATACCAAGAAGAGATCAAATAAAAATTAATCCTAAACGGAAAGACTTGAGCCAAGTTCAGTAAATAATTGTAAAGTCATTCTGTAATATCAAATGTTGAGTTTTTTTTTTTTTTTTGCTATATTGCTAAAAGGAATTTCAATACTCTTGGGAAAGGTAGGCATCCAATTATTCTCCTTTCAGCTATGGGTAAATCATAAGGCAGATTGGACCCTTTAACCTTGGTAAGGCAACCAGCTTAGAAGGAAAACTGAATTCAAACCTGTTAAATTTGGCTTTAAAAAAAATTAAAAAAATCGGTTAGTCTTGCAGACCAAAAGGTTATAGGAACTAAAAATTCAGGAATTTTGAACATACACGGCACTATTTCCTGTAAAGAGAGAAAAAAAAAAAAAGTTTTGGGACACTAGCTAGCCCCCTCCCTCACCAAAGCAAAAAGGTACAGACGAATGTCAAGAGCACAAACCAAGTTGGGAGGAGAGAGAGAAAAAAAGATATCTACTGATTAATAGTTATTTTCCCTAACAAGCACTTTCACCATTTAATTAACGGGTTAACATGAGCAGCATTTTAATGGAAAGACAACTTTAACCTAAAGTAAATTGAGATGCTAGTTAAATACCATTTAATAATCTAGATGCATGTCCTGTATGGACTCCACCTAAGGTTTTCAGAGAGGGAAAGAGACACGGTGAGAGAGGGGGAGAGAGAAACGGTGAGAGAGAGGGAAAGAGAAACAGTGAGTGAGATTGAGTGAGCAAGCGTGAAAAAGACTACTGCACTAGTGTTGAACAATTAAACTCAGACAAAGTAGGCCAGCCCTGTTCAACGTGCACTTTGACATGTTCAGTAGAATTTTTGTATCAAGTACAGACGAGTCTAGAAATTAAAACTCTTTAAAGAGACAAGTTAAACCGAATCATTTGTTGATAGAATTTTGGTAATGAAATTCCAATGTGATAGCTGGGTTAAATATTATGGCATGTCAACCCTTGTTGGATTAGTTTATACCAAAAGCGTTTTGTTTTATTTATTCTTGATGGGTATTCAAATTTTTTTTAAAATTTATTACTCTTTCTGAAACTAATTTTTCCTATTTAACCCCCTAACATGTACTACCACTTTAGGTCAAAGTGGACCTGGGAGTAATGAAGAGGTACTCCACATTCCCTAGAGCTCCAGAATTGGAACTTCAGGATAGTGTCCTGAGTATGATGTTAAATTCTAAGACCCTCAGCTACTGCCTTCTAGCACATATAGGGTTGGGGCAGACGAAGGTGCTGGGCTTGACATGGCCAACCGATTGATAGGAGAGGGGCTTTTCATTGAGAGACTCAGTTGAATTGTGTAACACAAACAGGCAATATTTATTTTAGAGGAAGTAAATATTTACCGAACCTCTTCACATTGAGCAAGATGTGACACAAGGTCAATTTTTAAGTGGATTAACCCTGGTTTAAATTCAGATTTCTTTCTCTTACACTGGTTGCCTCACCAAGGCTTCCCATGGGTATTAGGGCAAAGTGAATTGCAAACAGCTTTGTCCAGGATTTGAACTCAGAGCGCTACTTCCATTTCCGATGATGATAACTGTTACTTTAAGAGGAAGTTTCAATTATTTGTTCTATTATCTCAAAGAACAGTTATGTCACAAAATTACATCTTCAACTAGCTACAATTTAAGTTTTTAAGGGCCATTCCTTGAGCTTATAGCAGAAGTGCTTATCTGGTGGAATCCTTGATAAAGAGTCTGTCGACAATGTGAATCCTCTGGTTACTAAAGTGCCCTGAGTTACTGGCAATTGTATAAGTCCTTTGTGAGTATTGGTAAAGATCCCAGCAATCCTATGTGCGTCCGTCGTCAAAGAGTGTATTTGATGTGTGACCAACATGGGGCGGTTAAGTATCTTATCAGGCCAGTAGTACTGCCAGTGATTGGTTAGAAGAGTCAATCACGTGATCTTGGCCAGTCTATAAGTATAAGCAGGGATCTAACACACACCTTGTATATATCAAAAATCTCAATAAGAACTTTGCATTATTGTTCAAAGTTTATCAAATCATTTTGCATTTATGATTTTGATTTCATTCTGAACTAAAGCCCTCAGCTCCAGAGCGTGAATTTAACCTCTGCCATAGGAGCATGATCTCAACACGGGTAAACTGGTGATATGGTGTGGGGGCAGGACAACCTGCGTGTATTTATTAGGTTATGTCTTGTTCATCAGATTATCTGTTCATAATAAATAAAATCCTCTTTCTTCAAATACTACAATCACTTGATTCAATGTTAATAAGAAAGAAAGATAATCTTAAGGGTTTAGTCTTTTAATCCTATTATAGATCTGTTTCAGGGATGATCTTAGACCCTAGCAAAATGCAGTGGTGACCTGTTTGTACCAGGGCTCGACATTGTCCTCGGTCAATGGGACGGTATTAATCAAAATTACATCTGGGACGATCAATACGTTATCCGTGACAGTTTGCTGGGGACGGTAAAAAAAATTTCCCAAAAGTTAGTACTACATTCCAAAATTGTCCGTCCAATGATTCCCGAATACTGACCTCAAAAAACGGTCTAGTTCTAAACTTAAAAATTACTAATGCAACAATACTGAAGAAAATAGACACAGTCACACAGTATATACATTTATGATTGGAAAATGTCCGTATAAAGATGGAAATAGAATAAATTTTAGTTTATAAAATTTTTATTCTATTCTTGATTATAAATAAATGTTTCTGTCAACTGCTTCAGCTTTTCTTAATGTTTTATTACATGTTATTATGCTACTGATGACTGACAAGTATAGATGATGCTAATGAATTAAACAAAATCATAAAATCTCAGAAGTCCGTTTAGTGTAGGGGTTATGGGATCGGCCTGTCAGCTTGGCAGTCCGGTTTCAAATCACGCACAGGGCGGTCTTCCGATCTATAGCTCTGCTGATGAGGCCTAATAGGCCGAAATGTACATACAGAGATTGATTTTTCTCGATTTGTTTAGCCATACATTTAATAGGTATTCCCGCCTAATTCATTATTAATTAATTAATTTTCAAAATTAGGTACGACTCCAATTAAGCACTTATTCTCCGAAAAATATTTTGATTTCGGGAGGGTCCAAATCCCATTTGGGACGGTTGATAATTTTTGTTCGGGACAGTCATGAAAAAAGTCGGTGTCAGGGCCTGGTTTGCGCCCATTGGTATCAAATCCAGAACTTTATGGTTCCTAGTCCGATGCTTTACCAACTGAGCTATACCAGTCGTCCTTTATAAAAATGGAAAAAGAAAAGTAAATGGCCTGTGTGCCTTTTTTACTTTTTTATTTTAAGATTTTTCTCTGGTAGTTTTCTTTCTTTACAAGGTGTTAAATAACTGACACGATAGCAAAATTCAGCTGTGCCTGTATTCAATGTCGCAGTGCTCTGTTAGTGAGGGTTGGTATCAAACCGAGAACCTTATGGTTCTTAAGCGGATGCCCTATCAATTGAGCTAAACTGGTTGTCCTTTTTATAAGATGGAAAAAGAAAGAAATCAAATGGCCTTCTTTCTATGTAGGTTATACAAATATCTGAGAATTGCTTGTAATAAATGTTTATACAATATCTCTTCTTGAATATTAAACTCTAAAATGTTTATTTTAAGTCTGTAATTCAATGTCTGGAATGTTTGACTGTGAGAATTATTTTCCTAATACTTAAAGAGAAAATATATTTTAATATACTCAAGTTTTTAAGATTCTTTTTCTTCTTTTTTTTTTTCCAGGTAGATATTTTGGACCGTATGACCTTTAGGCACCCCTTTTGCGATCTTTCATTTACACTGACAAAATCCGGTTGTTTGTTAGGGGTTAGTTTTATAATTTAAAAGATGAACTCTAAAAATCGTTAACAAACAACCGGTTTTTGACGGCGTAAATGAAGAAAAATGTCCTTATGAATAGAGATTGCAAAAGGGGTGCCTAAAGGTCATATGGTCTGACATTTTTACAAGGTCTTAAACAGTTAATAATACTTAACATTCTATAAACTAAAATTTTTACTGTGCTTTTTAACCTTGGTAAGGCAACCAGCCTAGAAGGGAAACTCTGAATTCAAACCTGTTAAACTCTGCTTAATTTACCATGTGTTGTATCCTAGTCGAGAAGAGGGGGAGGGGTTGGTAAATATAGGTATATAAACTAAAATTGTTCAGTTTTGAAGGCTCTTTTAATTTCACTTGCAACAAAAATTTTTTTTTTCTCTTCTGAAAAATGGATTTCTAAGAATCTTTATGTCCCTTATTTTAACTCTTAACATTCCATTCCACCTGGCCAGAAGTCACATTTGTTTTCCTAATCCATCCCAAATTATAGACTTTGTTTAAATGTAATATTAAACATATTTAGAAGTCTTTGATTTAAGTGAAATAACAGGTAACTTTAAATGAAAAGGCCATTTTTAGCCATGTACTTAGAAAATTCTTAACAGGATGTTAAGAGTTTTTTAAAATTGGGTTTAGAAAAAGATCTAAGGTTGCATACTTTTACTTTTTAATAGATACTTTTTAAGCTTTTGTCGTTGCTAAGAATTGTTTTTATGTAGATATGACCTTGTCTAGCAAAGGTGATAATGGTGTCTTTGCAACAACAAAAAAAAATATTGTTGAATGAAACTAAGTGGAAGGTAAGGGAATGATAAATTATCACTATTTGAATGTAGGTATTGTGTTGGTCTTTCAATTTTTCTTTCTTTTTCTCCTTCTTTTCTGCCTGTCTCTAATTTAATCTGACCTTTTGTCTCTCTTAGCCTTGATATGTTTTTTTGTTTTTCTTTTTTTTCCAAGGTGAAAAGTTGAAAATAAACAAAGCCTTTTGTTATAAAGAAAAATGTTTGCCACTATTTCTATATAGCCAAGTCTCTTTCTTTCTTTTTTTTTTTTTTCCTCTTCGTTTTTATTTAAACCTACTCTGATTATCTCCCTTGATTACAAATTTTTCTTTGTGCCTTTTTACAATAATCCTTATTTCACAACCTAATTGAAATAACTGTTTTGCCTGAGTTAATTGCAAATTCATTCCATTAATAGTCAATTAGTCTTAATTTTTTTTTCCTTTCTTTGCATCCACCAATAAAAATACAAAGGAATTTATTAGAGGTTGACGTGTATCTAATTAAAAACAAATTGTCTTAAAACAATATATAATAAATTTGCTCTCATATTAACCAGATACTTGTGTATGTATGTAAAATGGAAGTGAATCCGGCGGTATGTTAAAGGAAAAAGTATAGAATGGATGAAATGGGATATTTTAATCCATTTTACTTACACGTGTTTCGGTCAGGAGTTTATCCATGTGTACATTATTCAAACTATTATTTTTAAATAACCAAATGAAATAATAATAGAAAAAATGTAGAAATGTTCCGCGCACAAAGAAAATTCGACCTTCATCAAAGTAAATCCTTACTTTTTAAAAAAAAAATGAAATTCGTTGGAAAGCGGAGAATTTTTGAAATGTTCGAGAAAAAAATAACTTTTAAAAAAAAAAAAATCACATGAAGAGTGATCAAACACAGCTGAGAAAGATGGTTAATGATGTCATGTCGCATGCGATGGATTTTGACGTGGAGAGATGATGGTTGGAATGAGATATACATATATATATATATATATATATATATATATATATATATATATATATATATATATATGTATATGTATGTGTGTGTATATATATATATAAAATTGGCAGTGGCTGATTGTTGGTATCAGCCAGACAGTGAGGGAGTCTATCCACTTTTCAAGATGGAGCATCACACCTACCATCAACTCCCCACTTTACCACAAAGATCAGATTACCCAATTTATAATTTATTAACCAAGTCTTAGAAAATTATCTAAGAGATTTGGTCAATAGGACTGTATGATATTCATGACAGATAATATTGCAGTGTCCTAAGTATGACACTAAATTTCATCTGATGGTGAGGCTGGCACTCTGTGGAGTACCCCTTCATTGTTGCCACACTGTCGGCTGTAGAATACACCCAATTGAATCTATGCAAATTAAAATTATTGAGGTCAGTTACTGTTGGTTTGAATAACAGCAACTAGCTAAACACAACTGAAGCAGTGTCCAAGACAGTTGGTATTTATAGAAATCAAGAATGATCCATCCATTCATGCATTTGGGTGATTCCATTCCTTGAGTTCTGATTGGCTGCTTGGTTTCTATGATATTGTGGAGTTTTATAAATACCCTGTCATTCTGCAGTAGAATTGCAACAAGACGGGATTGTATTGAGTTACAACTGCTTGTTACGGTGTCTTACCAATTCGATGGTAATTTGAACTTAGTTTGATTATTCTTCAAAAATATTTTTTAAATTTTTAATTAAATACCCAACAAGAATGGATTAAACAAAATGTCTTCAGCATAAAATAATCCAACAATGGTTGTCACGCTGTAAAACCCAACCAATCCATTCATCCTCATTGCTCACAGGTTCACTCTGACTTGGTAGTTAGGGACGAATATTTACTGACCCCTCGGCACAAGCAGGAGGAGACACAAGGTCAATTTCTTAAGCAGAGTTTAACAGGTTTGAATTCAGTTTTCCTTCTCCTAGACTGGTTACATAGCCATGGTTAAAGAGCCCAGCCTGCCCTGCTTTTTACCCATAGCTGGAGGGAGAATTGGATTCATACCTTTCCCAAGGGTATTAGCACCATGTGAAATGCAAACAGCTTTGTCCAGGAATTGAACTCGGGTCGACAAGTCCATTTCCTACGACTCTAACCATTACACCACAAGCCAATCTGTATAGGTTTGAATGGATAAAAAATGGCTCTTAAAAAAAAATTGAATACCCAACAAGAATGAATATTTTAATGTCATCGGCATAAAATGACCCAACAAGAGTTGACATGCCATAAAATCTAACCCACCAACCAACCTTCAAGGCTATTATTCCCAGGTTCAATCTGACTGTGTGGTAGTACATGTTAGGGTCCTATCCATGAATCAAATCAATCTGTTTGAAAATAATTTGATAGGAATACTTCATACCAAATAACTAAATTGTTAGGAGGTGCCCATGGTGTCATGGTTATTGTCGAAGGAAATGGACACAGCGAGACGAGTTCAAATCCAGGACAAGGTTGTTTGCATTTCACATAGCACTAATACTCTTGGGAAAGGTATGGATCTAATTATTCTCTTTAGTTATGGATAAATAGTAGGGCAGACTGGGCTCTTTAACCCTGGTTAGAAAGAAAACTCTGAATTCAAACCTGTTAAACTCTGCTTAAGAAATTGACCTTGTGTACAGATAACAATAAAAATGAGGACACTAATCCAAATACTAATTACCAAGACTTATTTCAAAACTTCAGAAATAACTTTTTTAGAGTTTAATAGTTGAGAGATCTTGAATAAACACTTTTTATTCCAACCTGGCTTAGATATTTATTTAACCCTCATAGAAAGGAAAAATAAATGGCATTCTTCTATTTTATAACGGATAACTGGCTTAGCTCAGTTGGTAGAGCATTTGCCCAGGAACCACAAGGTTCTGGATTTGATACTGGTCTATGCCAACTCAGTGTATGGAATAGCACAGCTTGGATCTGTGCTAATTATGCCGTGAGTTAGCGAGGGCTAGTATGATACCTTTTGTTTTTGCTCAGTAAGTTTTTACTGCTAGTTTAAACCCATTATATAGTTTAATAGAGCTCGTTGAAATCTTTCTTGTGCACATAAAATATATTTTTCTCTCCCTCCACTCGTCAATGCTATATTAATCTCCCAATAACATCAAATAATTGTCTTTAAAAAACAAAAACAAAACAAAGGTTTCAATTGTATTGTGGGCTGTAAATATTAACTTTTTTTTTTTTTCTCCCCTAACTGACTAAGCTAGGTAGAAAAGACAGGTCCCTGTTAATTCCAAAGGTATTAGCACAATGTGAAACGCAAACAGATTTGATATTGCCAAGCACACTCTTTCATTAGCTAGGTAGAGCATTCAGCAAGAAACCGCGAGGACCCTAATTCAATACCGGCCCTCGCCAACTCAGCGTATGAGTAGCACAGGGATCTGTGCAGTAAATTAAGGAGCTGATAGGTGTGGAACTCCACCTCAGATGCCAAAACAATCTCCTTGGTCTAGCGCTAGTGAAAAGGGGATAGACTCCCTCGCTGATTGGCTGATACCGACTTTAGGCCACCTCGACGACTTTACTTACCTTTTTACTTATTATTAAATAAAGGATTATACATTTATCAAATAGTGTTCTATCTTGGCATGACCAAAAATTATATCTATTGTCCAGGTGGTTCCTAGGTGAATCCTCTGCCGAATTAGTTTTGAGTAATATAGGTGCTCTTTTTTTTTTTTTTTTTTCCTTCCCCTTCTCTATCATCAAACGTACTGGTGTACATTCTAGACAAATTCTGAAGGTTATATCGTGAAAAGATGGTAACAAAAAAATGTCTAGTGAATAGAGGAATGAAAGAAAAACTGCTAGTTTTCGTATGCATTGCATTGGCTGTTAGGAAGGAATAACGTGCCATACACCCCCCTGCCCGTCCTTTCATGCTCACTCGTGTGCAGGTTAGAATGGGTAATCAAGATCTTGGTGAAGATTGACCCAATCTGTGTGTGTTGCTTCACACACGCATGCACGCAAAGAGGGTGCAAGTCTCACCTGCTCGTAGAAGATCTGAGTAATTGCCAAGTAATAAACTCCTTTTTGTTTTAAAGATTTTTTTTTTTTTATCAAGGACAAAAGTTCATAACTCTTCCCCACCACCACCCTCACCTGCGTTACCGTAATTTCTTAGTTACATAAGTAAAAGAAAAACTATTTGTACTCTTGAAGTACATAGGAAATGTTAAAACCCGTTATTCTAAAGTAACCCCTGCCAATCTAGAAAATGGGTTTGTGATTGTATAGTTTTGATATTGGAAGAATTGCTCAGACAATTAAGCCCCACCCACCCCCCTCCTAAATTTTTTCGGGGGAGAGGGGGCTAAGTGATGACTCAGTTTTCTTCATGGTTATGTTGCTCTACTGCAATAGATGGTTGGTAGAAGCAGGCGATAGAAATTCACAAGATGTTTGAATCGAATCTTTGTGCTAGCTTTTTTTTTTTTAAGATTGTGTAGCTTGAATTTCCAGAGTAATATGGTTGACAACAAACTCTTCTCTTAGCGCTCTGTCTCTCTCTAGCTCTCTCTCTCTCTAGCTCTCTCTGTCTCTCTCTAGCTCTCTCTGTCTCTCTCTAGCTCTCTCTGTCTCTCTCTCTAGCTCTCTCTCTCTCTCTCTCTTTAGCTCTCTCTGTCTCTCTCTCTTTAGCTCTCTCTGTCTCTCTCTCTTTAGCTCTCTCTCTCTCTCTCTCTCTCTTTCTCTTAGCTGTCTCTCTCTCTTTAGCTGTCTCTCTCTCTTTAGCTGTCTCTCTCTCTTTAGCTGTCTCTCTCTCTTTAGCTGTCTCTCTCTCTTTAGCTGTCTCTCTCCTTTAGTCTCTCTCTCTTTAGCTGTCTCTCTCTCTTAGCTGTCTCTCTCTCTTTAGCTGTCTCTCTCTCTTTAGCTCTCTTTAGCTCTCTCTTTAGCTCTCTTTAGCTCTCTCTCTCTCTTTAGCTCTCTTTAGCTCTCTCTCTCTCTCTCTCTTTAGCTCTCTTTAGCTCTCTCTCTCTCTTTAGCTCTCTTTAGCTCTCTCTCTCTTTAGCTCTCTTTAGCTCTCTCTCTCTTTAGCTCTCTTTAGCTCTCTCTCTCTCTTTAGCTCTCTTTAGCTCTCTCTCTCTTTTAGCTCTCTTTAGCTCTCTCTCTTTAGCTCTCTTTAGCTCTCTCTCTCTCTTTAGCTCTCTTTAGCTCTCTTTAGCTCTCTCTCTCTCTCTTTAGCTCTCTTTAGCTCTCTCTCTCTTTAGCTCTCTCTCTCTCTCTCTCTTTAGCTCTCTCTCTCTCTCTCTCTCTCTCTCTTTAGCTCTCTCTCTCTCTCTCTCTTTAGCTCTCTTTAGCTCTCTCTCTCTCTCTCTCTTTAGCTCTCTTTAGCTCTCTCTCTCTTTAGCTCTCTTTAGCTCTCTTTTTAGCTCTCTCTCTCTCTTTAGCTCTCTCTCTCTCTCTTTAGCTCTCTCTCTCTCTCTCTTCTCTCTCTCTCTTTAGCTCTCTCTCTCTCTTTAGCTCTCTCTCTTTAGCTCTCTTTAGCTCTCTCTCTCTCTCTCTTTAGCTCTCTTTAGCTCTCTTCTCTTTCTCTCTTTAGCTCTCTCTCTCTTAGCTCTCTTTACTCTCTCTCTCTTTAGCTCTCTTTAGCTCTCTCTCTCTTTAGCTCTCTTTAGCTCTCTTTAGCTCTCTTTAGCTCTCTTTAGCTCTCTTTAGCTCTCTTTAGCTCTCTTTAGCTCTCTTTAGCTCTCTTTAGCTCTCTTTAGCTCTCTTTAGCTCTCTTTAGCTCTCTTTAGCTCTCTTTAGCTCTCTTTAGCTCTCTTTAGCTCTCTTTAGCTCTCTCTTAGCTCTTTAGCTCTCTTTAGCTCTCTTTAGCTCTCTTTAGCTCTCTCTCTAGCTCTCTTTAGCTCTCTTTAGCTCTCTCTCTCTTTAGCTCTCTTTAGCTCTCTTTAGCTCTCTCTCTCTTTAGCTCTCTTTAGCTCTCTTTAGCTCTCTTTAGCTCTCTTTAGCTCTCTTTAGCTCTCTCTCTCTCTCTCTTTAGCTCTCTCTCTCTCTTTAGCTCTCTTTAGCTCTCTTTAGCTCTCTTTAGTAGCTCTCTTTAGCTCTCTTTAGCTCTCTCTCTCTTTAGCTCTCTCTCTCTCTCAGCTCTCTCTCTCTTTAGCTCTCTTTAGCTCTCTCTCTCTTTTAGCTCTCTCTCTCTTTAGCTCTCTTTAGCTCTCTCTCTCTTTAGCTCTCTCTCTCTTGCTCTCTCTCTCTTTAGCTCTCTCTCTCTTTAGAGCTCTCTCTCTTTAGCTCTTTAGCTCTCTTTAGCTCTCTCTCTCTTTAGCTCTCTTTAGCTCTCTCTCTCTTTAGCTCTCTCTCTTTAGCTCTCTCTTAGCTCTCTCTCTTAGCTCTCTCTCTCTTTAGCTCTCTCTCTCTCTCTAGCTTTAGCTCTCTCTCTCTTTAGCTCTCTCTCTCTTTAGCTCTCTCTCTCTTTAGCTCTCTCTTTAGCTCTCTCTCTTTAGTCTCTTTAGCTCTCTCTCTCTTTAGCTCTCTCTCTCTTTAGCTCTCTCTCTCTCTCTCTTTAGCTCTTTAGCTCTCTCTCTCTTAGCTCTCTCTCTCTTAGCTCTCTCTCTCTTTAGCTCTCTCTCTTAGCTCTCTCTCTCTTTAGCTCTCTCTCTCTTTAGCTCTCTCTCTCTTTAGCTCTCTTTAGCTCTCTTTAGCTCTCTTTAGCTCCTCTCTCTCTTTAGCTCTCTCTCTCTTAGCTCTCTCTCTCTCTCTCTCTTTAGCTCTCTCTCTCTTTAGCTCTCTTTAGCTCTCTTTAGCTCTCTTTAGCTCTCTCTCTCTTTAGCTCTCTTAGCTCTCTCTCTCTTTAGGCTCTCTCTCTCTTTAGCTCTCTCTCTCTTTAGCTCTCTTTAGCCTCTCTCCTCTTTAGCTCTCTCTCTCTCTTTAGCTCTCTTTAGCTCTCTTTAGCTCTCTTTAGCTCTCTTTAGCTCTCTCTCTCTTTAGCTCTCTCTCTCTTTAGCTCTTCTCTCTTTAGCTCTCTCTCTCTTAGCTCTCTCTCTCTTTAGCTCGCTCTCGCTCTAGCTCTAGCTCTAGCTCTAGCTCTCTAGCTCTATTTGGGGATAAAAATGACCCACCTCCCTGTAAAATGCTTCTAAAATCTTTAGATTTCCAAACACTTATTTTTGACTCTTCAACAATTGAAGAATTCCTTTTTGTAACAATTATCAACATCCTGACATAATGATTTCTTCTTTTTAGTATTCATATTTTCATTTTATTTTATTTATTCCCTTAAATTTTAATGTAAACTTTCTTTTCTCTTTTACACACCACCATCACAAGGTGATTTGAAAGTGGAGATATAGTTTTTGTTTCTACTGAGGTGACTGACTGACTTTCACCCAACGCCAGTCTGAGAGAAGAGGAAAGCGAAATGCCATTCATGTTCGGGTGTGTGGAAGGGGGTTTGGCTCCCCCCCCCCCCATGCTTCCCTGCCCTAAAGAGTGCAACAAACTGATTTCCTACCTCGTTGCTTGATTACCAGATTCTTCTGTTACTGAAGCTTGCTGCGGCTAATTCCACCTAGAGTTTATTTTGGGTCTTGCTGAGAATTTCTGCCAGTTTATTTTTAATCGGTAACCTACTTCTGAGTGGGATGGAAGTCTGTCTGTCTGTCTGCTGTTAAGTAACTCAAGTGATCTTTTTTGTTAAAGACAAAAGAAAGTATTGTTAACAAAAAGGTTACAGTATTACAAAATGCTTTCTTTTCCTTTCCTTTTCTTTTTTTTTTTTTTTCTTTTTGGTCAATTTAAATTAATAGGCAGTTTTTAAACTATTTTAACTAGCAGTTTTATTATTGGATCCTTTCTGTCCACTAAGGACAATGGCATAGTGTCCCAAAAAAATTTTTTTTAAATAAAAAAAAAAAAAAAAAAATTAAAATTTATCTGCACAAGTGACACTGTAGGCCAATTCTTGAGTGACAGTCTTTGGTGCACTGAATTCATACAAACTGTGCTTTCTGGGGCTGCTGCTTTTCTCTTTCTGGCTCTCTTTTCTGTCGATGATACTCTCCCTTATTATATATATATATATATATACACACACACACTCAAGTTTTTTTATCTGGTTCAAATTACTTGACAAAAAAAATTGGCTTAATTCAATTAAACCTTCATTATCATTATTTTATATACAAACTTTATCTACATTAAAATGTAACTTTGTAAGCTAACTCTAAAGTGTGATTTTATTTTTTTTTTTTATTTTTTTTTTTTTTTTTTTTATTTACCTTATGATAAATATCTCTTATAGAACTATATAACTGATGGTTTGAAAGATGTAAGATTATATGTAGGTCAATTTTTTTTTTTTTTTTCTCTCTCTTTCTCTCCCTCTCGGTAGAGGGTGGATTGGAGGCTATTCAAATTGCAATATTGTCCAATGATGAGAATGTATCTTAATCATCAGGTCACACTGACAGCAGATATCCATGACTGACTCTCTCTCTCCTTTTCACCCTCTCTTTTGCTGGGAGGTCTTTCTCACAATGTAGGTTTTTTGCTGATCAACCCACACTGGTGTGTGTAGGTGTCCACTAGAGAATGTCACTTATTAGTTTCTCCAGACTGCGTATTGGGCACAACCATTCTCACCTTTTAAAAAGAGAGGATGCCCCGCCCCAGTATGCAAGGTACTTCTCACTGTTAAACACATTTTCCTAAATTGCAACAGTCTCGGACAAACCCACACCAAATATCATCAGACAAAAAACTTGAGACTCCTTTAAAAATACAAACCCAGAAGACATTTTAAATTTTCTCCAAAAAAAAAAAGCAACCTTTTCAAGAAGATGTAACAAAACATAACCGAATAGCACCATAAAATCACTACTTTAAAGACTGAAATCCATATGTAAAAACATTCTAAATGACCCATACAGGTTGATATGCCATTAAACAAAACTCAATTATTTTTCTTCTCTCTCTCAGTAGAGGGTGGGTTGGAGGCTATTCAAATTGCAATATTGTCCAATGATGAGAATGTATCTAAATCATCAGGTCACACTGACAGCAGATATCCATGACTGACTCTCTCTCCTTTTCACCCTCTCTTTTGCTGGGAGGTCTTTCTCACAAAACCAATGTAGGTTTTTTGCTGATCAACCCACACTGGTGTGTCGAGGTGTCTGTGTCCACTAGAGAATGTCACTTATGAGTTTCGCCAGACTGCATATTGGGCACACCCACATCACCCATTCTCGCCTTTTAAAAAGAGAGGGTGCCCCAGAAGACATTTTAACTTTTCTCAAAAAAAAGCAAACCTTTTCAAGAAGATGTAGCAAACATAACCATTTACCACCATAAAACTGCTAATTTAAAGACTGAATTCCATATGTAAAAACTTCTAACAAAACCTTTCTGACATTAATGACCCACACAGGTTGATATGCCATTAAACAAAACTAACTTATGAGTTGTCTTTGATTTCTCCAGCATGTCTTGGATGGTGTACCATAATTATCGTTCTACCAGGATTTGGGGATTGAAATAAAATGTTATCATTTTTGGAAGAGAAAAGAAATAATAATAAACAAAGGTTAAAGTTTGAAGAGTAAACGCACAACGGGGTGCACAGTGACCGAAGAATGACCAGAATAGATTTAAAAATAAAAACAGAAGTTCCAGGTTTTGACCGAACTGGTTGTACTCTCCACCCCTGGACAATAAACAGAAGAATCGGTCTTTTTTTTTTTTTTTTTTTTTTTTTTTTTTTTTTTTTCCGTAAGGCTTCTATGGTGCAGATGAAGACTTTCCCAGTTCTCCCGTATGGGTTTTTGCCATAGTACATTTTGCTTTCATACCTGGATAGATTCAGGAATACTACGGAGCGCACCTGAAAAAAGCTCTGGGGTACGCCCGGGTGCACTGTTTGAGACCATTGTTCTAAGCACTTCATTAGGGTCCAAGTAGTTCAGCTGTACATAGCATGATACGGCTACAGCTTGGAAGAATTTTTACTTTTGGAAGCTGCTTTTATATGGTTTACTGTGGGAAGCGTGTGGTGGTAATGGTTAAAGTCATAGGAAATGGACTCGTCGCCCCGAGTTCAAATCCTGGATGTGGTAATTGCATTTCACTTAGCGCTAATACCTTTGGGAAAGGTATGAATCCTACTCTCCCTCCAGCTATGGATGAATATTAGGGTAGACTGGACTCTTTAACCTTGGTTAGGAACCGGTCTAGGGAGAGGAAATCTCTGAATTGAAACCTGTTGAACTCTCCAATTAAGAAATTGACCTTGTGTCACATCCTGCTCGTGCGGAGGGATTGGTAAAATTATACATATGTGGTTTACTCTTTTTTTTTTTTTTTTTTTTTTTTTTTTTTTTTCTCACGGTGTGTTGGCAATTTTTTTCTATATTTCTTGTTTTACTTTAAAGACGTTTGTCAGATGAATGAGGATACAAGTACTTGTGGTGATTACGAACTTAAATATGCTTATGATACGAGTACCGGACGTTGTAAACAATTTTGGTATGGTGGTTGTCGTGGCAACCATAATCGCTTTGCAGATGAACGTGCTTGCTTAACAGCTTGTCGTGGGACACAAACTGCACCTGTCCAATTTTCGTCAGTGAGCGAGCAGTGGTTAGGAAGTTAGTTGAATATTGCAAAATTTGACCCCCCCCCCCCTAGTATTCATTATAAGTTTGAGGGGTTATTTCCTATAAGTCTAATATGATCAAAGGAGAACCACTATTGACTGATACTATTTTATTTTCCCATTACCCTAAACCCTGTCTTCTTTTTCCTAGTAGATCAATAAATGAATAAATAAATTTATCAGTCAAGAGTGTTCTCCTTTGATCATGTTAGACTTATAGGAAATAACCGTTTGAGGCATGAACGCAGAATCCTGGTTGATGAAGGTGCAGTTGATCACAATTACAATTAAAACGAAATGTTCAGTGTCCTGGTATGCGTTAACTGCAGATGGTTTTTTTTTTTTATTTTTTTTATAATTGTTCTATATGTTGGGAACAAATGGGCCTGAACGAATGTTTCATGTCATAATCCTTGCCAATACTAGTCCTGGTTATGACATCAAAATGCATCTAATGGTGAAGTCTACATTCTGGAACTCTGGGGAGTGTGGAGTACCCTTCATCACTATTACTCGCAAGTCCACTCTTGACTCAGTGTAGTTACCTGTTAGGGTCCCATCTATGGATTAAATAGGAAAAAAATGTTTTTAAAAAAAAAGATAGTTTAAAAATTTTGAATACCCATCCTGCATGAATAGTAAAAAAACATCTTTGGCATAAAATAACCCAACAAGGGTTGACATGCTGTAAAATCTAACAAACCAAACCTGATGGTATATATATTATATTATATTAGTAAACCCCGAAAACAAATCGGGAGCCGGAGTCCCTAAGCCAGTGTGATGCTGAAATCAAGCATTGGCCATCAACTGCGACACTACCGTTGCCAAACTGCATTGGTTCCTTACCTTTCCTTTGGATAACAGTGGCAGTGTGGAGAAGAGGTGATTTACTGCATGGGCAACAGCTCATCCTCCACATGAACCCACCTAGGCTATGTAGTTTATAATTATAAAAAAAGGACACTACCCCATTGTCTCTGGTATATAGAAGGTTGCTAACCAACCATATGTATTACTTCCCTTCAAGACAACCACTATAAATCTTTTTAAAAAATCTTCCTTTTTATTCTTTCAGCTCATCTTCCCCTATGTGAATGTTGATTGCAAGTATTATGATTTGGGTCTGCCCTACCGTGATGCCACAGATGACCAGGTGACCATTGATTCAGCACATGCCATCCTCAAGTACAATGTTGGCATCAAGTGTGCTACAATCACCCCAGATGAAGCCAGAGTCGAAGGTCAGTAAAATACAAAGTTTTTTTTTTTTTTTTTACCCCCCCCCCTTTCCCCCCCCCCTTTTTTTTTTTTTTTCTTTTTTTTCTAAAAAAAGATTCATCAGCCCTTCTGCACAGGACTGGAGACAGAACTGTAGATATGAGTTATCTCATTTGGAGTATTTCTGTAGAAGGAACTCTTTGGCAAAAGAGTTCCTACTGCCTATTGACAAGAACTTCCTCTTCCTCCTCTATTTTGGCAGCTCTTGATTACAGGTCATAATAGTTATAAAACCATTAAATTTTTTAAAAAAATTATTTATAAGTGTGCACTGTATAACTTTACAGACTAAACTGGGCCATATAAAGTGTGTGTATTTAACTGGAGTTGGTGTCTATAGTTTTTCCGACTCCAGTGACCCCCCCCCCCTTAAATGCTTAAAACTCCAACTCACTCCAGTCCTACTTCTGTATTTATGTATGATATAAAATAAGATTTCATACCTTCCCAAGGTATTACTGTTGTGAACTGTAGCTTCGTCCAGGATTTGACTTGGGTCGACAAGTCCATTTTCCTACCACTCTACCCATTAGACCACACACCTCCAACTTGAAGTTGAATATCTATATATTGATATTCTTTTCCTTAATCTTCCAACCATTATCATCTTGCAAACACACAATGGTTAAATGAGACTGTCCAAGATTAAATGCAAAAAATGTAAATCCTGATTATCTAATGTTTATTTGCTGAATTCTTGAGAGTATATTGTATACTTATCTCTCCGTCCAGTATTACATTGGAGATCCTGGTGCTGCTGCTGTGGTTCAGTTGACAGGGCAATTCTATGATGTTGGAGTTTGGAGACCATCTTAGTGTGCTGAGGGATATCTTGCCTCTCTGCCATTTATTATTTTTACTAATAACACAAGGCCACTTCTTTTCTTTTTTTTTTTTTTTTTCTTTTTCTTTTCTCCCAAAAAATCAAACTGCCGAGAGCAAGAAATTCGTGTCTTACTCTCTCAGCACCTTCTTCCAGACTCAATTCACACTCGACCTCTCACTCCTCCTCTCTACCTTCCACCATGTCTCATTGGCTCATCCAATCAAACAAATGCCATGTGTCTATGCTGAATCATCATTTAAACTTTTCCATCTCACGAACTCAAAAATTCTTGCTAAAAAAAACTTTCCATGCTAATTTACATATCTGATATCCACATTACCTCTATTACATAAATCATAATCTTTTTACAGAATTAAGCTGAAGAAAATGTGGCTGAGTCCCAATGGTACTATCAGAAACATCCTTGGCGGTACCGTATTCAGAGAACCCATCATCTGCAAGACCATTCCTCGTCTTGTTCCTGGCTGGACTCAGCCCATCACAATTGGCAGACATGCCCATGGTGACCAGGTAAAATAAAATATACAATCCTTCTCACTCCTTGGTGAATGGTTGCAAAGATGCTGATAGGTACGCATCCTGCATCCCTGACGCAGTAAAATCATATCCATGCAACCCAGTGTTTTCCTTTTTTCTTCCCTCACCCTTTCAAGCTAACTGTAAATATATTTCAATAGTTTCTTAGACTTGAACTACACAGTAGGTTACAAGGTATATTATATATATATAATTAGTTTATAACTGATACATTATAAAATGCCATTCATTGATAAATCGATACTGAAAATTTCATTTAAATTAACTAAGGTAATTTTCCTCGTTTACTTTTGTCAAAGGTTTAGTCAATTTTGAAATTGACACTTGATTTTATTTCCAAAATAATTTCCTTCACTTTCTTCTATTTAGTTTCTATTTTGTTTAACTGCCAAGAAATAATTGTCACTTTTCTGGCTAATGACTTTTGCTAACGACAAACTGTTACATACTCGTCTAAATGATTATTGGCTTTGTACATGGAATGAATGTGTGTATAGTAGTTATATATATATATATATATATATATATATATATATATATAATATATATATATATATATATATAAAAATTTCGTCAGGCTCAGTTGTCGGTATTTGCTTATCAAAAGTAAAAATTCTGACACTTTCTATGATCACATTTTAAAAAACCGTTACCATGTACCACATGTGTATGTTAGGCACAAGGCCCTATTAATGAGGGACCACCCACAAGCCATGACTCATGGGTGGCAGGTGCAAAAAAATGCATTAATCCCATTTTTTCCTCTTAAGTGGTGCGCCTCCGGCACTGGGCAATAAACCCAGCTCCGCCCCTTTAAATCGAGAGGGCAAAGTTGTTCTATTTTTTCAATTATACTCCTCTCTCTTTCAAATTTTATCTGTATTTAATTTCATTGGTGTTTCTAATTTATTTTAAAACTTTTTTAATGTCTGAGCCACGCAAACCTGTCTTTAACTACTTTGAACACTGATTGGCTTTATAATTAACCAACCAGATGTACAGAGGTCGAGTCTGTTGTTGCATACTCTATTTAAAACCATTTTTTCTGTTGGCGTTAAAAACAAACGGGTTAGCACATTAGGATTTGATCATCTCTTATGGGTCTAACTGGTGGAGGGGGTTGTGTTGGAAGACCTGAATCCCCCAATGAACCAGTTAATAACATGACTGACGACGCTACCCAATGCTGTTTAGTTAGGCGTATCTCAAACATTAATAAAAAAGGTTGTTTTTTTTTTTTTTTTTTTTTTTTTTTTTCCACTTATTTTTTTATTTATTTATTCACTTTATTTTATTTTATTCTCTCTCTTCTCAGTACAAAGCAACTGATCTTGTGATTCCTGGACCTGGAAAACTCGAAATGGTCTTCACCCCTCAAGGTGGAACAGAAAACAGAATAACTATTTTCGATTTCAAAGCTGGTGGTGTCGGTATGGGAATGTACAACACTGATCAGGTGAGCGCCAATGTTTTTAAGTGACAAAAAATTGAATACATTTGTTACAAAATCTATATTACTCTGTCGAGCGTTTACTGAGGAATGGCAGGGGCCTGGTTTTATATCAGTCTTTGCTAATTTAACACCTGACTAGCACAGTGACGGTAGGTGTGGCACTCCACCTCAGCAAAACAATTTCACTTGTCTAGCACTAGTAAAAAAAGGGGGGGGGGATAAAATACTTTAAGCATCATGGGTCACTACCTACAGCTAACAGGTGGTCCTATTGGTGATGGTGGTTGGCTTTATAATTAACCAACCAGATGTACAGAGGTCGAGGTCTGTGTTGGCATACTCTATTTAAAACCATTTTTTCTGTTGGCGTTAAACAAACGGGTAGCACATTAGGATTTGATCATCTCTTATGGGGTCTAACTGGTGGAGGGGGGTTGTGTTGGAAGATTCTACAGTCGCAGCTGACCGGATGGATTTTATTTCATTTTTATTTTTTTTATTTATTGTAAAATTCAGACGTTATGCCGTGCATACTGGTCTCTTAAACCCACTCTGTTCCACTTCTGTTGTAATATGTCAAAGTGTGTATCTGTAAGTAAATTATTGGGTGCCTAAAGTCTGTATCAGCCAGACAGCGAGTAGTCTATCCCCCTTTTCACTGGTGCTAGACCAAGGAGATTGCCGTGTTTGTTTGTTTGGGGGGGGGGTATGAGGTGGATCACTACACCTACCATCAGCTCTTCATTTGCCGCACAGACCCCTTGCCTGTTCATACGTTGAGCTGGTGTATCAGCCAGACAGCGAGGTAGTCTATCCCCCTTTTCACTGGTGCTAGACCAAGGAGATTGCTGTGTTTGTTTTTGTTTGTGGTTTTTTTTGGGGGGGTTCGTCTGGGGTGGAACACCACATCTACCATCAGGTCTTCATTTTGCTTATTCATACATTGAGTTACCAAGACCATTATCGAATCTGGAACCTTGTGGTTCCTAGCCAGACACTCAACTGACTGAGCTAAACCGACCCTGTGTAGTATCTGTACATTAATTGTAATTTTACTAATTGTTTTTGACTTATCATTTATTAAAGACTTTTTATTTTATTTTCTTTCCAGTCAATCAGAGACTTTGCTCATGCTTCCTTCAATTTTGCTATCATGAAGAAATGGCCTTTGTACATGAGCACCAAAAATACCATTCTTAAACGTTATGATGGTCGCTTCAAGGACATCTTTGAAGAAATCTATGAAGCGTAAGTAAATTCACAGCATTAACTCAATAGTTATATTGCCAATGCATGTCATCTTAAAGATGACTCGTTATGTGTACTAGCCAATATATACACCCTCTGTGGGCAAATAAAGTTTTAATATAATATTACAAATATAATAAAATATTACAAATTAGAAAGTCTAATGAAACTAAATAAGAATGCAAATAAAGACTTGAAATGGTGGGTGGGGGTGGATTAAATTTTTAAAAAATAGAACTGAAACTTACTCTTCCATCACTCCCGTCTTTCATTGCAAATTTTTTTAATTTAACTATTTAGTTAAAATAGGAAATAAAGAATAAAATTAGTTATTTCTTCTTGTTAATGGATTTCTTTTCATGGACGTAAATAATTAAGTGAATTGTGACTGAGATAGTGTTATATAGCCGCTTCTTCGCGCTGCTAAATCGTGTACGTTAGTAGTCGGACTTAAGAAAACACAACACATGGGTATAGTAGGAGTTTTTACTTTATTTCTTTCCCTCAGCTGGTGGGTGGCGAGCGTGACAATGACTACTACTGCTGCTGGGATGACTGGCAATGGTGAGGTAAAGGAGTGGATGAACCTCACAGCCCGTTGGCTGCGATGGACCGTGGTGACTGTCGCTCACTTGTTCTCTGACCACCGCCTGCTGTCTGACTCCTATCTCTGCTATTGACCTCCTTTTTATCTCTATAATCCGCCTACACATTTTCTTTGTTATACTTATCAGTGGCCAAATCTATTTCCATTTTTAACTTTGTTCTCTTTTACCGGGGGGAAAAAAGTCCTTTGTCATTTTTGTTGTCTTTTCTTTGTTTCGATTCCAACGGAAAATCCTACTTCCGTTCGTACAATATACAACAATAGTAAGTTTTGGTTACAAACACCGAATCTCCATTATAATAAGATATACTACTTGGTATGCAAATCGAATGGGAACAATTTTGTAATTTCTTTTTTTTTTCTTTTTTCTTTTTAAGTGAATATGTGAAGAAATTTGAAGAACTTGGTATTTGGTATGAACATCGTTTGATTGATGATATGGTTGCCCAGGCGCTTAAATCCAATGGTGGTTTCGTTTGGAGTTGTAAGAACTATGATGGAGACGTACAATCTGATATTGTTGCACAAGGTGAGATTTAAATTCTGAAACCCTCCTCCTCCTTTTTTCTAAAAAAGAAAAATAGTAAAGGATGTTGATAAAGTCCTGCAGAAGACTTAAGATACGTAACAAAAATAGTCTTGTTGAAATGCAATCATCAAAATGTACGTTAAAAAAACGAGTTGAACTTTCATTTGGTTTTTACTAAATTAGTCTATCATTTGTACAATGGATTAAGTTTTTTTGTTTTTTTTAATTGCTGCGAGACTTTATGAACACCCTATAATTATTTATTTTTTTAAATTAAAAAAAATTTTTTTTTACTTCTACGAGTTATTTATTATTTATTTTTTTTTTTTTTTTATTTTTTTTTTTTTAACTGCTGCGAGACTTTATGAACACCCTATAATTCCTTTTTTTTTTTTTTTTTTTTTTTCTTAAATAGGTTAAAAAAATTTTCTACTTACCATTAAGTCCTGCCATGCCAATAAAAGTGTCTGTGCCTTGTGGACCAGTTTATAACACCTACTCTAAACACTGATTGGCTCCTGCATTAGCCAACCAGATGTACAGAAGCCAAGGTCTGCATTGGCAGAACTCTAAAGCTAGTTTTATCTGCTAGCGTTGAATGTGATGAGTGACTCACTAGTTTGATTGGCTCTAGTGGGGTCTAACTGCTGAAGGGGTGGGGGTATTATGTTGAAAGACCCACCCCAAAAAAGAACTGTTATATAATTAAGGAGCGGCAGTAATTAAGGGTTGCAAAACAATAAGTTTAGTAAAAGTAAATTAAGGGTGAACAAGAGAAAAATCTTTTGAAAAGAAATCTGGTTAGAATGCATTTTGATTGTTTGTGAATTGTTTGGTTAAATTCCAATATACTTATATAGTACAATATACAATAGAATTGAATTCAATATACAGAAATAAGTAGGGGAATGACGTAAGAAAAATGATCAGATGATTAACAATGGTGGCAGCCCCAAAACATTAGTTGTGCAAAAGGTCAAGGTGCAGTTGATCACATTACAGTAATTACTTTTTAAAAAAATTATCAGGTAGGAAGAACCTTTGATGATCAGTCATGGTCAGCTAGGACTAAAACCATGGATTCTAAGACTGTGCTCCAAGCCATTGTGGTAAATTTGGAGAGTAGCACTCGGAGAGTATCAGGAATTCAAGTGTGGTTCATTTTATTAACAACTTTGGCAAAAGCATTTGGAGATAAAAACAAATTGTACCCCACATTACCAAAATGTTGCAAAACTTTTGATTCACCCTAGTATTGCATAATTGGATTTTTTTTAATTTATTTATTTATTTTTATTTTTTGTTGCTAGGTTATGGCTCTCTTGGTCTGATGACCAGTGTTTTGGTTTGTCCTGATGGCAAAACAATTGAGTCTGAAGCTGCTCATGGAACAGTAACAAGACATTACAGAGAGCACCAAAAGGTGAGGAATCACACACACACACACACACACACACACACTGTTTTTGAAAGTTTTGTTATTTAAAGTAATAATCACTTCTGGATGTGTGGGTAACAATGACAAATTGATTTAATTTTCATTATTTTTGTTTTAATACGTGCATGTTATGTAATTATTTTACCTGAAAAAAAAAGTATTTGGGAATAAATTTTCTAGGATTTTGGTTGAATTATGTATTTTACCCTAAATGTTGCTTAAAGATTTGTCTTGTGTGCATTTGATGCCACCCGCCTCTCCATGCTTTTTTTAATTTTTTTTTTTTTTTTTAATTTGAATATTTTATATCAAAAACTTTTATAACAATCATTTTCAGAAGTATTAATGAATAAAACTTATGAATGCTTGTGCGATACCACCCACCCCCCTGATCACTCCAGATCCATTTATTTTATTTTATCTTTTATTGATTTTATTTTATTTTTTTATTTATTTATTTTTTTCCTCTTCTCGGTTTTAATTGCTTCTCAGAATCTATTGTATTCTAATTGCAAAACAACAATAAAAAGATTCCTTTGCAAACTTTTTTATATTTTATGGTAAAAAAAAAATGCATTTCAGACATTAAATTTGTTGCCAAAAGCGCCATACCAAAAACTCTTGAAATACAAGACTTTCTTTTATTATTTTTTTATCAGGGTAACCCAACAAGCACCAACCCCGTTGCCAGTATTTTTGCCTGGACCCGTGGTCTGGAACACCGAGGAAAGTTGGATGGCAATCAAGATCTGATCAGGTAATAAGATTTCTTTCTCGTCACATTTAGTACAATATTACGAGGTCAGTTTTGGATGATTCAAGAATCTTGAATAAAAGTGGGAAGGGTTGACTCTCAGTCGGTAGAGTGTTCGGCTAGGTATCACAAGGTTCTTAGTTCGATACTGGCCCTCGTCAACTCAGCGAATGAGTAGCACAGGGATCAGTGCGGTAAAGCGGCTGATGGTAGGTGTGGCACTCCACCTCAGATGCTACAATAATCTCTTTGGTCTAGCCTAATATGGTCTTATGTAAATTAAGCATCTCACTTACATGTAAGTGTATATGTCTTTGTGTGTGACTGAAATGTTAAGTTATCCTTACCTCGGATAAATAATGGATCATATTGTTTATAATTGTGAGGGAAGAAAAAAATGGGGGGGGGGCAATATAGAAGGATGAGAGATAGTAAGTGATAGTACTTATTTTCTGTTTCAAGAAATAAAATAAAATTTTTAAAAAAGCTGAAAATAAAGTGAAGGGGGGGGGATAGATTTTAGCAAGATTTATATATACTTTTTACATATTAAACTATTTTGAAATAGGTCTCAAGATAAATGGGAAAATATAAATATATTTGTATGGATAAAATTTACTGATGCTCTTTTATTTTCTCATAATACACAAATCGTCCTTCAATCTTTATAATATTATTCAATTATATACATTAATATATCCCGCCTGTCGGCTGGAGTGTTAGAATGCACCTCTGCAGAGGGTAAGATTCCCCAATGGGGTCACCTGTTGACCATGGGTGTGCGACCCTTGATGCTTAAGGATAGAACCCAGGTGAATGAGCAGTTTGTGACTTGCAATACTCCACTTTTGGCACTATCTTGGGCTAGACGGGCAATCAGAGAGGCCCCTCCGATCAATCAGCTGGTCACATCAAGCCCTAGCACCTATATGATTGCCCTTATGGCAACCCCCAATCTTTCTTATCATATGGGTGCTAGAAGGCGGTGGCTGAGGGTCTACATGTCCTGGGAATGACGTTAAACTCTATCTGATGGTGAGGTTCCAGTTCTGAAGGTTTGGGGAATGTGGAGCACCCATTCATCACCATTGCTCCCTGGTTCACTCTGACCCGGAGTGGTAGTACCTGTTAGGGTCCCATCTGTGGGTTAAATAGAAAAACATGAGTTTATAAACAAAATTGTATTATGCATTAAGAATGAATTTATTTCAAATTTGTTGGCATTAAATGACCCACCGAGGTTGATATGCCGTAAACCAAACCAAATCTACAGCACCCAATATATATTTGTAGAATGGTCAGCATTGGAATGATATTGTGGTAAAAGCTATTCGTTAACTGTAAAGAACACAAAACCTAACTCTACTTTGTGTTAGGATTTTTGCGGCCATTTTTAGGCTTCAAGTGAGAGTGCTTTACAGTGGAGATCCCTTGTGTTAAGTAGAGGTTGTTCCTCGGTGTCCCTTACTGTTGTATAAAATCCTTGCGTTGAGCAAAGCCCTTGGTTGCAGGTTAACTAACAATGTATTCAAGTGTGTTGATTGGCTGGCTTTAATCCACGTCCCCAAGCTGAGTCTATAAGTTTAAGTGGTGGACTTCAGCACACCTTTATATACAAAAAAAAACTCCAACAATTTGTACTTCTCAGCCAGAAAAAAATTCAAATTTTTTTTTTTTTTTTTTTTTTTTTTCAGGTTTGCTCAAATTTTGGAGAAAGCATGTGTTGACACGGATAGCGGCAAAATGACAAAAGATTGGCTGGTTGTATTTATGGCCTTAAAAAGTAAGTAACAGTTCTTTTGTACTTTTTATGTTCATGGGGAGGGGTTCTATCTTTTTAACTTTTATGCCCGGCATAAATTAAGGACTTAGAAGATTGCAATGTATTTCAATTCTACACAATATGAGAAAAAATGGAAAAAAATCCGACAATGTAATTAAATATGAAATTTTTTTAGAAAATATTTTAGAGGTTGACATTTAGAAAGCCAACACTATAGGGTTTTCGTTTTAATTAAACCATCAAGGGCTCAACTTGGTTAATAATCATAAATTATATGAAAAAAATTTGTAGAAAACACATTTTTAAATTAAAAATTGAAATAGATCACTAAGAGGCTTGAGCCTATTCTAGTAGTACCAGGTTTGAATTCAGTTTTTCTTCTCCTAGACTGGTTGTCTAACCAATGTTAAAGAGCCTAGTCTGCCCTACTATTTACTTATAGCTGGGGGAGGATAGTTGGATTCATACTTTTCCCAAAGCAATGTGAACTGTAGCTTCGTACATGAATTGAACTCGGTCGACAAGTTCACTGCATGCGACTCTAACCAGTACGCTTCCCAAAAGCTTGTGAACCTTTTTTATGATGTTTAAAAGCTCCTCTATTTTTGTAATTTATGATTCTTAACAGAGTTGAGCCCTGTTGATGGTTTAATTAAAACCGAAACGCTTTAGCGTTGGCTTTTCTAATTGTCAATTTTTTATATATTTTCTTATTTTTTCAAAAACTATACTAACTAAAAACTCTGGACTGTCTAAAACTTCTGGACTGTCTAAAAACTTCTAAAACTTCTGGACTGTCTAAAACTTCTGGACTGTCTAAACTTCTGGACTGTCTAAAACTTCTGGACTGTCTAAAACTTCTGGACTGTCTAAAACTGTCTAAAACTCTGGACTGTCTAAAACTTCTGGACTGTCTAAACTTCTGGAAAACTTCTGGACTGTCTAAAACTTCTGGACTGTCTAAAAACTTCTGGACTGTCTAAAACTTCTGGACTGTCTAAAACTTCTGGACTGTCTAAAACTTCTGGACTGTCTAAAACTTCTGGACTGTCTAAAACTTCTGGACTGTCTAAAACTTCTGGACTTCTAAAACTTCTGGACTGTCTAAACTTCTGGACTGTCTAAAACTTTGACACCCCACTCTTACTCTTAATAAACCTTTATTTTTTCCTTTCTCCTTTCAGTGTGAAACCAGAACATTATTTGGTAACCATGGACTTCTTGGATGCCATTGCTGAGACTGTTGACAAACAGTTGTGATCTCAGAAAATTCTAGAACTGAAGACAGGAGGAATTAGAAAGTAAAATCACTAATGAAATACCAACATCCCAAAGTACAGATAGAAATATCTTGGACTAGTTAGTCTGATACTGTTTGTATACATTAGTCAAATCAGCTACTACTAATTGTATTACCAACATCATTATGACTGTTACCAATACCTCAACTCCCCCTCATAGGACACAAATCTTCTTTTTTTAGGTTATGGCGGTACAGCAGGCACCAAAAATTGAATCTGACTTGTTTGAAGAATTTTTCTGAATTAAAAGATCTGAAACTTGGTTACTGCTTGGATGTAACTCGATTTTTGGTTGGAGGAGTTGTAAAAGATTTGGCAGAGGAGAAAAATAGAGAAAATAATTTGTTCCCCACCCTCGATATATATTTTGTCTATATCTCCCTCCCTCTCTCTCTCTCTCTCATCAAATTCATTTTTCTCTCATACAAACTTGCTAGAATTCTTTTAAAAAGAAAAAAAAAATTGTCTAACTTTTTCTTCTCTTCATGCTTTTTTTTTTCTCCAAAATGTTTCGAGATCTGCAGCCTTCTGAATGTCATGACAATCACCCCCCTGCCATTAGGGCTGACATCTGTACTTACCTCTGGGATATTTTCCCCTGGCTACAGCAACAATGATCTGTTTTTGTTTTTTTTTAATTATTTTTTTATAACCTGGGAAAAAAAATTTAAGAAATAAAAAAATTAAAACTTTAAATTTTCTTTTTTTTTTTTTTTTTCTTTTTTTTTTTTTTCTTTTTCTTTTTTTTTCTTTTTTTTCTTTTTCTTTTTTCTTTTCTTTTCTTTTTTCTTTTTTTTTTCTTTTTTCTTTTTTTCTTTTTTTCTTTTTTTCTTTTTTCTTTTTGTCTTTTTTTTTTTTTTTTTTTCTTTTCCTTTATTCCCAATGGCTTGAGATAAGATTTTTTTTATCTATATGGTTTGTCGGTTATGTTTTATGGCATATCAACATCAGTGGGTCATTTAATGCCGACTAAGTTATAGATTCATAGCGATAGTTTGGTAGAAAACAAATGTGTATATATATGTATACTAGACAAAATGTTACCCGATGGGTCACCCATTGAGCTCTGGGTAGATAATTGAGATTAGGGAAAAGTGAGTTTGCAAAGTTTTTTTTTTTAATTCCGCCGGACAAAACATTAAAATCATTTTGTAAGATTTCTAAGAAAGCAAATGTTTGACCTAATTGAAACTATGGATTGCTGCTTATGAAATTTAACAAATACATTTCAAATTCTCTTTCTCTCTTAACTCTCCCAGAAAAACTAACATGTAACGAGGAGGTAATCAGATATACATAGAGATGAGGAAAGTGATAAGCAGAATGTAAAGTAAGATGAGTCAGTTTTTGACTTAATTGCAAATTACAACTAATTATATTAACCTATTAAACTGGATTTTTTTTTTCCAAACATAGCTCAATCCTAAAAGTAAAGAATATTTTAGTATAAAATTTTAGTGATTTAAACTAAACAGTAAAAAAGTCTTCAATATACAAACTTTGAATTGTTCAACTTTAGTATAATAATAGATATTTTTTACTATTGTTCAGTTACTCATATTTTTCAGAATACTCCAAATTTTAGGAAATGTAATGGTCTTATTTTTGTCAAGTTTTTTCAAATTACTTGCTTGGTAGTATTTTGTCCGCACTAGATCAGTCTACTCCTTCTAGCAGTATGTTTCACTCTTGGCATATAAAATTATTTTTATAAATTTTAAGTGGTAACATTTTTCCAGCATTTTATTGTGTAAGGAAATCTCTCTTATGTAGTATAATGGTTGACGAGCTTGATTTGCAAACCATTGTGAGTTCTATTATCATTGGGCGCCCCCTGCTTCTGACCTTGTGCCACATTTAAGCTAAGCCTAGAGGAATGGCTGTGTAGAGAGATTTCCTAACACAATGTGTGATAATACCTTGGTCTCTGCACTTGTGCATCTTCGGTGCACAATGTCGATGACTCCATGTAATCTTCTGTGCTGGCTGATTTGAAGAGACTGGTTCGTAAGGATAAAAAACAGTTTGATATCAGGATCCTAATGGAGTAGGAAGTTGTGACACTTTGTGTAGTTCATGGTGGAGCAGAAGACACTTAAGTTTGTCAGCTAACAAGAAAGTTTTCTTAACTACAAGTTGATTGCTGGCTTCACTGATGTGGGTCCTTACCTATTTTCTATCTACTGTTACCAAGACGACTTCTCACTCCAATGGCTGGTCTGAAAACTCCTGAAGGGTATGAGCTGGCTGAATATATACAGATTCCACCCCCTACCCCCCCCCCCCCCCCCCCCCCCATGGATTCGACCACCCATAAAGTAGATACTACTTTTCTTCTCAGACTTCCTGTCGGTGATTTATCCTAAAATTATAGCTATTGCTTTTTTATCAGTTTGTGTCCACGTTAATTTCAAGACCCATTTTCTCTTAAAACTAGCCACATAAAGATATCTGTAAGTGGCTTGACTTTATGGTGGCCGTACACCTTTTATTGCTCTTGAACTTTAACTGATCGCATGGGTCTACATTCTATTTTCCATTCTTTTTTTTTTTTTTTTTTTTTTTCTTTTCTTTTCTTTTCTTTTTTCCTCTCTGACCGTATTTTCACTTAACCTGTAACACTGGTTAAGTGGGAACATGGTCAGAAAAAAAAAAATAGAACGTGTTAAGCCCAGGCATATGGGGGGGGGTACCCTTTTCGGGCACAAAAGATTGTGCAGTAAAGTTTAAGAGAATTGAACGGCCACCATGAAGTTAAGCCACTTAGAGATATTTTTAGGTATCTGTGTTATGAGGAAATTAATGGTTGGAATATTGGGGACACTGAGACTGAACAAAAAAAACAATTGCTTTGATTTTAAGGGAAATTGAAGACAAAAAGTCAGATTAAGTGCCGAGCATCTGGGTGGTCGGGTCTGTGGGGTAGAATTTTACATATATACTGCCAAGCTCCAGACCTTGTCAGTTTGAGCCCAGCAGTTGGGGTGATAGTGTCGTCTCAGTAGCAGCAGAGATAGAAAACAGCCATTGACCCACATCAGTGAAGCCAGTAACCGACTTGTTAAAACCACTTTCTTGCCAGCTGAAATAGACCCAAGTGTACACTACTCCACCGTAAACTGCACAAAGTGTGTCAACTTCCTCTTCCATCAGCGTCCTGTTATAAGACTTTGTGTTTGTTTTTATTTGTTTGTTTTTTTTTTAAATCCTTGTGAACCTGTCTGACTCGTGCCCTTTGAATCAGCCAGTACAGAATATCACAACCTTGGGGTCATAGACATTGTGCAACGAGTGCTGACCGCGTATTTTCACTTAACCATTGGGACTATATTACCTTTAGGCACCCCTTTTTGATCTCAATTAAGAAAGGACATGTTTTTCATTTACACCGTCAATATCCGGTTGTTAACAGATGATTTTTAGTTTTTTTAGATTATAAAACTAAACCCTAACCCCTAACAAACAACCGGATTTTGACGGTGTACGTGAAAAACAAGTCCTTATGTATCAAGATCGCAAAAGGGGAGCCTAAAGGTCCAACGATTGTCACAAATGCACAACATATTAGCGAAAAGGGTATTCGATAATCAACGATCGTGGGATATGCATTTGGATCAGATTCAACGAAAACAACTTAGTGTATAAAAGGGATGTAGTCTTAGATGAAGATAACATTTTACAGCCAAGATGAATTTACTATGGAGATCACCAAAAAGCCTTCCAGGAACAGCAGATAACTTTGTTACGATTTTATGGGCCATCCTTTAGGCTTCAAGCAAGAGCCCTTGTCCAGTGGAAATCCTTGGTAAAGAATCCTTTGGTTGTTCCTTGGTGCTCCTCAGTATTGTAAGTCCTTCGTCAATGGTTGCAAATGAATGTCTCAGTATCAGTGATTAAGTAGTCAACCAGCCACGCATTCAGGCTGTTGATTGGCTGAGGTTTAAACCATGTGACCTCGCTTAGACTATAGTCTATAAATTTAAGTGGTGTATTTGTAGCACGGCTTATATACAACAAACGTGGGCACCTCAATTGGTGTAATGGTTAGTAAGCTAGATTAGCAGACCGTTGTTAGTGAGTTCGATTCTCACTGGGTGACCCATACTTCTGGCCTTGTGCTATATCTAAGCAAAGCTTAGTAAATAAGGGCACCTCACGTGGTGTAATGGTTAGCAAGCTCGCTTCGCAAACCATTGTTAGTGAGTTCGATTCTCATTGGGAGCCCCATACTTCTGGCCTTGTGCCACATCTAAGCTCAGCTTAGTAAATAACTATATACAACAAACGTGGGCACCTCAATTGGTGTAATGGTTAGCAAGCTAGATTAGCAGACCATTGTTAGTGAGTTCGATTCTCACTGGGCGCCCCACACTTCTGGCCTTGTGCCATATCTAAGATAAGCTTAGTAAATAACTATATACAACAAACGTGGGCACCTCATGTGGTGCAATGCTTAGCAAGCTAGATTAGCAGACCGTTGTTAGTGAGTTCGATTCTCATTGGGTGTCCCATACTTCTGGCCTTGTGCCATATCTAAGCTAAGCTTAATAAATAACTATATACAACACAATAATCCAATAAGCTTTAGCTAGGTTCTCTCTCATTCTAAGAAAAAGCAACGAATATGCGGAGAATAAGAGTAAAGAAATTAACTTCGAGATAGGATAAAACAGTGGTCTCTAATCACCGGGTCGCCACCCGATACCGGGCCATTAGGTACCGGGCCGCACAGAATGGCTCTCACTAATTGTCATTATTATTACTAGCAAATATATGCACCCTCTGTAGGGTGCAAGTATTTAAGTTTTAATGTAATGAAATATTGTATTAAATTAGAAACGCTAATGAAACTAAATAACAATACAGATAAAAAGATTTGAAACAGAGGGAGTATAATAAAAAATGAAACAACTGAAACTTACTCTTCCATCACTCTCGTCTTTCATTGTTATTTTTTCTAATTTAAGTATTTAGTTATAAGAGGAAGTAAAGAATAAAATGACAGTTATTTTATCTTGTTAATGGATTTCATTTAAGATTCATTGAAGAGATTTTTGCTTATATTCATTAAAATAAAACCAAACAGTTAGAAATCAATAATACTAAGCACATATTTATTAAATTCGATTTTTTAATATCAATATGCAAATTAGCTTTCCCGTTCACATTGTAAAGCGCTATTTTGTTGTATATATAAATATAATTGCATGTTGTCAGTATGTAGACATAGTTGACAGTATTAATAATGTAAGACAATTTTATTGATAATTAAGGTTTAGATAAAAATAAAATCATGGAGAATGTGATGTCAATAACTAAGAGAATTGTGACTTGAGTAGGAATATAGTTTCGGTTACAGACAGAAAAGCACACAATCTCCATTATAATAAGATTTGATTCACTTGTTCACTCTTTTATATAGAACTCCCATCTATTGGTTAAATAAAAAAACATGAGTTTATAAATAAAATTGTATTATCCATTAAAAATGAAATTATTTCAAAACTGTCGACATTGAACATTTTTGAATACCAAATTACCAAATAGAAGTATTCGGCATAAAATAACCCAAAGGGTTGACATGCCGTAAAACCCAACCAACCAAACCAAACTTTTATATAGAAATAATCAGCATTGTCACTTGAATCGAGTTTTTTTTTATCTTATTATAATGGAGATTGTGGGTTTGTCTGTCTGTAACCGAAACTATATTACTATACAAGTCACAATTCCCTTTGTTATTTACATCACATTCTCCATGATTTTATTTTTATTTAAACCTCAATTATTAATAAAATTGTTTTACATCATTAATTCTGTTGAACATATCTACATACAAATAACATGCAATTGTATTTATATATACAACAAAATAACGGTTTACAGTGTGAATGGGAAGGTTAATTTGCATATTGATCTTAAAAATGTGATTTTAATAAATATATGCTTAGTATTATTGATTTCTAATTGTTTGGTTTTATATTAATGAATATGAGCAAAAATCTCGGGCGTAAATCTTAAAAGAAATCCATTAACAAGAAGAAATAACTGTAATATTATTCTTTACTTCCTATTTTAACTAAATAGTTAAATTAGGAAAATTTACCAATGAAAGACGGGAGTAAGGAAAAATGATGGAAGAGTTAGTTTCAAAGTTGTTCTATTTTTCAATCATACCCCCTCTGTTCCAAATATTTTTATCTGAATTCAGTTTCATTAGCCTTTCTAATTTAATATGATATTTTATTATATTAAAACTTAAATACTTGCACCCGGAGGGGTGCATATATTTGCTAGTTATTATAATTACTTCTTAGAAAGGATTTTCGTTCTAAAATAAATATTTTCGTTTACAAAGATGTTGTTGATTATTAACTTATGAACAAAAGGTTGTTTATTGTCTGTTGATGTTTGCATTTGACATAAGACCAATGCGGATGATTTATTATTAGATTACGTCATTAACGATTATCGAGCATATGAAGGCCAGTCCATGAAAATATTATCTTAGATGAAATTGGTCTGTGGTGCAAAAAAGGTTGGGGACTGCTGGGATAAACGATATACAAGAAGAACCATCAGAGAAAAAATAAATTGGATAAAATATAGAATCCTTCCATTTATATGTAAATACTCGTGTTCCTTAAAAGTATGACCGTTATCATGCAACACCCACTGGTTAAAGATGAGACCGTCCAACTCGTTCAAGATGAAATACAAATCCTAATTATCTGTTGATGCTTATCCGCCGATTTCTTATGAGTGTCGTCACCTCAGCTAGATAATGGACCGTTCCGTTTATATTATAAAGACAAATGACATACTACACAAAAAATATAAGAGATGGGGAAAGAGGGAGTGAGTACATGGAAGCGATAAGCTAATCTGCTTCAATCGAACATGATGAAAAGAAAGAAAAAGGTGAGAAAGAGTTAAATCAAGGTTATTACACTTTTTATATATTGAAGTATTTCGCAATAGCACTGAAGCAAACATGTCAAACATTGTAATAATCAAATTATCATACAGTGGTATATCCACAGGTCCTGCTAGTATTGAACTATTTAGCAATAGCTCTTAAATAAACTTACCAAACGTTGTAATAATGAAATTATCATACTGTGGTATATCTACAGGACCTGCTAGAAATGAAACTGGCAATATCTCTTAAGTAAACTTACCAAACGTGGTAATAATTGAATCATCATACAGTGGTATATCCACAGGTCCTGCTAGTATTGAACTATTTGGCAATATCTCTTAAGTAAACATATCAAACGTTGTAATAATTAAATTACAATACTGTGGTATATCCACAGGTCCTGCTAGAAATTAAACTATTTGGCAATATCTCTCAAGTAAAATTACCAAACGTTGTAATAATTAGATTATCATACTGTGGTATATCTACAGGGCCTGCTAGAATTATATAATACAAAGAACAGGGCCTCTTTCGTATAAAAATCAAAGACCAGCTTACAGGTGCTACTACAAAAGCCCACGCAGTGCAATGGTCGATGGCTAGAATATTCCAGAAGGTAAAAATAGACTGATGCAACAGGTTACCTTGGCGACACAGGACACAGAAGGGGCGGCGGGGTAGTAGCAGATGACGACCTACCGTCCGAATTGACTGATTGGAATCGTAGATTATGCAAAAATCCTAATGTAGAATGTCTAGTGCCACTATTGGAGAAAGCAGTGTCACAGAATATTAGATGCAAGAGGGAAATAAAGAATTGGAAAGCATTGAAATCGTTAGAGATGACACTGATAAAGAGAATAGGTTAAATCGAACTTAACGGACATAAATTCCACCATCATAGGTCACCCTGCCGAGAGAAAAAAAAATACCAAAATCAGGGAATTAACCGAATTTAATGAAATTTTCAGTGTTGATATATTTATGAATAAAAGATATAATGCCCAGTTATTTTATTTAAAAAATTTTTTTCGTCTCTCTCTCTCTCTCTCTCTCTCTCTCTCTCTATATATATATATATATATATATATATATATATATAAGTAAATACACAAACGATGTGTTTTGATATGGCTTGTGTATTTACTTCTCATACTGTCGTGTAGAAAAAGTCACTATAAGAGGAATATAATCTACTAAAGAAAACGAAAAGTCTAGGAGAGTCCGGTCGGCGTAGAGGTTACGGTCCTCGCCTGTCAGCTTGACAATCAGGGTTCGAATCACTCACAAGGCGATCTTCCTATCTATAGCTCTGCTGATGAGGCCTAATAGGCCGAAATGTACATTCAGAATTGATTTTTCTCGATTTGTTTAGCCTTACATTTGAATAGGTATTCCCGCCTAATTAATTGTTAATTAACTTTCAAAAAATTAGGTACGACTTCAATTAAGCACATATTCTCCCATATATATATATATATATATATATATATATATATATATATATAAAACGGCAGACTCCCGAAGCAATTGTTCTACGGAGAACTGCAATGTGGAAGCGTCCGAGGCACAAGCCCAAAAAGCGTTTTAGGGATACTATCAAAAACAGCATCAAAACTCTCAACATAAACGTTCATGAGCGGGAGAGAATAGCTACGAATCGTGCAGTTGGAGAAAACTTGTCTATGATAGCTGCAAGGGGTTTGAGGTAAAACGGCTCGAACACTCCATCCTGAAGCGGTCTCTACGCAAATGGCACATGACGAACGTCATGGACACATTTCCTACATTTAACCAGACTATATATGTGACGCATGTGCAGGGCCTGCCGTCAAAGGCTGGGTTTCTCAGTCACGTACGGTCGCATATGAGAGGAAACCGGGGAAGAGGTTCATATGTATAACAGTGATTAAAAACAAAAGCTTAACGCCTGGGCACTGCGCGCTCACAGCCGAACTTGTAGAAATGGCCTTATTCTGTGAAGATGTGGCAATCACCACATATTTATATATAATATATATATATATACATGAAGAAATGGACATTACTACTAACACAACCGGGATTTTAATAGCATGTCAAACCCGCAAAAACACTTCAATTTTATAGTTCTTCTATAATGCTCCCTTTCAAAAAATCTATAATCAATTCTTAAATAAGAATTTTTCTCCTGACGATGACCTAAGGTCGTAGTTGAGAATAAACAACATATGAGAATAGTTTATTACTTTTTGCAGAATGTATATATATATATATATATATATACATTCTAATACACACAGAATGTATATATATAATATATATATATATATTAGTATAATATATATATATATATATACACACAGAATATATGATATATATTATGTATAATATTATAATTTGATATATGTATATATATATATATATATATATATATACGGACACACAATTGATTAATCGAAGCCTAAAGAAGATACCAGAAGATCTGGTACGTGCGTTGCTAATATAAAATTTTAAAAAATTTCAGGCTTCGACCTACATGTATATATATTATATAATATATATTTATATATACATTCTACACACCATTCCAAAAAGTAATGGAATATTTCCCAATAACCCATCGTCATCTTATTTGATTATAGAAAAGGAGCATATAGAAAACTATAAAAATTGAATGAATATATATAGTATAGCAATTTATATATATATATATATATATATATATATATATAAAATGATGTTTACAGATTTTCTCTCTCTGGAGATCGTAAAATATACACACCGATGTATGTATTTATCAGTTAAAACACCGCTCCTTAATGGCAGCTGTCGACGGTCGGAAGGTTAAAAAACCGGGGTGATGATAAGTCAGTCTGGTTTCGCTCTTAGTCAGAAGTAGTTGCTGTGTCTAGCCACACTGATGAGTCGTGAAACGTCCAAATACGGTGTCTGTGGATGACTTATATATGGGAGAAATATAAGGAGATTAATCCTTGTGCCATCCACCATACATACATATAACCCAAACACCTAACACCTGTAACACTATCAGAACCCACTATGATATAGTCCCTACCAGAGAGAAAAGGAAAATCCACGCCAACCTCTTCTGACACCATCAACCGACCCCCCCCCTTATTCACGACCTCCTCAATTCACTAGAAAGAAAATATTCACCACTGAAGCAAGAACTCTATTCCTAAAGTCCTGAAGAAGGTCTAACAGACTCCCACACACACACACACACGCACGCACGCACGCATATATATATATATATATATATATATATATTGATTGATTTTTCTCGATTTGTTTAGCCTTACATTTAAATAGGTAAATCCCGCCTAATTAATTATTAATGAATTAACTTTCACAAAATTAGGTTCGACTTCAATTAAGCACATATTCTCCCAAATATATATATATATATATATATATATATATATATATATATATTATATATATATATAAGTTAAGAGAAAGGAAATGAATCCGACGGTATAAGTATAGATAAAAGGATATGAAAACACACAATGCTGTTAAAATGAAAATATTTTATATCATATTCATAGCTGATATTGAACAATATTTCGATTTATAAAAATCATCTTCAGAGCTTATTTTTTAATCCGGACTCATTGAGAGAGAAGCTGAAAATAATTTGAATTCAAAACGAAAACATTGATGTTCCAAAAGGTCGTTTCAAATATAAGCACATCCGCCACGCGTTTCTCGGTCAGCGACAATCATGTATATCTTAGTGTAACAGTTTTTGAGAAAAGAAGACATATTTCAAATTCAATATATATATATATATATATATATATATATATATATATATATATATATGATCTTTAATAATATATGTTACTTCTGATGGATGGAGAGTCTAAAAGGATTTGACTTTTGTTGGTACAGCCTTTTATACTATCGGTTGCAACGCCCCCAACGGAAGAACCGTGGCGAGTAAAGGAAATAATCCCTACAAAGTCATTAGCAGTTTGTTTAGCTCCGTCAAACGACCAACCCCATCGGCAAAACTCGCTTTCATTTTATTTCCATTAGGATCAATCTTTCCAGGAACCAGATCAGAGAAATTTCCTCTGTGGGTAAATCGCATTTC
>CM042164.1:16645770-16663270 GCA_023376005.1 Doryteuthis pealeii | reverse complement strand
GTCTTGTTCAGGATCACATATTTCTGCTTAACTGACTAAAATGGTTGGTTGTTTTGTTTATGGTTGTGCAAATCAAGTCATTTTTCCACAGTTCAGGACAAAAATCAATCTGCTTTTTCGACGGATCTCCTGTTAGTTACATGAGATGATTTTACGGGGACTTTTTTTATAATTCCGTCGCTTTTTTTTTTCTTTTGGGAAAGACCGGAAAGATTTGAATATTCTATTCCTTTTTGCTTAAGAATCATGAACAACATTTTTAAGCGGGTTGGTGTGGGGTAGTTAGAAAAAAAAAAGTTTAAAATACAAAGAAGAAAATGAACGTCAAAAGGAAATCTTCGATCTTCCCCCACCATCGACTGTCTCCATATTTAGCCACTTTCCACTTTTGGCCTCTCTCTCATTTTAGGTCTCTCCTCACCTTCAATCTTCTCTCATCTCTTGTTTCAATCTTCTCTCATCTCTTGTCTCTCCTCACCTTTAGTCTTCTCTAACCTTTGACCTCTCCCCAATTGTCTCTCCTCACCTTCTCTCACCTTCAACCTTCTCCCATTATTTGGCCATTATTGCGTCGTTGGCATTTTCTCATATTCGACCTTCCCATATGTTCGACCTTTTTGTGTCTTCGGCCTTCTTCGTTTTCGGCCTTCTCTCGTTTTCGGCCTTCTCTCGTTTTCGGCCTTCCTTAATCTTCAATCTTCATTCATTACAGAATTTTCAGCAATCAACAAAACAACATTAAATAAATAAATAAATACTACCCTCACCCCCCCCCCCAAACAACACACAAGAGAATGGAGAAGAAAGAAAGAACATAATTTCCCTATGCAAATGCAAGAAGTTCTCAACAAAGAGAGAGAGAGAGAGAGAGAGAGAGAGAGAGCGATGATGGACGGTGGGGGTATATTTGAAACGGAAACAGATGTTGGATGGGGGGGGGGGGAGAATGAAATGTCCAAATGAAAGGAAAATAAGACGATTGAAAAGAATCGGGAAGTTTATCTAATAATTATTAAAAATTAAAAAATCGAGAAAATGGCGACCAAGAAAGGAAAGAAGAAGATGAGGAGGGGAGAGGGGGGCGAAGGAGCAGAGAGAAGCAGTTAGATAGATAGATATAGAAATAGATAGAGAGAGAGGAGAGAGAGATATATATATATATATATAGAGAGAGAGAGAGAGAGAGAGAGAGAGAAAGTAAGAAGAGAGAGAGAAGTAAAGAGATAGATAGATATATAGAGATAGAGATAAGTATAGATAATAGATAGATAGATAGATAGAGAGAGAGAAGAGAGAGAGAGAAGAGAGAGAAGTAGAGAGAGAGAGAAGTAAAGAGATAGATAGAGAGATAGAGAGAGATAGAGATAAGATATAGATAGATAGATAGAGAGAGAGAGAGAGAGAGAGAGAGAGAGAGAGAGAGAGAGAGAGAGAGAGGGAGAGAGAATTTAGAAACAGCTTATATAAAATGTAATTCTATGCAGTTAAAAAAAGTAACCAAAATTAAGATGAAGAAAATACTAGTTAATAATAATGTTAATAATCGTAATAATAAATTCTGTGAATTTCCTGTGGAATGTGAACCGATTTCATTGAGAAGTGTTTAATTTTAGCGACTGCTGCTTTGCATCCTACACAATTATTGGTGTGTGAAAGGGTTTAACCTCAGTGAAGAGATACCGGTCCAAGAGCACACACACACACACACACACACACACACACACACACACACACACACACACACACAAATATATATATATATATATATATATATATATATATATATATTCAATGTATTTATGGTTTGGATACGCGTGTGAATATATATTCACCCACATTAATATGCCACATCGTTATCAGATAACAGCTAAGTGGTTAGAACGTTGTCCAAGAAGCCATGAGGTCTCTACTTTAAACGAATCGAAGAGTTTCACTAATAATAGCAGAAAAGAAATTGTGTAAGTCTGTTTCTCTGAATTTGGTAGGCGAAGAGTTAAAAAAAAAAAAAAGTACCATTTATTTGTTAACAGTTTTGTTACAAAATTTGGGTTCTGTTTTTTTGGACACCATAATTTACTAAACAAAAGTTCATAATTACCTCTATATCTGTATCAGCCGGACAGCGATGGAGTCTATTACCCATACCTAGAGGAGAATAGTGGGTGTACCTCTTTCCCAATGTGAAATGCAAACAGCCTTAACCAGGACTTGAATTCTTTGTCATAACCTTTGAATCGTACAACTGTATTAACTTAGCCTTTATATCTGTTGCGCCTTGTTATTGAAAAAGGCTAAGAGGACATCAGATGAAACATTACCTATTAATAATGGATATTCAGTCTCTATTTGTCTGTTACCAAAACTATGTCACTGCTTATGTCACAATTACCAAAATCGTCAATGCATAGGGTAAAAACAATTAATATCAATAAGATAGATAAAAGCTGTTCCTTATAATTCAAAGTTCGACTCCTTTCCATTTGATAAATAAACGATACATTATCCAAATAAATAAACTATATAAACTATGAAATTAGATAAAAAATTATATTACTTAGATGGAAATTTAAAATTTAAAAAACTATCTTTACTCTCGCACTTTTTTTACAGTAACAAGAAGTTAACTAAAAAGTTTACAAATAAATAAATACCTACGATTTTGTGTAAAAGTTATGTGTAAAATATTCAAAATAATTATTTACTTAATAATTATGAGGTGCACACAACATTTTATTTAAGGGGTACAAAATCAAGTTTTTTTAAATATTTTTATTTTTTTATTCCTTTGATAAATTTGATTTTACATTTATTATGACAATAACCATTACACTACAGACACCTCATTGAAACTATGTATGTATTTATCCAACCCCTCCATTGTCCTATTCAGGTAAAATATTCAGTGATCATCATCAGAGGTCGGGAGACAGCAAGTCATCTCAAATTACCAGGACCTCTCTCAGTATCCATGCAAGTCCAACAACTGTAGTCATTTGTTATGACCTGTTTAAGGGTCAATAAATAATAACTCAACACGGCGATAAAATGTAGGGAACAGATGTATTCAGCAATATATCAACGTACAATGAAAAGGGTTTCCTAGTTACAGCGTACACGAAGAACATGTATCTGCTACTTCTTACTTGAGTAGCTTTGCTCTGATAATATGTACCCGGGAGCCTTCTCAAATTCGGGAACCTTCTTTTCGAACCCGGGAATCTTGTTTTGTAATCTGGAGCCATCGCGGAACCCCGAACCCAAACCTTCACTTAATCCACGGGGGTATCCCGTTCTCACTCCGCCAACCAGAGCCGGGGTACAGGTGTTAAGCCGTGTTAATCATTATTCTATGTTACTGTCACCTTGATCAATAGGACAATTGGACACATAGCATAGTGGATACAGGCATTGGACCCAGGTTACCTTTAAGCACCCTAGGGCGACCTGGATTCAAAAGGTCATGTTTCGCTTTGCACCGTCAACATCCGGTTGTTTGTTAGGGGTTAGGGGTTAGGGTTAGGGTTAGCAGTTAGTTTTATAATTTAAAAAATGCGTCTAAAATCGTCTGTTAACAAACAACCGGATGTTGACGGTGCAAAGCGAAACATGTCCCTTTGAATCCAGGTCGCCCCTGAGGTGCTTAAAGGTAATTTGGTCCAAGGTGTTGGGTGAAGATAGCTCTAAGTGACAGTTATCTCTAGGCTGCAGGTTCAATCCTGGTCAAATAGTCTCAATCTTTTCTTGAATTTTTTATTTCCTCCAATTTTGACTCTTTTATTTTTGTCACTGTTGTATCCCGAGATGTAGGATCTACAGAATTGATAAAAAACAGGGAATATGTTAACAATAACAATATTTGTTTTATTTATTCTCACTGACAGGGAATACAGTGGGATGGTTTTGGATTCAGTTCGGCTTGATGGAGGATACGCGTGTGTCACGTACCGTGCTCGGTTCTTCTCTTTGTTGGCAGTATTTTGTCCTCCTCCTTTTTGGAGAGTTTCCGGTTCGAATAATTAGGGGGAGATAACTCTCCACAACAGTCACAGTTCCAAGATCACCCCTTATTATTATGAGCACTATTCTAAAAGCCATAGCTTAATTCTTTGGAAGGGAACCCTTTTTTTTCTGTCGCATCCGCAAAACATCTAAATCTGGTATTCTAGTTTCTTTCTTTGAGATAGTGGTCAGTCTGGATCTTAGAGTTGCACAGTTCCCAGTGTATAACCATTCCTGTTCTGTCATGCCTATCTTCATATTCCTTATGATTCATCTGGCTGTTTATTGACAACATGGTCCACAATCTTGTCTCAAAACCGAATTTTGCAATATTGATATTTACCAAGACCTCCCGTCAGGTTAGGATGGGGGTAATCTGAACATTAGCTACATAAATGAGAGTAACCTCCCCTTGTTTCTTTCACTTGGAGGAAGCCATATATTCTACTTCTTACTAAGGCCCAGCCGAAAAAAAAGAACGATTTTTCTCTTCTTCCGTTTCTCGTCACCCAACTTCCGCTCCTCCGCAGAAACTAGAACTTCCGGTTTTATTTTTAACTTTAGTTCCGGGGTCATTGGTCGGTCATTGGTCGGTCCCCCCCCCTTGAGTGGTTACCGTTTCAAACTTTCACCTCTCTTTGTTCTTATTTCTTCTTCTTCTCTTTCTCCAGAAATCCAATTACCGTTTTCTTTTCAATCCCCAAATTCCCCGTAGACCATAATAATTACGCTACACTTAGTGAGGATCTTAATCAATACTTTTTAACCACCAGAGGAACTAAAACAATATCCCTGTCTAGCACTAGCGAAAAGAGGATAGACTCCCTCGCTGTCCGGTTGATACCGACAATATGCCACTCCGCCAAGTTTATTTACTTATTCAATGAAGTCTAATTTTTACGTATCTTTAAGGTACACTTGAACACCGACCACTGGTTTTAGAATGGAAAGATGAGACAGACTGAATACCTTTGTAGCGTTAGTTTGTATTCGCCTGGTGGAGTTGTCTGCCCCTTTTAGTTTGCTGGGTGCCCGCTAGGGCACCATAGTATTTAAGCTCCGGGTTCAAACACTTTCACCCTCTTTTCCTGTTTCAGCAACTACGAGTCACATGGGGTAGATTTTACCTAACCCCTCTCGTTGGGGCTCCGTCCCCCTTACATTACAGTAAGTCCTCACAGCATGGACTATTCCTAGTCTCATGTCTGTACTCATATATGTATATCTGTATCATTCATGAATGTGTCTTTATCTTTATTTGTGTACCCCTTTTTATATGTACTCTTTCACTATGTACGTTGTATCTACTGTTATCCATGTGCTGTGTATATTAAATGTTTTGTCTATTAACCTTCGTCGGAGTTATTTGTATCCAAAGTATGTATAACTTTGCACCCTCCGTATACCTTCTTTTCCACATGTTGCATTATTGTTGGATACTCTGTTAATCAAGCACGGTTACAGGGTTTTGATTGATGTCTCTTAACCTTATTTTGACCCTCTTCCTGTTTTACCAGGCAAGCGTGAGAGAGTTTAGTTAGATAATCAGTCTCTAATTATCCGTTGAAGAATGAAGAAGCAATAGCGGTTGGCTAGATTCTCACACAAGCCCGGTAGAGTGACTTGAATCAAGACTCAAATAAAACAAATGTAAATTCACCAAAGAAATGTCTTGAGTTGTTAATTAAGAACAAACTTACAACGCAGGATATCTCAACCAGAAAGGGGACAGGCAGAAAGTGTTAAGAAGACAGACAGATCCTGAAGAAGAAGATAGATGCCAACCTAAGATACAAGTCAAGAATATTCGCTTCCTCCTGCTATCGGTAAATAGTAGGGCAGACTGGGTTCTTTAACTTTGATACTGCAATCGCTCTATAAGAAAACTGTGAGTTCAAACCTATTAAACTCCGCTAAAGTGTTGCATAATTATTGGGTACTCTGTTAATTAAGCACGGTTAATGTAGAGAATTTATTTGAATTCAAACTTAACCGTAAACAACGTTACAGGGATTTTGATTGATGTCTCTTAACCTTATTTTGACCTCTCTTCCTGTTTTGTCAGGCAAGCGTGAGAGAGTTTAGTTAGATAATCAGTCTCTAATTAGCCGTTGAAGAATGAAGAAGCAATAGCGGTTACCTAGATTCTCACCCAAGCGTGGTAGAGTGAATCGAATCAAGACTCAAATAAAACAAATGTGAATTTACCAAAGAAATGTCTTCGGTTGTTAATTAAGAACAAACTTACAACGCAGGACGTTTCAGCCAGCTCAGAAGTTTAAGAAAAAGAACCAACTCAGAAACAGTTAAGAAGACAGAAATACAGATCTACTCAGAACCAGATCATGCAATACAAGTTAGAAGTGATACTTAGACCAAGCTAAGAAAGGCGACATAAAAGATTTATACAGAACAAAATAGGATGTATACAACCACGGGTATACGTCGATTGAAAGGGTTAAGTAACACAGCAATTCGACATTTTCATCTGAGAACAGCAAGATAATAAATAACTCAAATACACACTCTCTGTCTGTCTGTCTGTCTGTCTCTCTCTCTTTCTCTCTCTCTCTCTCTCTCCCTCTCTCTCTATCTATCTATCTATTTCTTTCTCTCTGTCTGTCTGTCTGTCTGTCTGTCTCTCTCTCTCTCTATCTATCTATCTATCTATCCATCTCTTTCTCTATCTCTATATCTTTCTCTGTCTCTGTCTCTTTCTCCCTCTCTCTCTCTCTCTCTCTCTCTTTCTTTCTCTATCCCTTTCTCTGTCCCTCTATCTTTCTCTCTCTCTCTTTCTCTCTCTTTTTCTCTCTGTCTCTCTGTCTCTCCCCTCTCTCTATCTCTGTCTGTCTCTCAGTCTGTCTGTCTGTCTTTGTCTATGTCTGTCTCTCTTTCTCTTTCTCTTTCTCTCTCTCTCTCTCTCTCTCTCTCTCTCTCTCTCTCTGTCTATCTATCTCTTTCTCTATCTCTTTCTCTGTCTCTCTCTCTTTATCTCTGTCTCTGTCTCTCTGTCTGTCCCCCCTCTCTCTCTCTCTGTCTCTGTGTGTCTGTCTGACTGTCAGTCTGTCTGTCTGTCTGTCTGTCTCTCTATCTGTCCGTCTCTCTCTGTCTCTCTTTGTCTGTCTGTCTCTGTCTGTCTGTCTGTCTGTCTCACCTCGGCTACTGAACCGGTAAAGTAAATCGTGTAGTCCCAGAGGGTCGTCTTCCAGGCAGCACCTGCCCCATCGTCTAAAAGGGACAGGGTTGAGTTTATTTCACGGTGCCTAATTCGCCCCAAAAGTTGAATACCGACGACATCACACTTTTTTTTAACTGCCATCGCATGAGCTACAGTTAATCCGGCATGGTGGGAGGTCAGGAAATTAAACTCACTTGCATACACATGTACACTAGGTTAGGTCGATTTTTGATCTTTTTTAAAATATCAAATTCTCTCAAACAGCAAAAGTTGTGTGTTGGTATAATGAATACTAATACGAAAAAACTAGATTTCTTACTTGCACCATTATTTGAGGAAATAGCATCAAAGATCGTCAAATATCGTCTACTATAGGGATACCCAATTTTGTCGTCTGCTAGGTTTTTAAAAACAATTAAAATTAATTAAATCTATTATTTAAGGTCAAACTTTTGTCTAAAATGATAAGTATTAACATAATGACCATCATTAATAAAAGAAAAATATCATTACATATGCAGTTTATTTTTAATAGATTTAAAACGATTTGTTTTGGTCAATTTCGACGCGGTCCGCTATTAACGCTTTTTTTTAAGGGTTTTAAAGCGCTTGTTTACAATTTGAATGTAACATTCGCGATTGAAAAAAATAATAATGCAACCTCGGACAAGCTTCACCCCTTGATACCATTGCAGCCGAAAGGCTGTTAGCAGGAATAACCTTTGCAAACCCACAACTAATTAATTACGGCTTACCTCGAACGGTGCTGTAACCAAAACTACCCAAACTCAACCAAACCAATAACTACGGCTAAGACCTTACGGAGCTGTGCACTAAACTAATATTACGGCTATAACCTACTTTGGTGCTGTTAACTTTAAATGAACTCTTACTAAACCTTCGGGTCGCTTGTCCGACCACCAACTATGAACTTTCTTCTCTTTGTTGTACCTTTTTAATGTGCATTATATATATGTATTAAAACCTGTTGCATTCATATCGTTGTTAACTCGTTCATTGACGTCATAATCCCACCTTTCTCACTGCTTTCGTTAATCCATTGTCGTTAATTTTTATAGTGTTGCAAATCGTCGTCAAAATTTTCCGTTTTAATTTTGACAACGATTTGCAAGTTTAGTTATATATACTAGCAAATTTATGCACCCGCCGGGTGCAAGTATTTAAGTTTTAATATAATAAAAATATCATGTTAAATTAGAAAGGCTAATCAAACTAAATAAGAATGCAGGCAAAAAGATTTGGAACAGAGGGGTATTATCGAAAAATAGAACAGCTTTGAAACTAACTCTCCATCATTTTCCATTACTCCCGTCTTTCATTGGTAAATTTTCCTAATTTAACTCTTTACTTAAAATAGGGAAGTAAAGGATATATTACAGTTATTTCTTCTTCTTAATGAATTTCTTTTAAGATTTATCCCAGAGATTTTTGCTCATATTCAATAAGATAAGACCAAACAATTAGAAATCAATAATACTTAGCATATATTTATTAAAATCAAATTTTTAAGGTCAATATGCAAATTAGCATTCCCGTTCACACTGTAAACCACTATTTTGTTGTATATATAAATACAATTGCGTATTATTAGTATGTAGATATGGTCAACAGTCTTAATAATGTAAAACAATTTTATTATTCATTGAGGTTTAAATAAAAATAAAATCATGGGGAATGTGATGTAAACAATTAAAGGAACTGTGAATTGAGTAGTAATATAGTTTCGGTTACAGACAGACAAACACACAATCTCCATTATAATAAGATATATATATATATATATATATGTATATATATATATATTGGACTTCATTTCATATTCCACTAATATCTGTCCGGTAGACTATGATAAACTGTTACGCCCCTGAAATCACAGTCTACCGGGATATTGTATAACGTAACCCTTCACAATGTTAAGTTTTACAAATGAATGGTTTGAATCCAACACTGGTTGCAGGATACATTTTTGAGTTCGTGTAACATAACAGTCACAATATAAACACATTCACACAAGCAAGATAAACACATACGCGCTATGTCAATATTTATACACTACACCTCCAATAGAACATTGCTTATTTGTATAATAAGCCTACAAATTTGCAGGTAATGGAGTCTTAACGCGTTAAATAAAAAAGAGGCTGAACTTGCACAAAGGTGTCAAAATTAGGGTGACCCAGAAAAAACAGAACCCACAAATTTTGTAATAAACTGTTAATTTTAACTATGGGGTCTAGGGTTAGGGTTTAGGGTTAGGGTTAGGATTAGGGTATGTTTGGGGGTTAGGGTTAGTTTAATGGGAAAATGAATAAATAATTTGGGTTCTGTTTTTCTGGATCACCCTGTATACCGGTGACACAGAAAAACAGAACCCACAAATTTTGTAATAAAACTGTTAATTTTAACTATGGGGTCAAGGGTTAGGGTTTAGGATTAGGGTTAGGGTGTAGGGTTAGTTTAATGAGAAAATGAATAAATAATTTGGGTTCTGTTTTTCTGTGTCACCCTGTATACCGGTGACCCAGAAAAAACAGAACCACACATTTTTAATAAAATAAATTAATTAATAATTTTTTAATAAAACTGATAATATTAACTTGGAGGGTTTAGGGTTATGGTTAGGGGTTAGGGTTAGGTTAGGGTTAGATTGGGGTTGGGGTTTAAGGTTAGTTTAATGGGAAAATAAATAAATAATTTGGGTTCTGCCTTTTCTGGGTCAGCCTAATTTTGACACCTTTGTGCAAGTTCAGCCAAAAAAGGATTTTGTTTGTTTCATGAGAAATTGTAAAGTAAAACGATTTTTGATGAGTTGTTTTATACAACCGTCGAACCTGTTTAGATTTTGGATTTTTTTTTCACAAATTTATGAACTAGATACTTATTTAAAAAAAAGGGCAATGGTATTGTACGAAGGAAATAAATAAATAGTGTATGACAGAAATGAAGGGCCGAGTTACATACAACCAAGTATTGTTGAATAAAGTCAGATCACATAACCAACTAAGCACATATTACTTGCTAGTATCTATCTATCTATCTATCTACCCAGTCTATTCGCCTCTCTCTCTCTCTCTCTCTCTCTCTCTCCTCTCTCTTCTCTATATATATATTATATATAATATATATATATATATGTGTGTGTGTGTGTGTGTCTGTGTCTGTGTGTGTGTAAAATGAAACTGGAAGTGAATCCGACGGTATGTTGAAAAAATAAAAAATATTTTATCCATTCTATACTTTCTTTCCTTTATTTATTTTTTCAACACACACACACACACACACACACACACACACACATATATATATATATATATTATATATATATATATACGTGTTCGACTTACCTTTAAGCTAAATAGCTATAGCTTAGGGCTACACACACTCTTGGCCACATTTTTATATATATTCTTGTTTTATCCTTAGTTTTTATTCTTTAAAAGTATTTCATCATATATATATATATATATATATATATATATATATGTATATGTGTGGTGTGTGTGTGTGTGTGTGTGTGTGTGTGTGTGTGTGTGTGTAATATTTTCTTTAACATTAATATAAGATATAACATTTTTACCCAAATTATTTTTAGAGAAGGGCCTCAAATTTCATATAACTTTAGGTCTCAACAGGTGAAAGTCACACCCTATCTATCGTCTATCTATCTATCTATCTATCTATCTATCTATCTAAGGTCTTTTAACTAACTGGCACATCTATCTATCTATCTATCGATCTATCTATCTATCTATCTAAGGTCTTTATCTAACACTGGCTATCTATCTATCTATCTATCTATCTATCTATCTATCTATCTATCTATCGATCTATCTGTCTATCTATCTATCTATCTATCTATCTAAGGTCTTTTATCTAACACTGGCATATCTATCTATCTATCTATCTATCTATCGATCTATCTATCTATCTATCTATCTATCTATCTATCTATCTAAGGTATTTTATCTAACACATGGCACATCTATCTATCTATCTATCTATTTCCATTTGTTCATATCTATCTATATCGTCGTGTTTATCTATCTATCTATCTATCTATCGATCTATCTATCTATCTGTCTATCTATCTATCTATCTAAGGTCTTTTTATCTAACACTCTATCTATGTATCTATCTATCTATCTATATCTAAGGTCTTTTAACTATATCTATCTATCTATCTATCTATCTATCTATCTATCATCTATCTAAGGTCTTTTATCTAACACTGGCTATCTATCTATCTATCTATCTAATCTATCTATCTATCTATCTATCTATTATCTAAGGTCTTTATAACTAACACTGGCATATCTATCTATCTATCTATCTATCTATCTATCTAAGGTCTTTATCTAACACTGGCATATCTATCTATCTATCTATCTATCTATCGATCTATCTATCTATCTATCCATCTGAGGTCTTTTAACTAACACTGGCATATCTATCTATCTATCTATCTATCTATCTATCTATCTAAGGTCTTTTATCTAACATGGCATATCTATCTATCTATCTATCTATCTATCGATCTATCTATCTATCTCTATCCATCTAAGGTCTTTTATCTAACACTGGCATATCTATCTATCCATCCATCTATCTATCTATCTATCTATCTATGAGAGCGTAAAAAGTTCACGGTACCGTTTTTTAAAAACTAAATATTGAATATAAAGTAAAAAAAAAACGTTTTTAGATAAACTAAAAACCGTTGGAAAATATCGCACTCAACACACACACACACACGTCTCTTCTCTCTCTCTCTCTCTCTCTCTCTCTCTCTCTCTCTCTCTCTGTGTGTGTGTGTGTGTGTGTCTGTGTCTGTATACAGAGAACGAGGGAGAGAGAAGAAAAAGATATGCATGTGCACGCCTGTAAGTTTTTATTCTTGTGTGTGTGTGTGTGTTGTGTGTGTGTGAGTGTGTGTGTGAGTGTGTGTGGGGGGAGGGCGATGCTGGTGGGTGTGTTATTCAGAAGTAAGTACCGGGTTATCTACAGTTGAACGCAGTCCGACGTCTTCTTTGAATTCCTGACATTTCAATTGTATTTTGTTCATCTACCACTTATAGCTCAGCTGACAGCAAAAGACAAGAACATTAACAGAGGGCGAAAAGTCATAGAATTTTCTTCTTCATTCTTCATTTCTTCTTCTTCTTTCTTTCTTTCTCTCTTCTTCTGCATTCTTCTTCTTCTTTCTTTCTTTCCTTTCTTTCTTCTGCATTCTTCTTCTTCTTTCTTTCTTCTTTCTTCTTCTTTCTTTCTTTCTTTCTTTCTTCTTCTTCTTCTTCTTCTTCTTTTCTTCTTCTTCTTTTCTTTCTTCTTTCTTTCTTCTTCTTCTTTTTCTTTCTTCTTTCTTTCTTTCTTCTTTCTCTTTCTTTCTTTCTTTCTTTCTTTCTTCTTCTTCTTCTTCTTTGCTGATTTTGCTGCTTGACACACTGCAGCAACAACCCCCCCCTCTTAAGTATTACAGAACGGCAATGCAATTGCTATCAGTTTCTCTCCACGATTCTTCCTTTTTTTCATTATTAGATAAGAGCTCTCTATCATCTCATAGCGTTCCTCAACACAGCAGTCAGCTGTGCGCAAGCCAACTCAAGCCATTGACACCAGTTCGTTGTAAGTGAATAGGTTATGTGCACAGACGATGACGTCAATACGAATTGTGTGCATATTGTAAATGACGTCTGCAGAAGATGCGTACATTTCTGCTGTATATTATCACCGTCTTTGAATATTGTATATCATTATTCGCCCTGAGTCTACTGCTGGATTACCCCCATCACAACCTTGATTATGCTAACCTCTATCATGTCTTTTCCTATTACGCTTGTTATTTTTTGAGCACCATTTCCAATAACCTTTTGTTTGTTTCTTTGTTTTATTTTACGGCGTATCAGCCACGGTAGGTCATTTTTATGCCGACAAAGTTTTGAAATAAATTAATTCTTAAATGGATACTCATTTTTTTTTTATAAACACATTTTTCTATTTAACCATAGATAGGACCCTAACAGGTACTACCACTCCGGGGTTTGAGTAGACCAGAGAGCAATGGTGGTGAAGGGTGCTCCATATTCTCCAGACCCCCAGAACTGGAACCTTACCATCAGATAGAGTTTAACGTCATTCCCAGGACATTGAAGACTTCAGTCACCGTCTTCTAGCACCCATATAAAAAAGGGGTTGGGGCTTGCCATAAGGGCATAGGGTTGGGATAATCATATAGGTGCTAGGGCTTGATATGACCAGCCGATTTGATCGAAAGTGGGCCTTTCGACCGCCGTCTAGCCTAAGGGCCAAAAGTGGAGTGTTGCATGCCATGGACTGCTCATCCACCATGGTTACGTCCTTAAGCAATCACGGGTCGCCACTCACAGCTAACAGGTGGCCCCATTGGGCGCCTTACCAATCTGCAGAGGTGCAGTCGGTGTATTCTAAAGCTCTACCGACAGGGCTATAACCTTTTGTACCATCTGTTATCCTCATCCCGGCTACTAGCAAGAATATGCACCCTCCGGGGCTTAAGTATTTAAGTTTTAATGTAATAAAATATTCCATTAAATTAGAAGGACTAATGAAACTAAAATAAGAATGCAGTAAAATGATTTGAAACAGAGAAATCGAAAAAAAAAAGAACAACTTTGAAACTAACTATTCCATCATTTTCCATCACTCCCGTCTTTCATTGCTAAATTTTCTTAATTTAGTTAAATTACGAAGTAAAGAATAAAATTACAGTTTTCTTCTTGTTAATGGATTTTTTGATCTGTGAGATTTTTGCTCATATTTATTAAAATAAAACCAAACAATTAGAACTCACTAATACCAAGCACATTTATTAAAGTCAAATTGTTAAGATCAATATGCAAATTAGCCTTCCCCCTGTGAACTGCTATTTTGTTGTATATATAAATACAATTGTATGTTATTAGGATGTAGATATAGTCAACGGTATTAATAATGTAAAACAATTTTAATAATAATTGAGGTTTAGTTTAAAATAAAATCATGGATAATGTGATGTAAATAACTAAGGGAATTGTGAATTGAGTAGTGATATAGTTTCGGTTACAAACAGACACACACACAATCTCCATTATAATAAGAAGATATAATATAAATAAATTATTTATACTAGCAAGAATATGTGCCCTCCATGTGTAATTATTTAAGTTTTAATGTAAGGAAAAATGTTAAATTAGAAAGACAAACGAAATTAAATAAGAATGCATATAAAAAGATACACTTATTTTAATTATATTTTAATTGGTTTCTATATAAAATCATTCATAGGATTGATTTTAATATGTTGGAGAATAAAACAATAATATTTAGAGATCAATAACACAAGTAATTATTTATTAAACCTGGTTTTGTTAAAAACCAGTATGCAAAATTAACCCATCATAGATTATGTAAACCTTAATTTATTAGTGATATATAAGACACATTGCAGGTTTTAAAAAAACGCATTAATAAATGGGATGTTTTGAGGCAAATCTACTCCTGATGGTATTGTGACGTAAGCAGTGATAATAGTTCGGTTCAGACAGAACCGAATCCCATTATAGGAGATGTCCTGGCCACTTTCATTTTCATCATTTGTCTAAATTTTGAAGACGAGGTTTAATGTGTATCATTCTGATTTGGAATAGCTGTCCTCATAGTTATTGTGAAATATACATACACAAAGTTTCGGGCCGATGTACTCACCGGTCTTCTTCAGGTTGTTCCTTGTCATCTTTATTAAAGATTATGGTGTTACTTTTCATTCTCATTCTTTTTTGTTTGCATTTTTTTTTCTTGTCTTATCTTTCCGTGGTGGGGGCTCCAGTGGTTCGGCCCTGGACCGTACAAGTTAACATCGTTGATCCCAGGGGGCCATCCCCCCCCCAGGCAATACCTGCCCCCTCGTTTTTAAAGGGACAGGGCTGGTTTTATTGCCTGGTGCCTGAGGCTCCCCCTTGAGGGGAAATGCCGACGGGATCAACGCATTTTTTTACACCCGCCACCCATGAGTCTCAGCTTGTGGGTGGTCCCACATTAATAGGGCATTGTACCTAACCCGTACACGTGTGGTACGTGGTAAATTGTTCTTTCGTCCGTACCGCAAACTCGAATATGTCAGCCTCAATTCCTAATCCACTCCACTTCGCCCCTAGATTAGACTAGACGGGTGGTCAAGCCCTAGCACCTATATGATTTGTCCTAATCCTCTTGCCCTTATGGCAAATCCCCAATCCTTTTTTCATATATGTGCTAGAAGGCGGTGGCTGAGGGCCTTATTGTCCTGAGTATGACGTTAAGCTCTATCTGATGCTGAAGTTCCAATCCTGGTGCTCTTGGGATTGTGGAGTACCTCTACACCACAACCCCCCAGATTCAACTCTGACCCAGAGTGCGTCGTAATTGTTAAGGTCTCATCTATGGGTTAAAATAGGAAAAAAAACGATTTTGAAAAAAATGTGTTTTAAAAAATTGAGTTTAAAAAAATGAGTACCCATCAATAATGAAATAAAACAAAACGTCTTCGGCATTAATAAGCCAACAGGAATTGACAAGCCGTAAAATCTAATCTCTATTCTGATTGCTGTGAAGATTCAATCCTGGGGAATACTTCTTCATCACACTACCTCCCAGATCCACTCTGACCCGGAGCGGTAGTACCTGTTAGGTCTCATCTATGGGTTAAATAAAAAAGAAAAACGAGTATTATTTGGATTATTCGGACTATTGTCCTCATCTTCATTGTTATCTGAACAGCTTTTTTCTGATAACATAGATAAATTGTTGGTGTGTTTGTTTTCTATAACTCCATAATTTTTTTAACTATTTTTTTTTTGTTAGTTTGTTTACAATCTTTTATTATTACATTTCTGAAGAAAAAAGACAAGTTTGTATATTTTTAACATTTTTATAAATATAAATAGATACCAGTATGATAATTTAATTATTACAACATTTTGATATGTTTACTTAAGAGCTATTGCAAAAATTCAATATTGTGAAAGTATAATAATTTTGATTTAACTCTCCCTCCCTCACTCCTTTTTTCATTTCTTTCGTTCTTTTCATCTTTTCATTGTGTTAGATTGAAACAGATTAACATTATCGCTTACGCGCGCTCACCTCTCTCTATCTTTCCATTCTTTCTTTCTTTCTTATATTTTTCTACGTAGCATCTCCTTCTTTCTTCCCTTTCTTTATAAAAAAAAACGAAATGGTCCATTATTTAGCTGAGATGACGACACTCATTGGAAATAAGAAATTCAGTGGATATGCAGCACCAGATAATCAGGATTTACATTTTTTGCATTTCATCTTGGACGATTTGGACGGTCTCATTTTTACCAGAGGGTATCGTACGATGATAACGGTCGTACGAACACGAGTATTAATATATGGATTTTTTGAAAGGTTTACAGATTGTCTTTTTTTCTATTTTAACCACAAGTTCAAGGGAAAATAACTCCCGTTCCTTATTTCCGCCATTGGCATTTGACATTTGCTAAATAAAAAATAAAAAAAATCCTTTTCAATTCAGAAAGTAAAACTAATTAAGATTGATTTATTGGTTTTTAACTCTAAGACTACTTTTAAACCACACACAGCGACTCTCCCAAGCAAAAGTACAAAACTGATGGTTTGTTCATTATAAATGAGCAGAAAGACTTAGATAGGGGCCGGTATAGCTCAGTCGGTAAGAGCGTTTGGCTAGAGACCACAAGGTTCCTAGTTCGATACCGGTCCCGCCAACAGCGTATGAGAGCACAGGGATCTGTGCGGTAAAGTAAGGGGCTGATGGTAGGGTGTGGCGCTCCATCTCAGATTCTAAAACAATCTCCTTGTCTAGCGCTAGTGAAAAGGGATAGACTCCCTCGCTGATTGGCTGATACCGAGATTAGGCCGCCCGACGACTTTTTTTTACAATGATAATAGGACTTTATTTGAATAGAATGAGTTCTGAGGTGAATAGATAGTTAACTTTTAATATACCATCACACAGGTAAAAATATTAAGAAAATTTGGTACAGCGAGGTGGAAATTTGATAGTCAAAGACGTAACGTCATGTCAACCTTCTGGGGTTATTATGCCCATGTTTGGGGAATGCCTTGTGGAGTAATATGTTAACATGTGACTAAGTATTGGTCCACATATCTAGCCCTATATATAATTACTGATGTACCTAGCGGTAAATATATGTACAATTGCAAATATTTCCTTTTATTTAAAACAATATTTAATATAATTACTTTTATTAACATAGCCAGCTATCTACATAATCCTAAGTTTTT
>CM042164.1:16615106-16645670 GCA_023376005.1 Doryteuthis pealeii | reverse complement strand
GTTATAAAGATGGAAATAGAATAATTTTAGGTTTATTAAAATTTATAATTTTATTATTCTGATTATAAATAAAGTTTCTGTCAACTGCTTCAGCTTTTCTATAATGTTTTATTACATGTTATTATGCTACTGATGACGACAAAGTATAGATGATGCTAAGAATTAAACAAAAAATATTTCAGGACAGAACGAATGTAGCAGCGCGTAAGACAACTTCAGTTCCCAGTATTCTTTCTGAGGATGGGAATTTCTTCGCCGAAATATTGAGGAAATAAAAATGGACAGGTTAACAAAAAACATTCATAGTTACTTCTTTTTTCTTACACTCGCATTATGTGACAGCCTTCAAAACCAACCAAAAAGTATTTTGATTTCGGGACGGTCCAAATCCCATTCGGGACTGTTGATAATTTTGTTCGGGACAGTTCATGAAAAAAACAGTGTCAGGGCCTGGTTTGCGCCCCATCGGTATCCAAATCCAAAACTTTATGTTCCTAGTCGAGCTTACCAACTGAGCTATACAGTTCGTCCTTTATAAAAATTGGAAAAAAAAATAAATGGCCCTGTGGCCTTTTATACTTTCAAGATTCTCGGGTAGTTTACTTTCTTTACAAGATGTTAAATAACCGTGACACGATAGCAAATCAGCTGACCTGTATTCAAGTACGTGCTCTGTTAGTGAGGGTTGTATCAAACCGAGAACCTTATGGTTCTTAAGACGGATGCCCTATCAATTGAGCTAAACTGGTCTTATTTTATAAGATGGAAAAAAGAAAAAATCAAATGGCCTTCTTTCTATTTAGTTATACAAATATCTGAGAATTGCTTGTAATAAAGTTTATTACAATATCTCTTCTTGAATATTAAACTCTAAAATGTTTATTTTAAGTCTGTATTCAATGGTCTGGAATTTTTGACTGTGAGAATTATTTTCCTAATACTTAAAGAGAACAATATGATTTAATATAGCTTAAGTTTTTAAGATTCTTTTTTCTTTTTCTTTTTCCAGGTAGATATTTTGACCGTATGACCTTTAGGCACCCCTTTTGCGATCTTTTCATTTACACTGAGCAAATCCGTGTTTGTTAGGGTTAGTTTTTATAATTTAAAAGATGAACTCTAAAAATCAGTTAACAAACAACCGGTTTTTGACGGGCGTAAATGAAAGAAAAATGTCCTTATGAAAGATTGCAAAAGGGTGCCTAAAGGTCATATGAGTGCTTACATTTTTTACAAAGGGTCTTAAAACAGTTAATAATACTTAAACATTCTATAAACTAAAATTTTTACTTTGCTTTTTAAACCTTTGGTAAGGCAAACCAGCCTAGAAGAAACTCTGAATTTAAACCTGTTTAAACTCTGCTTAATTTACCATGTGTTGTATCCTAGTCGAAAAGGGGGAGGGGTTGGTAAATATATAGGTATATAAACTAAAATTGTTTCCAGTTTTGAAGGCTCTTTTAATTTTCACTTGCCAACAAAAAAATTTTTCTTTTCTCTTCTGCCTTGGATTTCTTAAGAATCTTTATGTCCCTTATTTTAACTCTTAACATTCCATTCCACCTGGCCAGAAGTCACATTCGTTTTGCCTATATCCATCCCAAATTATAGACTTTGTTTAAATGTAATATTAAAACATATTTAGAGTCTTTGATTTAAGTTAAAAACAGGAACTTTAAATGAAAAGGCCATTTTTAGCCATGACTTAGAAAAATTCTTAACAGGATGTTAAGAGTTTTTTTTAAAATTGGGTTTAGAAAAAGAATTCATAGGTGCATACTTTTACTTTTTAATAGATACTTTTTAAGCTTTGTCGTTGCTAAGAATTGTTTTTATGTAGAATATCGAACCTTGTCTAGCAAAGTGATTTAATGGGTCGTTGCAACAACAACAAAAAAATATTTGTTGAATGAAACTAAGTGGAAGGTAAGAATGATAAATATCACTATTTGAAGTGTAGGTATTGTGTCGGTCTTTCAATTTTCTTTCTTTTCTCCTTTCTTTCTTGCCTGTCTCTAATTTAATCTGACCTTTTGTCTTCTCTTAGCACTTGATATGTTTTTTTGTTTCTTTTTTTTCCAAGGTGAAAAGTTGAGAAATAAACAAAAGGCTTTTGTTATAAAAAAAAAGAAAAAATGTTTGCCACTATTTCTATATAGGCAAGTCTCTTTCTTTCTTTCTTTTTCTATTTTTCTTTCTCTCGTTTTTATTTAAACCTACTCTTGATATCTCCCCTTGATTACAAATTTTCTTTGTGCATTTTTTTACAATAATCCTATTTCACAACCTAATTGAAATAACTGTTTTCCTGAGTTAATTACAAATTCATTCCATTAATAGTCAATTTAGTCTTAATTTTTTTTTCCTTTCTTTGCATCCACCTATAAAAATACAAAAAGGAATTTATTAGAGGTTGACGTGTATCTAATTAAAAACAAATTTGTCTTTAAAACAATATATAATAAATTTGCTCTCATATTAACAAGATACTTGTGTATGTTATATATATATATGTGTGTATATGTATATATGTGTGTGTATATATGTAAAATGGAAGTGAATCCGACTGTATGTTGAAAAAGGAAAAAGTATAGAATGGATGAAATGGGATATTTTAATCAATTTTACTAACACGTGTTTCGGTCAGGAGTTTATCCATGTGTACATTATTCAAACTATTATTTTTAAATAACCAAATGAAATGAAATGATAATAGAAAAAATGTAGAAATGTTCTGCACACAAAGAAAATTCGACCTTCATCAGAGTAAATCCTTTTTTATTTTTTAAATGAAATTCGTTAGAAAGCGGAGAATTTTTTAAATGTTCGAGAAAAAAATAACTTTTTTTTTAAAAATCACGAAGAGTGCTCAAACGTGGCTGAGAAAGATGGTTAATGATGTCATGTCGCATGCGATGGATTTTGACGTGGAGAGATGATGGTTGGAATGAGATATATATATGTGTGTGTGTGTGTGTGTGTGTATATATAAAATTGGCAGTGGCTGATTGTTGGTATCAGCCAGACAGTGAGGGAGTCTATCCACTTTTCAAGATGGTGTCAGACCTACTATCAGCTCCACACTTTACCACAAAGATCAGATTACCCAATTTATAATTATTAACCAGTTCTTAGAAAATTATCTAAGAGATTTGTCAATACGGACTGATGAATTCATTGACAATAAGTTATGCAGTTGTACTAAGTATGACACTAAATTTCATCCGATGTGAGGCTTCAGCGCTCTGTGGAGCCCCTTCATTGTTTGCCACCTGTCGGCTGTGTAGAATACACCCAATTGAATCTATGCAAATTAAAAATTATTGAGTCAGTTACTGTTGGTTTGAATAACAGCAACTAGCTAAGCACAACTGAAGCAGTGTCCAAGACAGTTGGTATTTAAAAAATCAAGAATGATCCATCCATTCATGCATTTGGGTGATTCCATTCCTTGAGAGTTCTGATTGGCTGCTTGGTTTCTATGATATTGTGGAGTTTTATAAATACCCTGTCATTCTGCAGTAGAATTGCACAAGACGGGATTGCTTATTGAGTTACAACTGCTCGTTACGAGTGTCTTACCAATTCGATGTAATTTGAACTTAGTTTGATTATTCTTCAAAAATATTTTTAAAAATTTTTAATTAAATACCCAACAAGAATGGATTAAACAAAATGTCTTCAGCATAAATAATCCAACAATGATTTGTTCACGCGTAAAACCAACCAATCCATCATCCTCATTGCTCACAGGTTCACTCTGACCTGGTAGTTAGGACGAATATTTACTGACCCCTCGGCACAAGCAGAGGAGACACAAAGGTCAATTTCTTAAGCAGTTTTAACAGGTTTGAATTCAGTTTCTTTGCCTAGACTGTTACATAGCCATGGTAAAGAGCCCAGCCTGCTCTGATTTTTACCAATAGCTGAGGGAGAAGTTGGATTCATACCTTTCCCAAGGGTATTAGCACCATGTGAAATGCATACAGCTTTTGTCCAGGGATTGAACTCTGGTCGACAAGTCCATTTCCACACCACAAGCCAATCTGTATAGGTTTGAATGGATAAAAAATGAGTTTAAAAAAATTGCCGCTTAAAAAAAATTGAATACCCAACAAGAATGAATATTTTTAAATGTCATCGCATTAAAATGACCCAACAAGATTGACATCCATAAAATCTAACCCACCAACCAACTTTCAAGGCTATTATTCCCCAGTTCAATCTGACTCATGTGGTAGTACATGTTAGGGTCCTATCCATGAATCCAAATCAATTGTTGAAAATAATTTGATAGGAATACTTCATACCAAATAACTAAATTGTTAGGAGGTGCCTTGTGTAATGGTTATTGTCGAAGGAAATGGACACAGCGAGACGAGTTCAAATCCAGGACAAGGTTGTTTGCATTTCACATAGAATAATTAGATCCATATCTTTCCCAAGAGTATTAGTGCTATCTCCAGTTATGGATAAATAGTGGGGCAGACTGGGCTCTTTAACCCTGGTTAGAAAGAAAACTCTGAATTCGAACCTGTTAAACTCTGCTTAAGAGATTGACCTTGTGTACAGATAACAATAAAAATGAGGACACTAATACTAATTACCAAGACTTATCTCAAAACTTCAGAAATAACTTTTTTAGAGTTTAATAGTTGAGATCTTGATAAATACTTTATTCCAACCTGGCTTAGATATTTATTTAACCCTCATAGAAAGGAAAAAATAAAATTGCATTCTTTCATTTATATAACGGATAACTGGCTTAGCTCGGTTTGTAGAGCATCTGCCCAGAACCACAAGTTCTGGATTTGATACTGGTCTATGCCAACTCGGTGTATGGAATAGCACAGCTTGGATCTGGCTAATTATGCGGAGTTAGCGAGGGCTAGTGATGATGCCTTTGTTTTTGCTCAGTAAGTTTTTTACTGCTAGTTTAAACCCATTATATAGTTTTAATAACGCTCATTGAAATCTATTCTTTTGCCCATAAAATATATTTTCTCTCCTCCACTCGTCAATGCTAATTAATCTCCCAAATAACATCAATAATTGTCTTTAAAAAAACAAAAAAAAACAAAGGCTTCAATTGTGTTGTGGGCTGTAAATATTAATCTTTTTCTTTCTCCCCTAACACCTACGCTAGGTAGGAAAAGACAGGTCCCTGTTTAATCCAAAGGTATTAGCACAATCTGCTTGAAACGCAAACAGATATTGATATTGCCAAGCACACTCTTTCATTAGCTAGGTAGAGCATTCAGCAAAAAACCGCGGAGGACCCTTAATTCAATACTGGTCCTTGCCAACTCAGCATATGAGTGGAGCACAGAGATCTGTGCAGTAAATTAAGGACTGATAGTAGTGTGGCACTCCACCTCAGACGCCAAAACAATCTCCTTGGTCTTGCGCTAGTGAAAAGGGATAGACTTCCCTCGCTGACTGGCTGATACCGGACTTTAGGCCACCTCGACGACTTACTTACCTTTTACTTATTAAATAAAGGATTATACATTTATCAAATAGTGTTCTATCTTGGATGACCAAAAATTTATATCTATTGTCCAGGTGGTTCCTAGGTGAATCCTCTGCCGAATTAGTTTTGAGTAAAATAGGTGCTTTTTTTTTTTTTTTTTTTTTTTTTTTTTTCCCCCCTTCTTCTATCATCAAACGTACTGTGTACCATTCTAGACAAATTCTGAAGTTATATCGTGAAAGATGGTAACAAAAAAATGTCTAGTAGAGGAATGAAAGAAAAAACTGCTAGTTTTGTATGCATTGCATTGGCTGTTAGGAAGGCAATAACGTTCCATACACCCCCCCTGCCCTCCTTTCATGGCTCACTCGTTTGTCAGGTTAGAATGGGTAATCAAGATCTTGGTGAAGATTGCCAATCTGTGTGTTGTTGCTTCACACACGCATGCACGCAACAAGGTGCAAGTCTCACCTGTTCTCTAAAGATCTGAGTAATTGCCAAGTAATAAACTCCTTTTTGTTTTAAAGATTTTTTTTTTTTTATTTCAAGGACAAAAGTTCATCACTCTTCCCACACCACCTCACCTGCGTTACCGTAATTTCTTAGTTACATAAGAAAGAAAAACTATTTGTACTCTTGAAGTACATAGCGGAAATGTTAAAAACCCGTTATTCTAAAGTGACCCCTGCCAATCTAGAAAATGGGTTTGTGATTGTTAGTTTGATATTGGAAGAATTACTCAGACAATTAAGCCCCAACCCCCTCCTAAATTTTTTTCGGGTGTGGGGGGGGGAGAGGGGGCTAAGTGATGACTCAGTTTTCTTCATGGTTATGTTGCTCTACTGCAATAGATGGTTGGTAGAAGCAGGCGATAGAAATTCACAAGATGTTTGAATCGAAATCTTTGTGCTAGCTTTTTGGTTGGTGGTAAGATTGTGTAGCTTGAATTTCCAGAGTAATATGGTCGACAACAAACTATTTTCTTCAAGATCTCTAGCGCTCGTTGTCTCTGTAGCTCTCTAGCTCTCTCTTTAGCTCTTCTTAGCTCTCTCTTTAGCTCTCTTCTTTAGCTCTCTCTTTTGCTCTCCTTTAGCTCTCTCTTTACTCTCTCTTTCTCTCTCTTAGCTCTCTCTTTACTCTCTCTTACTCTCTCTTAGCTTCTTTAGCTCTTTAGCTTCTCTTAGCTCTCTCTTTAGCTCTCTCTTTAGCTTCTCTTTAGCTCTAGCTCTCTCTAGCTTTAGCTCTCTCCTCCTCTAGCTCTCTCTAGGCTTTAGCTCTCTCTCTCTCTAGCTTTAGCTCTCTCTCTCTCTCGTCTCTCTCTAGCTTTAGCTCTCTCTCTCTCTAGCTCTCTCTAGCTTTAGCTCTCTCTCTCTCTCTCTCTCTAGCTTTAGCTCTCTCCTCTCTCTCCTCTCTCTAGTCTTTAGCTCTCTCTCTCTCTCTCTCTCTAGCTTTTAGCTCTCTCTCTCTCTCTCTCTCTCTAGCTTGCTCTTCTCTCTCTCTAGCTTTAGGCTCTCTCTCTCTCCCTCTCTCTCTCTACTTAGCTCTCTCTCTCTCGTCTCTCTCTTCTAGCTTTAGCTCTCTCTCTCTCTCTCTCCTCTAGCTTTAGGCTCTCTCTCTCTTTTAGCTCTCTCTCTCTCTCTCTCTTCTCTAGCTTTAGCTACTCTCTCTCTCTCTCTCTCTCTTCTAGCTTTAGCTCTCTCTCTCTCTCTCTCTCTCTAGCTTTAGCTTCTCTCTCTCTCTCTCTCTCTCTAGCTTTAGCTCTCTCTCTCTCTCTCCTTCTCTAGCTTTAGCTCTCTCTCTCTACTCTCTCTCTCTCTAGCTTTAGCTTTACTCTCTCTATCTCTAGCTTTACTCTCTCTAGCTTTAGCTCTTCTCTCTCTAGCTGCGTCTAGCTTTAGCTCTCTCTCTCTAGCTCTAGCTTTAGCTCTCTCTAGCTCTAGCTCTTCTTCTCTCTCTCTAGCTCTTAGCTTTTAGCTCTCTCTCGGCTTAGCTCTCTCTAAGCTCTCTCTCTCTCTCTGCTTTAGCTCTCTCTTAGCTCTCTCCTCCTCTCTCTAGCTTTAGCTCCTCTAGCTCTCTCTCTCTCTCTAGCTTTAGCTCTCTCTCTCTCTCTAGCTTTAGCTCTCTCTAAGCTCTCTCTCTCTCTCTTAGCTCTCTCTTAGCTCTCTCTCTCTCTCTAGCTTTAGCTCTCTTCTAGCTCTCTCTCTCCTCTCATGCTTTTTAGCTCTCTCTTCTCTCTCTAGCTTTGCTCTCTCTAGCTCTTTCTCTCTCTAGCATTTAGCTCTCTCTAGCTCTCTGTCTCTCTCTCTTCTGCTTAGCTCTCCTTAGCTCGTAGCTCTCTTCTCTCTCTTCTCTAGCTCTCCTAGTCTCTCTCTCTCTCTCTCTCTCTAGCTCTCTAGCTTTAGCTCTCTCTCTCTCTCTCTCTCTAGCTCTCTCTCTCTCTCTCTCTAGCTCTGCTCTCTCTAGCTCTAGCTCTTCTCACGCTCTAGCTCTCTCTGCTCTAGCTCTCTCTAGCTCTAGCTCTCTCTAGCTCTAGCTTCTCTCTAGCTCTAGCTCTAGCTCTCTCTAGCTCTAGCTCTCTCTAGCTCTATTGGGATAAAAATGACCCACCTCCCTGTAAAAATGCTTCTTAAAATCTTTAGATTTCCAAACACTTATTTTTGACTCTTCAACAATTGAAGAATTCCTTTTTGTAACAATTATCAACAATCTGACATAATGATTCTTCTTTTAGTATTCATATTTTCATTTTAATTTATTTATTTTATTTATCCCTAAATTTTAATGTAAACTTCTTTCTCTTTTTACACACCACCATCAACAAGGTGATTTGAAAAGTGGAGATATGTTTTTTGGTTCTACTGAGGTGACTGACTGACTTTCACCCAACGCCAGCTGAGAGAAGAGGAAAGCGAAAATGCCATTCATGTTCGGGTGTGTGGAAGGGGGTTTGGCTACCCCCCCCCCCCCCCAATGCTTCCCTGCCCTAAAGGAGTTGCAACAAACTGATTTCCTACCTCTTGCTTGATTACCAGATTCTTCTGTTACTGAAGCTTGCTGCGGCTAATTCCACCTAGAGTTGTTTATTTTGGGTCTTGCTGAGAATTTCTGCCATTTATTTTAATCGGTAACCTACTCTGAGTGGGATGGAAGTCTGTCTGTCTGTCTGCTGTTAAGTAACTCAAGTGATCTTTTTTGTTAAAGACAAAAGAAAGTATTGTAACAAAAAGGTTACAGTATTACAGAAATGCTTTTCTTTTCCTTTTCCTTTCTTTTTTTTTTTTTTTTTTTTTCTTCTTTCTTGTCAATTTAAAATTAATAGGCAGTTTTTAAACTATTTTAACTAGCAGTTTTATTATTGGATCCTGTCCACTAAGGACAATGGCGTAGTGTCCAAAAAGATTTTTTTTTTTTTTTTTTTTTTTTTTTTTAAATAAAAAAAAGAAAGAAAAGAAATTTATCTGCACAAAGTGACACTGTAGGCCAATTTCTGAGTGACGGTCTTTGGTGCACTGAATTCATACAAACTGTGCTTTCTGGGGCTGCTTGCTTTTCTCTTTCTGGCTCTTTTCTGTCAATGCTACTCTCCCTTATATATATATACACTTGATAAGTTTTTTTTTATCTGGTTCAAATAACTTGAAAAAAGAATTGGCTTGATTCAATTAAACCTCATTATCTACTTATATACAAACTTTATCTACATTTAAAATGTAACTTTGTAAGCTAACCTCTAAATTGAAGATTTTTTTTTTTTTTTTACCTATGATAAATATCTCTTATAGAACTCTAATTGGTGTTTGAAAGATGTAAGATTATATGTAGGTCAATTCTTTTTTTTCTCTCTCTTTCTCTCCCTCTCGGTAGAGGGTGGATTGGAGGCTATTCAAATTGCAATATTGTCCAATGATGAGAATGTATCTTAATCATCAGGTCACACTGACAGATATCCATGACTGACTCTCTCTCCTTCTCACCCTCTTTTTACTGGGAGGTCTTTCTCACAAAACTAATGTAGGTTTTTTGCTGATCAACCTACACTGGTGTGTGTAGGTGTCCACTAGAGAATGTCACTTATGAGTTTCTCCAGACTGCGTATTGGGCACACCCATTCTCACCTTTTAAAAAGAGAGGATGCCCCGCCCCAGTATGCAAGGTACTTCTCACTGTTAAACACATTTTCCTAAATTGCAACAGTCTCGGACAAACCCACACCAAATATCATCAGACAAAAAACTTGAGACTCCTTTAAAAATAAAAAACCCAGAAGACATTTTAAATTTTCTCCAAAAAAAAAAAAAAGCAACCTTTTCAAGAAGATATAACAAAATATAACCGAATAACACCATAAAAATCACTACTTTAAAGACTGAAATCCATATGTAAAAACATTCTATATAACCCTTTTTCTGGCATTAAATGACCCATACAGGTTGATATGCCATTAAACAAAACTCAATTATTATTTTTTTTTCTCGAGAGCGAGGTGGAGGCTATTCAAATTGCGATATTGTCCAATGATGAGAATGTATCTTAATTATCAGGTCACACTGACAGCAGATATCCATGACTGACTCTCTCTCCTTCTCACCCTCTCTTTTGCTGGCAGGTCTTTCTCACAAAACCAATGTAGGTTTTTTGCTGATCAACCCACACTGGTGTGTGTGTGTGTGTGAGGGGGGTGTCCACTAGAGAATGTCACTTATGAGTTTCGCCAGACTGCTATTAGACACACCCACCTCACCATTCTCGCCTTTAAAAAGAGAGGGTGCCCCAGAAGATATTTTAAATTTCTCAAAAAAAAAAAAAAAAGCAACCTTTTCAAGAAGATGTAGCAAAACATAAGCGAATACCACCATAAAACCGCTACTTTAAAGACTGAATTCCATATGTAAAAACATTCTACATAACCTTTTTCTGGCATTAAATGACCCACACAGGTTGATATGCCATTAAACAAAACACAATTATGAGTTTGTCTTTGATTCTCCAGCATGTCTTGGATGGTGTAGCATAATTATCGTCTACCAGGAATTTGGGGATTGAAAATAAAATGTTATCATTTTGGAGAGAGAAAAGAAATAATAATAAAACAAAGGTTAAAGTTTGGAAGAGTAAACGCACAACGGGGTGCCAACAATGACCGAAGAATGACCCTGGAAATAGATTTAAAAATAAAAACGGAAGTTCCAGGTTTTGACCGGAACCGGTTGTGACTCTGCCACCCCTGGGACAATAAACAGAAGAAAATCTGTTTTTTTTTTTTTTTTTTTTTTTTTTTTTTTTTTTTTTTTTTTTTCCGTAAAGGCTTCCTATGGGGCAGATGAAGACTTTCCCAGTTCTCCCGTATGGGTTTTGCATAGTACATTTGCTTTTCATACCTGGATAGATTTTTCAGGAATACTACGGAGCGCACCTGAAAAAAGCTCTGGGTTACGCCCAGGTGCACTGTTTGAGAACCATTGTTCTAAGCACTTCATTAGGGTCCAAGTAGTTCAGCTGTACAGTAGCACTGAAAAGGCTACAGCTTGGAAGAATTTTTACTTTTGGAAGCTGCTTTTACATATGGTTTTACTGTGGGAAGCATGTGGTGTAATGGTTAAAGTCATGGGAAATGGACTCGTCGCCCCGAGTTCAAATCCTGGATGTGGTAATTGCATTTCACTTAGCGCTAATACCTTTGGGAAAGGTATGAATCCTACTCTCCCTCCAGCTATGGATGAATATTAGGGTAGACTGGACTCTTTAACCTTGGTTAGGCAACCGGTCTAGGAGAAGGAAAACTCTGAATTCAAAACCTGTTGAACTCCACTTAAGAAATTGACCTTGTATCACATCCTGCTCGTGCGGAGGGTTGGTAAATTATACATATATGGTTTACTCCCTTTTTTTTTTTTTTTTTTTTTTTCACGGTGTGTGTTGGCAATATTTTTTCTATATTTCTCGTTTTACTTTAAAGACGTTTGTCAGATGAATGAGGATACAAGTACTTGTGGTGATTACAAACTTAAATATGCTTATGGTGCGAGTACCGGACGTTGTAAACAATTTTGGTATGGTGGTTGTGGTGGCAACCATAATCGCTTTGCAGATGAACGTGCTTGCTTAACAACTTGTCGTGGTACACAAACTGCACCTGTCCAATTTTTGTCAGTGAGAGAGCAGTGGTTAGCAAGTTAGTTGAATATTGCAAAATTTGACTCTCTCCCCCCCCCCCCTAGTATTCATTATAAGTTTGAGGGGGGGGGATTTCCTATAAAGTCTAATATGATCAAAGGAGAACCACTATTGACTGATAACTTATTTATTTTCCCATTAGCCTAACCCGTCTTCTTTTTTCCTAGTAGATCAATAAATAAATAAATAATTTATCAGTCAAGAGTGGTTCTCCTTTGATCATGTTAGACTTATAGGAAATAACCGTTTGAGGCATGAACCCAGAATCCTTGGTGATGAAGGTGCAGTTGATCACAATTACATTAAAACGAAATGTTCAGTGTCCTGGTATGCTGTTAAACTGCAGATGGATTTTTTTTTTTTTTTTTTTTTTTTTTTTTGCTTTGTCAAGTGTGAGAAACATTTTATGTACTGTTGAATTTTTTTTTTTTTTTTTTTTTTTTTTTTTTTTTTTTTAAATTGTTCTATTGGGAACAAATGGGCCGTGAACGAATGTTTCATGTCATTATCCTTGCCAATACTAGTCCTGGGTATGACATCAAAATGCATCTAATGATTAAGTCTACATTCTGGGAACTCTGGGAGTGTGGGAGTACCCCTTCATCTCTATTACTCCCAAGTCCACTCAGAGTGTAGTACCTGTTAGGGTCCCATCTATGGGTTAAATAGGAAAAAAATGTTTTTAAAAAAAGTTTTAAAATTTTGAATACCCATCCTGCATGAATAGTAAAAAAAACATCTTTGGCATAAAAATAACCCAACAAGGGTTGACATGCTGTAAAAATCTAACAAACCAAACCTGATTTGTGTGTGTGTGTGTATATATATATATATATATATAATATATATATATATATATATATATATTAGTAAACCCCGAAAACAAATCGGGAGCCGGAGTCCCTAAGCTGGTGTGATGCTGAAATCGAGCATTGGCCATCAACTGCGACACTACCATTGCCAAACTGCATTGGTTCCTTACCTTTCCTTTGGATAACAGCAGCAGTGTGCAGAAAGAGGTGATTTACTGCATGGGCAACAGTTCATCCTCCATATGAACCTACCCAGGCTATGTAGTTTAAAAAAAAAAAAGGACACTACTCCATTGTCTCTGGTAGATGGAAGGTTGCTAACCAAGCATATGTATTACTTCCCTTCAAGACAACCACTTTAAATCTTTTTTTAAAAATCTTCCTTTTTATTCTTTCAGCTCATCTTCCCCTATGTGAATGTTGATTGCAAGTATTATGATTTGGGTCTGCCCTACCGTGATGCCACAGATGACCAGGTGACCATTGATTCGGCACATGCCATCCTCAAGTACAATGTTGGCATCAAGTGTGCTACAATCACCCCAGATGAAGCCAGAGTCGAAGGTCAGTAAAATACAAAGGGTTTATTTTATTTTTTTTTATTTTTTTTTTTAACCCCCCCCCCCTTTTTTTTCCCCCCAAAAAAAAGATTCATCAGCCCTTCTGCACAGGACTGGAGACAGAACTGTAGATTATCAGTTATCTCTCTTAGAGTATTTCTGTAGAAGGAACTCTTTGGCAAAAGAGTTCCTACTGCCTATTGACAAGAACTTCCTCTTCCTCCTCTATTTTGGCATCTCTTGATTACAGGTCATAATAGTTATAAAACCATTAAAATTTTTTTTAAAAAATCTATTTATAAGGAGTGTGCACTGTATAACTTTACAGACTAAACTAGGGCCATATAAAGTATAAATTCAACTGGAGTCTGTGTTGGTATAGTTTTTCCAACTCCAGTGACCCCACACACCCTTAATTGCTTCAAACTCCAACTCACCCCAGTCCTATTTATGCATGATATAAAAATAAGATTCATACCTTTCCCAAGGGTATTACTGTTGTGAACTGTAGCTTCGTCCAGGATTTGGACTTGGGTCGACAAGTCCATTTCCTATCACTCTACCCATTAGACCACACACCTCCAACTTGAAGTTGAATATCTATATATTGATCTTCTTGTTCCTTAATCTTCCAACCATTATCATCTTGCAACACTCAATGGTTAAATGAGACTGTCCAAGATTAAATACAAAAATGTAAATCCTGATTATCTGGTGTTTATTTGCTGAATTCTTGAGAGTATATTTATATACTTATTTCTCTCGTCCAGTATTACATTTGGAGATCCTGGTTGCTGGGCTGCTGTTCAGTTGACTGGCAATTCTATGATGTTTGGAGACCATCTTGGGTGTGCTGAGGGATATCTTGCCTCTCTGCCATTTATTATTTTTTACTAATAACACAAGGCCACTTTTTTTTTTTTTTTTTTTTTTTTTCTTTTTTTTTTTATTTCTCCCAAAATCACAACTGCCGAGAGCAAGAAATTAATGTCTTACTCTCTCAGGACCTTCTTCCAGACTCAATTCACTCTGACCTCTCACTCCTCCTCTCTACCTTCCACCATGTCTCATTGGCTCATCCAATCAAACAATGCCATGTGTCTATGCTGAATCATCATTTAAACTTTTCCATTCTCATCTAACTCAAAATTCTTGCTAAAAAAAAAACTTTCCATACTAATTTACATATCTGATTATCCACATTACCTCTATTACATAAATCAATCTTTTTTACAGAATTTAAGCTGAAGAAAATGTGGCTGAGTCCCAATGGTACTATCAGAAACATCCTTGGCGGTACCGTATTCAGAGAACCCATCATCTGCAAGACCATTCCTCGTCTTGTTCCTGGCTGGACTCAGCCCATCACAATTGGCAGACATGCCCATGGTGACCAGGTAAAATAAAATATACAATCTTTTTCACTCTTTGGTGAATGGTTGCAAAGATGCTGTTAGGTACGCATCCTGCATCCCTGACGCAGTAAAATCATATCCATGCAACCCAGTGTTTTCCTTTTATTCTTCCCTCACCCTTTCAAGCTAACTGTAAATATATTTCAATAGTTTCTTAGACTTGAACTACACAGTAGGTTACAAGGTATATTATATATGTATGATATATATATATATAATTAGTTTATAACTGATACATTATAAAATGCATTCATTGATAAATCGATACTGAAAATTTCATTAAATTAACTAAGGTAATTTTCCTCGTTTACTTTTGTCAAAGGTTTTAGTCAATTTGTAAAATTGACACTTGATTTTATTTCCAAAATAATTTCCTTCACTTTCTTCTATTTAGTTTCTATTTTTGTTTAACTGCCAAGAAATAATTGTCACTTTTCTGGCTAATGACTTTTGCTAACTACAAACTGTTACATACTCGTCTAAATGATCATTGGCTTTGTACATGGAATGAATGTGTGTGTGTGTGTGTGTATATATATAATTTCGTCAGGCTCAGTTGTCGGTATTTGCTTATCAAAAGTAAAAATTCTGACACTTTCTATGATGACATTTTAAAAAACCGTTACCATATCTACATACTAAATATTTACCATGTACCACATGTGTATGTTAGGCACAAGGCCCTATTAATGAGGGACCACCCACAAGCCGTGACTCATGGGTGGCGGGTGCAAAAAATGCATTAATCCCATTTTTTCCTCTTAAGTGGTGCGCCTCCGGCACTGGGCAATAAACCCAGCTCCGCCCCTTTAAATCGAGAGGGCAAAGTTGTTCTATTTTTTCAATTATACTCCTCTTTCAAATTTTATCTGTATTTAATTTCATTGGTGTTTCTAATTTATTTAAACTTTTTAATGTCTGAGCCACGCAAACCTGTCTTTAACTACTTTGAACACTGATTGGCTTTATAATTAACCAACCAGATGTACAGAGGTCGAGGTCTCTGTTGGCATACTCTATTTAAAGCCATTTTTTCTGTTGGCGTTAAACAAACGGGTAGCACATTAGGATTTGATCATCTCTTATGGGGTCTAACTGGTGGAGGGGGGTTGTGTTGGAAGACCTGAATCCCCCAATGAACCAGTTAATAACATGACTGACGACGCTACCCAATGCTGTTTAGTTAGGCATATCTCAAACATTAATAAAAAAAGTGTTTTGTTTTGGTTTTTTTTTTTGTTTTTTTTTTTTGGTTTTTTCCAACTTTTTTTTTCCACTTATTTTTTTATTTATTTATTCACTTTATTTATTTATTTTTTTTTTCTCTCTTCTCCAGTACAAAGCAACTGATCTTGTAATTCCTGGACCTGGAAAACTCGAAATGGTCTTCACCCCTCAAGGTGGAACAGAAAACAGAATAACTATTTTCGATTTCAAAGCTGGTGGTGTCGGTATGGGAATGTACAACACTGATCAGGTGAGCGCCAATGTTTTTATGAGACAAGAAATTGAATGCATTTGTTACAATCTATATTACTCTATCGAGAATTTACTGAGGAATGGCAGGGTCCTGGTTTTATATCGGTCTTTGCTAATTTAACATCTGACTAGCACAGTGATGGTAGGTGTGGCACTCCACCTCAGGAAAACAATTTCACTTGTCTAGCACTAGCAAAAAAAAATTTTAAAAAGGGCATAAAATATCTTAAGCATCATGGGTCACTACCTACAGCCAACAGGTGGTCCTATTGGTGGGGAGGGGGTTACAGAGGTGTGGTCAGCGTATTCTACAGTCGCAGCTGACCGGATGGATTTTCTTTTTTTTTCTTTTTTTTTTTCTTTTTTTTTTTTTGTAAAATTTCGGACATGTTATGCTGTGCATATTGGTCTCTTAAACCTACTATTTCACTTCTGTTGTAATATGTCAAAGTGTTGTATCTGTAAGTGTAATACTATGATTGAAGATGAACATGGTCAGAATGAATCGGAGAATGGGTTAAAGCCAGGCATAAATAAAAGGGAATCCAAAGATTAGGCCATAAAGTTTAAGAGACTTGTACGACCACCATGAAGTTAGGCCACTTGATGATAATATCTTGTGCACCCAGGTATTAAAAGCAATAATTTTTTGAAAAAATGAATGGTCAACGTATTGAAAACGTAGTGTCTGGAAAAATATTTAATTACTTTAATTTTAAGGGTTAATGACGACTAGAAGTCTGCAATTCGATTTAAGTACTGGCCATCTGTGTGGTCCGGGAAAGGTGAATTTGACATAAATACAGCTAAACTCGAGCTCTAAGCAGTTAGAACCCGGGTCATTGAGGTGTTAAGGTCGCCGGTAGGGATAGCCAGAGCAGCCAGTTGGATAGACAGCGAAGTCTCACACACCCCTTCTTCCATCCACGTCTTGTTTACAAACACTTGTAGTTGTTTGTTTTTTTATCCTTGTGAGCCTGTTTCTGATTCATGCCCTCAAATTGGCCAGCGCAGACTGTTACGGGTTCTAGACATCGTGCATTGAAGGTGCAGAGCGCAGAACAGGTAGTATCACTTAAGTAAAATCGTTGGGGTGGCCTAAAGTCGGTATCAGCCAAACAGCGAGGTAGTCTATCCCCGTTTCACTGGTGCTAGACCAAGGAGATTGCTGTGTTTGTTTTGGGGGTGGGTTTCGTCTGAGGTGGAACACCACATTTACCATCAGGTCTTCATTTTGCCGCACAGACCCATTGCCTATTCATAAACTGAGTTACCGAGGACCGGTATCGAACCTGGAACCTTCTGGTTCCTAGCCAGACACTCAACTGACTGAGCTAAACCGACCCGGTGTAGTATCTGTACTTTAATTGTAATTTTAATAATTGTTTTTGACTTATCATTTGTTAAAGACTTTTTTCTTTTCTTTTTTCTTTCCAGTCAATCAGAGACTTTGCTCATGCTTCCTTCAATTTTGCTATCATGAAGAAATGGCCTTTGTACATGAGCACCAAAAACACCATTCTTAAACGTTATGATGGTCGCTTCAAGGACATCTTTGAAGAAATCTATGAAGCGTAAGTAAATTCACAGCATAAACTCAATAGTTATATTGCCAATGCGTGTCATCTTAAAGATGACTCATTATGTGTACTAGCCAATATATACACCCTCCGTGGGCAAATAAAGTTTTAATATAATATTACAAATATAATAAAATATTACAAATTAGAAAGTCTAATGAAACTAAATAAGAATGCAAATAAAGACTTGAAACGGTGGGTGGGGGTGGATTAAATAAAAAAAATAGAACTGAAACTTACTCTTCCATCACTCCCGTCTTTCATTGCAAATTTTTTTAATTTAACTATTTAGTTAAAATAGGAAATAAAGAATAAAATTAGTTATTTCTTCTTGTTAATGGATTTCTTTTCATGGACGTAAATAATTAAGTGAATTGTGACTGAGATAGTGTTATATAGCGGCTTCTTAGCGCTGCTAAATTGTGTACGTTAGTAGTCAGACTTAAGAAAACACAACACATGGGTATAGTAGGAGTTTTGACTTTCTCTTCGCGTGGTGGGTGGCGAACGTTGACAATGACTACTACTACTACTACTGCTGGGATGACTGGCGATGGTTAGGTAAAGGAGTGGACGAACCTCACAGCCCGTTGGCTGCGATGGACCGTGGTGATGGTCGCTCACTTGTTCTCTGATCACCGCCTGCTGTCTGACTCCTATCTCTGCTATTGACCTCCTTTTTATCTCTATAATCTGCCTACACATTTTCTTTGTTATACTTATCAGTGGACAAATCTATTTCCATTTTTAACTTTGTTCTCTTTTACCGGGGGGGGGGAGTCCTTTGTCATTTGTTGTCTTTTCTTTGTTTCGATTCAAACGGAAAATCCTACTTCCGCTCGTACAATATACAACAATAGTAAGTTTCGGTTACAAACACCGAATCTCCATTATAATAAGATATATTATGTGGTATGCAAATCTAATGGGAATAATTTTGTAATTTCTTTTTTTTTCTTTTAAGTGAATATGTGAAGAAATTTGAAGAACTTGGCATTTGGTATGAACATCGTTTGATTGATGATATGGTTGCCCAGGCGCTTAAATCCAATGGTGGTTTCGTTTGGAGTTGTAAGAACTATGATGGAGACGTACAATCTGATATTGTTGCACAAGGTGAGACTTAAATTATGAAACCCTCCTCCTCCTTTTTTTCTAAAAAGAAAAATAGTAAAGGATGTTAATAAAGTCCTGCAGAAGACTTAAGATACGTAACAAAAATAGTCTTGTTGAAATGCAATCATCAAAATTTGTTTTTTTAAAAAAAAAAAAAAAAAAAAAGTTGAACTTTCATTTGGTTTTTACTAAATTAGTTTATCATTTGTACAATGGGTTAATTTTTTTTTTTTTTTTTTTTTTTTTTTTTTTTTTTTATTAATTGCTGCGAGACTTTATGAACACCCTATAATTATTTATTTTTTTAAATTAAAATTTTTTTTACTTCTACGAAACTTTGAGTACCCTATAATTTTTTTTTTTTTCTTTTTTAAGTAGGTTAAAAAAAATACTTACCATTAAGTCCTGCCTTGCCAATTATAAGTCTGTGCCTTGTGGACTAGTTTATAACACCTACTCTAAACGCTGATTGGCTCCTGCATTAGCCAACCAGATGTACAGAAGCCAAGGTCTGCATTGGCACAACTCTAAAGCCAGTTTGTCTGCTAGCGTTGTACATGAGGAATGATGCACTAGCGTTTGATCAGCTCTAGTGGGGTCTAACTGCTGAAGGGGTGGGGGTATTATGTTGAAAGACCCAGCCAAAAGAAAACTGTAGGGTCACAAAACAATAAGTTTAATAAAAGTAAATTAAGGGTGAACAAGAGAAAAATATTTTGAAAAGAAAGTCTGGTTAGAATGCATTTTGATTGTTTGTGAATTGTTTGGTTAAATTCCAATATGCTTCTATAGTACAATATACAGTAGAATTGAATTCAATATACAGAAATAAGTAGGGGAATGACATAAGAAAAATACTCAGATGATTAACGATGGGGGGGAGCCCAAAACATTAGTTGTGCAAAAGGTCAAGGTGCAGTTGATCACATTACAGGAATCACTTGAAAGAAATTTTATCGGGTAGGAAGAACCTTTGATGATCAGTCATGGTCAGCTAGAACTAAAACCATGGATTCTAAGACTGTGCTCCAAGCCATTGTGGTAAATTTGGAGAGTAGCACTCGGAGAGTATCAGGAATTCAAGTGTGGTTCATTTTATTAACAACTTGGGCAAAAGCATTTGGAGATAAAAACAAATTGTACCCCACATTACCAAAATGTTGCAAAACTTTTGATTCACCCTAGTATTGCATAATTGGATTTTTTTTTATTTATTTATTTTTTTTTGTTGCTAGGTTATGGCTCTCTTGGTCTGATGACCAGTGTTTTGGTTTGTCCTGATGGCAAAACAATTGAGTCTGAAGCTGCTCATGGAACAGTAACAAGACATTACAGAGAGCACCAAAAGGTGAGGAATCACACACACACACACACTGTTTTTGAAAGTTTTGTTATTTAAAGTAAAAATCACTTCTGGATGTGTGGGTAACAATGACAAATTGATTTAATTTTCATTATTTTTGTTTTAATACGTGCATGTTATGTAATTATTTTACCTGAAGAAAAAAAGTATTTGGGAATAAATTTTCTAGGATTTTTGGTTGAATTATGTAATTTTACCTCTTTAAAAAATATGTAGGGGTGACAAAACTTTCGAGTCGCCCTAAATGTTGCTTAAAAGATTTGTCTTGTGTGCATTTGATGCCACCCGCCTCTCCGTTGCTTTTTTAATCTTTTTTTTTTTTTTTTTTTTTTTTTTTTTTTTTTTTTTTTTTTTTTTTTTTAATTTGAATATTTTATATCAAACTTTATAACAATCATTTTCAGAAGTATTAATGAATAAAAACTTATGAATGCTTGTGCGATACCACCCCACCCCCCTGATCACTCCAGATCCATTTATTTCATTTTATCTTTTATTGATTTTTTTCCCTCTTCTCGGTTTTAATTGCTTCTCAGAATCTATTGTATTCTAATTGCAAAACAACAATAAAAAGATTCCTTTGCAAACTTTTTTATATTTTATGGTAAAAAAAAAAAGTGCATTTCAGCCATTAAATTTGTTGCCAAAAGCGCCATACCAAAAACTCTTGAAATAAGACTTTCTTTTATTTTATTTTTTATCAGGGTAACCCAACAAGCACCAACCCCGTTGCCAGTATTTTTGCCTGGACCCGTGGTCTGGAACACCGAGGAAAGTTGGATGGCAATCAAGATCTGATCAGGTAATAAGATTTCTTACTCGTCACATTTAGTACAATATTACGAGGTCAGTTTTGGATGATTCAAGAATCTTGACTAAAAGTGGGAAGGGTTGACTCTCAGTCGGTAGAGTGTTCGGCTAGGAATCACAAGGTTCTTAGTTCGATACTGGCCCTCGTCAACTCAGCGAATGAGTAGCACAGGGATCTGTGCGGTAAAGCGGTTGATGGTAGGTGTGGCACTCCACCTATTGTAGCACCTCACTACAATAATCTCTTTGGTCTAGCCTAATATTGTCTTGTGTAAATTAAGCATCTCACTTACATGTAAATGTACATGACTTTGTGTGTGACTGTTCTAGATTTAAGCCTTGAAAAACAAATTTAACCTACGTGTGTCACTCCCTGTCATCACTTCAGATAAATAATGGATAATTTAATTTTGATTCATAAGATATGAATGCCTGTGTTGAAATGTTAAGCTATCCTTACCTCGGATAAATAATGGATCATATTGTTATAATTGTGAGGGAAGAAAAAAATGGGGGGGGGGCAATATAGAAGGATGAGAGTAAGTGATAGTACTTATTTTCTGTTTCAAGAAAATAAAATAAAATTTTTAAAAAGCTGAAAATAAAGTGAGGGGGGGGATAGATTTTAGCAAGATTTTAATATACTTTTTACATATTAAACTATTTTGAAATAGGTCTCAAGATAAATGGAAAAATATAAATATATTTGTATGGATAAAATTTACTAATGCTCTTTTATTTTTCTCATAATACACACGTATCGTCCTTCCAATCTTATAATATTATTCAATTATATACATTAATATATCCCACCCTGTCGGCTGGAGTGTTAGAATGCACCTCTGCAGAGGGGTAAGATTCCCCCCAATGGGGTCACCTGTTGACCATGGGTGGCGACCCTTGATGCTTAAGGATAGAACCCAGGTGGATGAGCAGTTCGTGACTTGCAATACTCCACTTTTGGCACTATCTTGGGCTAGACGGGCAGTCAGAGAGGCCCCTCCGATCAATCGGTTGGTCACATCAAGCCCTAGCACCTATATGATTGCCCTTATGGCAACCCCCAATCCTTCTTATCATATGGGTGCTAGAAGGCGGTGGCTGAGGGTCTACATGTCCTGGGAATGACATTAAACTCTATCTGATGGTGAGGTTCCAGTTCTGAAGGTTTGGGGAATGTGGAGCACCCATTCATCACCATTGCTTCCAGGTCTACTCTGACCCAGAGTGGTAGTACCTGTTAGGGTCCCATCTGTGGGTTAAATAGAAAAACATGAGTTTATAAACAAAATTGTATTATGCATTAAGAATGAATTTATTTCACAACTTTGTCGGCATTGAGAGTACTTTACAGTGGAGATCCCTTTGTGTTCCTTAGTGTTAGGTAAAATCCTTTGGTTGTTCCTTTGTGAAGAATCCTTTGGTTGTTTCTTGGTTGCTGATCCGTTTGTCCGTGGCGATTACTTGCAAATGAATGGTTTTCAAGATCGGTGATTAAATAGTTAACTAACAACATATTTGAGCGTGTTGATTGGTTGGCTTTAATCCATGTGCCCACGCTGAGTCTATAAGTTTAAGTGGTGGACTTCAGCACACCTTTATATACAAAAAAAAAACTCCAACAATTTGTACTTCTCAGCCAGAAATAAAATTCTAAATTTAAAAATTTTTTTTTTTTTTTTTTTTTTTTTTTTTTCCAGGTTTGCTCAAATTTTGGAGAAAGCATGTGTTGACACTGTGGATAGCGGCAAAATGACAAAAGATTTGGCTGGTTGTATTTATGGCCTTAAAAAGTAAGTAACAGTTCTTTTGTACTTTTTTATGTTCATGGGGGAGGGGTTCTATCTTAACTTTTATGCCTGGCATAAATTAAGGACTTAGAAGATTGCAATGTATTTCAATTCTACACAATATGAAGAAAAATGGAAAAAAATCCGACAATGTAATTAAATATGAAGTTTTTGAGAAAAATATTTTAGAGATTGACATTTAGAAAGCCGACACTATAGGGTTTCGGTTTTAATTAAACCATTAACAGGGCTCAACTTGGTTAATAATCATAAATTATATGAAAAAATTTGGAAACACATTTTTAAATTAAAAATTGAAATAGATCACTAAGAGGCTTGAGCCTATTCTAGTAGTGACCAGGTTTGAATTCAGTTTTTCTTCTCCTAGACTGGTTGTCTAACCAAGTTAAAGAGCCTAGTCTGCCCTACTATTTACTTATAGCTGGGGGAAGGATAGTTGGATTCATACTTTTCCCAAGGGTGTTGGAGCAATGTGAACTGTAGCTTCGTACATGAATTGAACTCTGGTCGACAAGTTCACTGCATGCGACTCTAATCAGTACACTTCCCAAAAGCTTGTGAACCTTTGTTTATGATGTTTAAAGGCTCCTCTCAGAACTCTTTTTGTAATTTATGATTATTAACAGAGTTGAGCCCTGTTGATGGTTTAATTAAAACCAAAACGCTTTAGCGTTGGCTTTTCTAATTGTCAAATTTTTATATATTTTCTTATTTTTTCAAAAACTTTATACTAACTTCTGGACTGTCTAAAACTTCTGGACTGTCTAAAACTTCTGGACTGTCTAAACTTCTGGACTGTCTAAAACTTCTGGACTGTCTAAAACTTCTGGACTTCTGGACTGTCTAAAACTTCTGGACTGTCTAAAAACTTTCTGGACTGTCTAAAACTTCTGGACTGTCTAAAACTTCTGGACTGTCTAAACTTCTGGACTGTCTAAAAACTGTCTAAAACTTCTGGACTGTCTAAAACTTCTGGACTGTCTAAAACTTCTGGACTGTCTAAAACTTCTGGACTGTCTAAAACTTCTGGACTGTCTAAAACTTCTGGACTGTCTAAACTCTGGACTGTCTAAAACTTTGACACCCCACTCTTACTCTTAATATACCTTTATTTTTCCTTTCTCCTTTCAGTGTGAAACCAGAACATTATTTGGTAACCATGGACTTCTTGGATGCCATTGCTGAGACTGTTGACAAACAGTTGTGATCTCAGAAAATTCTAGAACTGAAGACAGGAGGAATTAGAAAGTAAAATCACTAATGAAATACCAACATCCCAAAGTACAGATAGAAATATCTTGGACTAGTTAGTCTGATACTGTTTGTGTACATTAGTCAAATCAGCTACTACTAATTGTATTACCAACATCATTATGACTATTACCAATACCTCAACTCCCCCCACATAGGACACAAATCTTCTTTTTTTTAGGTTATGGCGGTACAGCAGGCACCAAAAATTGAATCTGACTTGTTTGAAGAATTTTTCTGAATTAAAAGATCTGAAACTTGGTTACTGCTTGGATGTAACTCGATTTTTGGTTGGAGGAGTTGTAAAAGATTTGGCAGAGGAGAAAAATAGAGAAAATAATTTGTTCCCCCCCCCCCTCGATATATATTTTGTCTATATCTCCCTCTCTCTCTCTCTCTCTCTCTCATCAAATTCATTTTTCTCTCATACAAACTTGCTAGAATTCTTTAAAAAGAAAAAAAAAATTGTCTAACTTTTTCTTCTCTTCATGCTTTTTTTTTTTCTCCAAAATGTTTCGAGATCTGCAGCCTTCTGAATGTCATGACAATCACCCCCCTGCCATTAGGGCTGACATCTGTACTTACCTCTGGGATATTTTCCCCTGGCTACAGCAACAATGATTTTTTTTTTTGTTTTTTTTTAATTATTTTTTTATAACCTGGGAAAAAAAATTTAAGAAATAAAAAAAAAATTAAAACTTTAAATTTTTCTTTTCTTTTTTTTCTTTTTCTTTTTCTTTTTCTTTTCTTTTTCTTTTTTTTTTCTTTTTTCTTTTTCCTTTATTCCCAATGGCTTGAGATAAGATTGCTGTTTTTTATCTATATGGTTTGTCGGTTATGTTTTATGGCATATCAACATCAGTGGGTCATTTAATGCCGACTAAGTTTTAGATTCATAGCGATAGTTTGGTAGAAAACAAATGTGTATATATATGTATACTAGACAAAATGTTACCCGATGGGTCACCCATTGAGCTCTGGGTAGATAATTGAGATTAGGGAAAAGTGAGTTTGCAAAGTTTTTTTTTTTTTTTTTTTTTTTTTTTTTTTTTAATTCCGCCGGACAAAACATTAAAATCATTTTGTAAGATTTCTAAGAAAGCAAATGTTTGACCTAATTGAAACTATGGATTGCTGCTTATGAAATTTAACAAATACATTTCAAATTCTCTTTCTCTTAACTCTCCCAAGAAAACTAACATGTAAGAGGTAATCAGATATACATAGAGATGAGGAAAGTGATAAGCAGAATGTAAAGTAAGATGAGTCAGTTTTTGACTTAATTGCAAATTACAACTAATTATATTAACCTATTAAACTGGAATTTTTTTTCCAAACATAGCTCAATCCTAAAAGTAAAGAATATTTTAGTATAAAATTTTAGTGATTTAAACTAAACAGTAAAAAAAGTCTTCAATATACAAACATTGATTTGTTCAACTTTAGTATAATAATAGATATTTTTTTACTATTGTTCAGTTACTCATATTTTTCAGAATACTCCAAATTTTAGGAAATGTAATGGTCTTATTTTTGTCAAGTTTTTTTCAAATTACTTGCTTGGTAGTATTTTGTCCGCACTAGATCAGTCTACTCCTTCTAGCAGTATTTTTCACTCTTGGCATATAAAATTATTTTTATAAATTTTAAGAAGTGGTAACATTTTTCCAGCATTTCATTGTGTAAGGAAATCTCTCTCTTATGTAGTATAATGGTTGACGAGCTTGATTTGCAAACCATTGTGAGTTCTATTATCATTGGGCGCCCCCTGCTTCTGACCTTGTGCCACATTTAAGCTAAGCCTAGAGGAATGGCTGAGTAGAGAGATTTCCTAACACAATGTGTGATAATACCTTGGTCTCTGCACTTGTGCATCTTCGGTGCACAATGTCGATGACTCCATGTAATCTTCTGTGCTGGCTGATTTGAAGAGACTGGTTCGTAAGGATAAAAAACAGTTTGATATCAGGATCCTAATGGAGGAGGAAGTTGTGACACTTTGTGTAGTTCATGGTGGAGCAGAAGACACTTAAGTTTGTCAGCTAACAAGAAAGTTTTCTTAACTACAAGTTGATTGCTGGCTTCACTGATGTGGGTCCTTACCTATTTTCTATCTACTGTTACCAAGACGACTTCTCACTCCAATGGCTGGTCTGAAAACTCCTGAAGGGGTATGAGCTGGCTGAATATATACAGATTACCCCCCCCCCCCATGGATTCGACCACCCATAAAGTAGATACTACTTTTCTTCTCAGACTTCCTGTCTGTGATTTATCCTAAAATTATAGCTATTGCTTTTTTATCAGTTTGTGTCCACATTAATTTCAAGACCCATTTTCTCTTAAAACTAGCCACCTAAAGATATCTGTAAGTGGCTTGACTTCATGGTGGCCGTACACCTTTTATTGCTCTTGAACTTTAACTGATCGCATGGGTCTACATTCTATTTTCCATTTCTTTTTTTTTTTTTTTTCTTTTTTTCCTCTTTTTCCTCTCTGACCGTATTTTCACTTAGCCTGTAACACTGGTTAAGTGGGAACATGGTCAGAAAAAAAAATAGAACGTGTTAAGCCCAGGCATATGGGGGGGGGGTACCCTTTTCGGGCACAAAAGATTGTGCAGTAAAGTTTAAGAGAATTGAACGGCCACCATGAAGTTAAGCCACTTAGAGATATTTTTAGGTATCTATGTTATGAGGAAATTAATGGTTGGAATATTGGGGACACTGAGACTGAACAAAAAAACAATTGCTTTGATTTTAAGGGAAATTGAAGACAAAAAGTCAGATTAAGTGCCGAGCATCTGGGTGGTCGGGTCCGTGGGGTAGAATTTTACATATATACTGCCAAGCTCCAGACCTTGTCAGTTTGAGCCCAGCAGTTGGGATGATAGTGTCGTCTCAGTAGCAGCAGAGATAGAAAACAGCCATTGACCCACATCAGTGAAGCCAGTAACCGACTTGTTAAAACCACTTTCTTGCCAGCTGAAATAGACCCAAGTGTACACTACTCCACCATAAACTGCACAAAGTGTGTCAACTTCCTCTTCCATCAGCGTCCTGTTATAAGACTTTGTGTTTGTTTTTGTTTGTTTGTTTGTTTTTTTAATCCTTGTGAACCTGTCTCTGACTCGTGCCCTTTGAATCAGCCAGTACAGAATATCACAACGTTGGGGTCATAGACATTGTGCAACGAAGATGCTGTGAGTGCTGACCGCGTATTTTCACTTAACCATTGGGACTATATGACTTTTAGGCACCCCTTTTGCGATCTCGATTCGATTCATAAGGACATGTTTTTCATTTACACCGTCAATATCCGGTTGTTAACAGATGATTTTTAGTTTTTTTAGATTATAAAACTAACCCCTAACAAACAACCGGATTTTGACGGTGTACGTGAAAAACAAGTCCTTATGTATCAAGATCGCAAAAGGGGTGCCTAAAGGTCCAACGATTGTTACAAATGCACAACATATTAGCGAAAAGTGTATTCGATAATCAACGATCGTGGGATATGCATTTGGATCAGATTCAACGAAAACAACTTAGTGTATAAAAGGGATGTAGTCTTAGATGAAGATAACATTTTACAGCCAAGATGAATTTACTATGGAGATCACCAAAAAGCCTTCCAGGAACAGCAGATAACTTTGTTACGATTTTATGGGCCATCCTTTAGGCTTCAAGCAAGAGCCCTTGTCCAGTGGAAATCCTTGGTAAAGAATCCTTTGGTTGTTCCTTGGTGCTCCTCAGTATTGTAAGTCCTTCGTCAATGGTTGCAAATGAACGTCTCTCAGTATCAGTGATTAAGTAGTCAACCAGCCACGCATTCAGGCTGTTGATTGGCTGAGGTTTAAACCATGTGACCTCGCTTAGACTATAATCTATGAATTTAAGTGGTGTATTTGTAGCACGGCTTATATACAACAAACGTGGGCACCTCAATTGGTGTAATGGTTAGCAAGCTAGATTAGCAGACCGTTGTTAGTGAGTTCGATTCTCACTGGGCGCCCCACACTTCTGGCCTTGTGCCATATCTAAGCTAAGCTTAGTAAATAACTATATACAACAAACGTGGGCACCTCATGTGGTGCAATGCTTAGCAAGCTAGATTAGCAGACCGTTGTTAGTGAATTCAATTCTCATTGGGTGTCCCATACTTCTGGCCTTGTGCCACATCTAAGCTAAGCTTAATAAATAACTATATACAACACAATAATCCAATAAGCTTTAGCTAGGTTGTCTCTCATTCTAAGAAAAAGCAACAAGAATATGCGGAGAATAAAAGTAAAGAAATTAACTTCGAAATAAGATAAAACAGTGGTCTCTAACCACCGGTTCGCCACCCGATACCGGGTACCGGGCCGCACAGAATGGCTCTCACTAATTGTCATTATTATTACTAGCAAATATATGCACCCTCCGTAGGATGCAAGTATTTAAGTTTTAATGTAATGAAATATCGTATTAAATTAGAAACACTAATGAAACTAAATAAGAATGCAGATAAAAAGATTTGAAACAGAGGGGGATATAATCGAAAAATAGAACAACTGAAACTTACTCTTCCATCACTCTCGTCTTTCGTTGTTATTTTTTCTAATTTAAGTATTTAGTTAAAAGAGGAAGTAAAGAATAAAATAACAGTTATCTTTTCTTGTTAATGGATTTCATTTAAGATTCATTTAAGAGATTTTTGCTTATATTCATTAAAATGAAACCAAACAGTTAGAAATCAATAATACTAAGCACATATTTATTAAATTCGATTTTTTAATATTAATATGCAAATTAGCCTTCCCATTCACATTGTAAAGCGCTATTTTGTTGTATATATAAATATAATTGCATGTTGTTTGTATGTAGACATAGTTAACAGTATTAATAATGTAAGACAATTTTATTAATAATTGAGGTTTAGATAAAAATAAAATTCATGGAGAATGTGATGTCAATAACTAAGAGAATTGTGACTTGAGTAGGAATACAGTTTCGGTTACAGACAGAAAAACACACAATCTCCATTATAATAAGATTTGATTCACTTGTTCACTCTTTTATATAGAACTCCCATCTATTGGTTAAATAAAAAAACATGAGTTTATAAATAAAATTGTATTATCCATTAAAAATGAAATTATTTCAAAACTGTCGACATTGAACATTTTTGAATACCAAATTACCAAATAGAAGTATTCGGCATAAAATAACCCAAAGGGTTGACATGCCGTAAAAACCCAACCAACCAAACCAAACTTTTATATAGAAATAATCAGCATTGTCACTTGAATCGAGTTTTTTTTTATCTTATTATAATGGAGATTGTGGGTTTGTCTGTCTGTAACCGAAACTATATTACTATACAAGTCACAATTCCCTTTGTTATTTACATCACATTCTCCATGATTTTATTTTTATTTAAACCTCAATGATTAATAAAATTGTTTTACATCATTAATTCTGTTGAACATATCTACATACAAATAACATGCAATTGTATTTATATATACAACAAAATAACGGTTTACAGTGTGAATGGGAAGGTTAATTTGCATATTGATCTTAAAAATGTGATTTTAATAAATAACTGCTTAGTATTATTGATTTCTAATTGTTTGGTTTTATATTAATGAATATGAGCAAAAATCTCGGGCATAAATCTTAAAAGAAATCCATTAACAAGAAGAAATAACTGTAATATTATTCTTTACTTCCTATTTTAACTAAATAGTTAAATTAGGAAAATTTACCAATGAAAGACGGGAGTAAATGGAAAATGATGGAAGAGTTAGTTTCAAAGTTGTTCTATTTTTCAATCATACCCCCTCTGTTCCAAATCTTTTTATCTGAATTCAGTTTCATTAGCCTTTCTAATTTAATATGATATTTTATTATATTAAAACTTAAATACTTGCACCCGGAGGGGTGCATATATTTGCTAGTTATTATAATTACTTCTTAGAAAGGATTTTCGTTCTAAAATAAATATTTTCGTTTATAAAAATGTTGTTGATTATTAACTTATGAACAAAAGGTTGTTTATTGTCTGTTGATGTTTGCATTTGACATAAGACCACTGCGGATGATTTATTATTAGATTACGTCATTAACGATTATTGAGCATATGAAGGCCAGTCCATGAAAATATTATCTTAGATGAAATCGGTCCGTGGTGCAAAAAAGGTTGGGGACTGCTGGGATAAACGATATACAAGAAGAACCACCAGAGAAAAAATAAATTGGATAAAATATAGAATCCTTCCATTTATATGTAAATACTCGTGTTCCTTAAAAGTATGACCGTTATCATGCAACACCCACTGGTTAAAGATGAGACCGTCCAACTCGTTCAAGATGAAATGCAAATCCTAATTATCTGTTGATGCTTATCCGCCGATTTCTTATTTCTTATGAGTGTCGTCACCTCAGCTAGATAATGGACCGTTCCGTTTATATTATAAAGACAAATGACATACTACACAAAAAATATAAGAGATGGGGAAAGAGGGAGTGAGTACATGGAAGCGATAAGCTAATCTGCTTCAATCGAACATGATGAAAAGAAAGAAAAAGGTGAGAAAGAGTTAAATCAAGGTTATTACACTTTTTATATATTGAAGTATTTCGCAATAGCACTGAAGCAAACATGTCAAACATTGTAATAATCAAATTATCATACAGTGGTATATCCACAGGTCCTGCTAGTATTGAACTATTT
>CM042164.1:16597606-16612606 GCA_023376005.1 Doryteuthis pealeii | reverse complement strand
GATCTGGTACGTGCGTTGCTAATATAAAATTTTAAAAAATTTCAGGCTTCGATTAATCACATTGTGTGTCCGTATATATATATATATATATATATATATATATATATATACATTCTGTGTGTGTGTGTATATATATATATATATATATATATATATATATATACATTCTGTGTGTATATATATATATATACACACAGAATGTATATATATATATATATATATATACATTCTGTGTATATAATATATATATATATATATAGTATGAACAAAAAGTAATAAGACAAGCAGGAATATTTCTTGTATGTTGTTTATTCTCAACTAGTTTCGACCTTAGGTCATCGTCAGGAGAAAAATTCTTATTTTAAGAAATTGATTATAGATTTTTTGAAAGGGAGCATTATAGAAGAACTATAAAAATTGAAGTGTTTTTGCGGGTTTGACATGCTATCAAAATCCGGGTAGACGAGTGTGTTAGTAGTAGCATGTCCATTTCTTCAATGAAGAACCATATATATATATATATATATATATAAAATGTTGTTTACAGATTTGATCTCACTGGAGATCGTAAAATATACACACCGATGTATGTATTTATCAGTTAAAACACCGCTCCTTAATGGCAGCTGTCGACGGTCGGAAGGTTAAAAAACCGGGGTGATGATAAGTCAGTCTGGTTTCGCTCCTAGTCAGAAGTAGTTGCTGTGTCTAGCCACACTGATGAGTCGTGAAACGTTGAAATACGGTGTCTGTGGATGACTTATATATGGGAGAAATATGAGGAGATTAATCCTTGTGCCATCCACCATACATACATATAACCCAAACACCTAACACCTGTAACACTATCAGAACCCACTATGATATACTCCCTACCAGAGAGAAAAGGAAAATCCATCTCCAACCTCTTCTGACACCATCAACCGACCTCCCCCCTTATTCACGACCTCCTCAATTCACTAGAAAGAAAATATTCACCACTGAAGCAAGAACTCTATTCCTAAAGTCCTGAAGAAGGTCTAACAGACTCCACACACACACACACGCACGCACGCACGCACGCATATATATATATATATATATATATATATATTGATTGATTTTTCTCGATTTGTTTAGCCTTACATTTAAATAGGTAAATCCCGCCTAATTAATTATTAATGATTTAACTTTCACAAAATTAGGTTCGACTTCAATTAAGCACACATTCTCCAAATATATATATTATATATATATATATATATATATATATATATATATATATATATATAAGTTAAGAGAAAGGAAATGAATCCGACGGTATAAGTATAGATAAAAGGATATGAAAACACACAATGCTGTTAAAATGAAAATATTTTATATCATATTCATAGCTGATATTGAACAATATTTCGATTTATAAAAATCATCTTCAGAGCTTGTTTTTTAATCCGGACTCATTGAGAGAGAAGCTGAAAATAATTTGAATTCAAAACGAAAACATTGATGTTCCAAAAAGGTCGTTTCAAATATAAGCACATCCGCCACGCGTTTCTCGGTCAGCGACAATCATGTATATCTTAGTGTAACAGTTTTTGAGAAAAGAAGACATATTTCAAATTCAATATATATATATATATATATATATATATATATATATATATATATATATGATCTTTAATAATATATGTTACTTCTGATGGATGGAGAGTCTAAAAGGATTTGACTTTTGTTGGTACAGCCTTTTATACTATCGGTTGCAACGCCCCCAACGGAAGAACCGTGGCGAGTAAAGGAAATAATCCCTACAAAGTCATTAGCAGTTTGTTTAGCTCCGTCAAACGACCAACCCCATCGGCAAAACTCGCTTTCATTTTATTTCCATTAGGATCAATCTTTCCAGGAAGCCAGATCAGAGAATTTCCTCTGTGGGTAAATCGCATTTCAAACATTTTTTTTTAGTCAAATACACGTACAATATGAGTATTATCTGCGTTATTCGGACTATTGTCCTCGTCTTCATTGTTATTTATACAACGTTTCGGCCGATATGCCCTCCGGCCTTCTTCAGGTATTTCTTGTCGAACTTGGGAACCTTCCGGACTCGGGAACCTTCTTTTTGAACTCGGGAGCTTTCTTGTCGTAATCGGGAGCCATCATGGAACTTTTTTTGTCTTTGGCAAGCGCAGTTATTCATTGAGACCTATCTCAATTGGAATAGGTCTCAATGAATAACTGCGCTTGCCAAAGACAAAAAAAGTTCCATGATGGCTCCCGATTACGACAAGAAAGCTCCCGAGTTCAAAAAGAAGGTTCCCGAGTCCGGGAAGGTTCCCAAGTTCGACAAGAAATACCTGAAGAAGGCCGGAGGGCATATCGGCGAAACGTTGTACAAATAACAATGAAGACGAGGACAATATAACGCAATAATACTCATATTGTACGTGTATTTGACTAAAAAAAATGTTTGAAATGCGATTATTGGTTATATATATATATATATATATATATATATATATATATATATATATATATATATATATATAGAGAGAGAGAGAGAGAGAGAGAGAAAGAGAGACTCGTCACCCAGAGTTCAAATCATAGCACTAACACCCTTGGGAAAGGTATGCCTCCAGATACCCTCGCTCCAGCTATGGGCAAATAGCAGGGCAGACAGGACGCTTTAACCTTGGCTAGGTAACAAACCTAGGTGAAGGAGAATTCAGAATTCAAACCTGTTAAACTCTACTTAATGAATTGACCTTGTATTACATCCTGCTCGTGCGGAAGGGTTGTTATATACATAGAGAGAGAGAGAGAGAGAGAGAGAGAGAGAGAGAGAGAGAGAGAGAGAGAGAGAGAGAGAAGCCGCCCAGAGTTCAAATCATAGCGCTAACACCCTTGGGAAAGGTATGCCTCCAGATACTCTCGCTCCATATATATATATATATATATATATATATATATATATATATATATATATATAGTGCTCAATATCAGTGATAGAGTATATAAATTTAAGTTAGGATAGCATAGACATAGTCAACTATTTTCTTCCTTTTCTCGTACTCTAGCCAGCATCAGATTCTTCCTGAAGAATTTGGTATTTAGAAATGATGTTGGAAAAGCCATGTTCTTTTTCTTAATCGCCTTTTTGGTTTTATTCATTCAACCCATTCTCCATTCCCACCTCCCCTCCCCCCATCGCGTTCTCCTAATTCTTCTTTCCCGTATTTCCTTCTTTTTTTGTTTTTGTCTTATTTGCCTTTTCCACTCACATACGTCGGAAACGAGCCAGAGAGATTGAGTGTGAGAAAGAGAAAGAGAAAAGAGAGGGAGGGAGGGAGAGAGAAAGAGATAAAGAAAGAGAGAGAGGGGTAGGGAGAAAGAGAGAGAGAGAAAGAGAGAGAGGGGGGGGGAGGGAGAGAGAGAAAGCGATAAAGAAAGAGAGAGAGAAGAGATAAAGAAAGAGAGAGAAACAGACAGAGAGGGAGGGAGGGAAAGAGATAAAGAGAGAGAGAGAGAGAGAGGGGGAGGGAGAAAGGGAGGGAGAGAGAAAAGAGAGGGAGAGAGAAAGAGATAAAGTGAGAGAGAGAGAAGAGAGAGAGAGAGAGAGAGAGAGAGAGAGAGAGAGAGAGAGTGAGAGAAACGCTGTCGAGGCAGCTGGCCAGTGTTACATCCAGTATGACGTCATGAACTGGTTAAAAATAAAAACAAACAAAATAAAAAAGAATAAAAATAAATGATGCTGAATATTTTGGTGATGCCCTTCGTATGTACTTCGCTTGTCCTTCAAGAGTGAAGAATTTGCCAATTCTCAAAGAATAAGCAGCACCAAAAGAACATTGGTAAAAGCTTGTTTTTTTTTGTTTTTTTGTTTTTCACCTCTTAACAATTCTCTCATTTACATTTCTTCCTTTTCCCCCCTCCTTTCCCCTCCTCCCCCTCTTTTCCTCTTCCTTTCCCCTCCTCTTTTCCATTTCTTCCTTTCCATTTTTCCCTCCTATTTTTTCCCTTCATTCACATCGTTCAATCAATCGATATATTGATTTGTGTTCCTTCCTTTCCTGAAGAATTTCTTTTAACCATTATTTCCTTCTTCTTCTTTTTCAATGTTAATTTAAAAACATTTCTTTTTTCTTTTTTCTTTTTTTTGCTGAGATTGCAGATTTTTTATCTTGCATCTCTCTTTCACATTTTCTACATCTGATATTCTACACCCCCACATACACCCACACACACCTACACACATGTATTAATGTATATTAATATTAATAATATAGTATGCTTTATTTATAAGTATATCATCATCATCATCATCATGTCACGCTGTTAGCACGGATATCCATGACAATCTCTCTCCATCCGTCCCTATCGCTCATCATTCTCGGGAGGTCCTCTATGCAGCATCCTGTATCCGCACAGAGCTGGTCAATGTACTTTGTTGGTCGGCCCACACTGGCATGCTCATGTGCTTGGCTTCCAGAAGAGGACGTCACTTATAAGTTCGTCCTTGCTTCTCCAGCAGTGTCCTGCATGTCTTGTCCGTCTTACTCGGATGGTTTGGGTGATATGTGGCAGGTGGCCGTACAGCTGTTTTCTTATGGGGTGCTGTTTCCACGTCTTGTTCAGGATCACATATTACTGCTTAACTGACTAAAATGGTTGGTTGTTTTGTTTTATGGCATATCAACCCTTTTCGGGTTATTCAATGCCAAATCAAGTCATTTTGATAAACAAAGGATTCAGGTTGCTTATAGTACCTGCTGTTACTTAAGTGGTCAATTAAACCCAATTAAGTATTGAACATGTCATCGTTGCTTAACTTTGCTGATGACTAATAATGAAATTGAATAAATTTTTAACACAGAAATACATTTCAAATCTCTCTCTCCAGAGAAACTAACATTATATAATGAGGAGGTAGTCAAGAGATACATAGAGATGAAGAAGAGATAGATACAGAGTAAAGTAAGAGATTTGTCGGTTTTTGACTTAATTGCAAATTACGACTAATTAGAACCAATTAAAACAGAATTTTTTTCAAAAATAATTCAATCATAAAAGTAAGGAATAATTTAGTATTATTTTTGTGTCATTAAAGTAAACATTTAAAAAAACCTTTAGGAAGCAAAAGTTGATTAACTCGGCTTTCGTATTATAATAGATAATATATAATAATATAGTAATATGATATAATAATTTATGATTTAAATATTCTATTCCTTTTTGCTTAAGAATCATGAACAACATTTTTAAGCGGGTTGGTGTGGGGGTAGTTAGGAGAAAAAAAGTTTAAATACAAAGAAGAAAATGAACGTCAAAAGGAAATCTGTAATCTTCTCCCACCATCGACTGTCTCCCATATTTAGCCACTTTCCACTTTTGTCCTTCTCTCATTTTAGGCCTCTACTCACCTTTGGTTTTCTCTCTCATCTCTTGTCTCTCCTCACCTTTAGTCTCCTCTCACCTTTGACCTCTCCTCACCTTCGACCTTCTCCCATTATTTGGCCATTATTGCGTCGTTGGCATTTTCTCATATTCGACCTTCCCATATTTTCGACCTTTTTGTGTCTTCGGCCTTCTTCGTTTTCGGCCTTCTTCGTTTTCGGACTTCCTTAATCTTCAATCTTCATTCATTACAGAATTTTCAGCAATCAACAAAACAACATTAAATAAATAAATAAATACTACCCTCACCCCCAACAACACCAAGAGAATACAGAGAAGAAAAGAAAGAAAATAATTTCCCTGTGCAAATGCAAGAAGTTCTCAACAGAGAGAGAGAGAGAGAGAGAGAGAGAGAGAGCGATGATGGCGGTGGGGGTATATTTGAAACGGAAACAGATGTTGGATGAGGGGGGGGGGGAGAAATGAAATGTCCAAATGAAAGGAAAATAAGACGATTGAAAAGAATCGGGAAGTTTATCTAATAATTATTAAAATTAAAAATCGAGAAAATGGCGACCAAGAAAGGAAAGAAGAAGATGAGAAGAAGAGAGAGAGGGGGGCGAAGGAGACAGAGAGAAGTAAAATACATAATAGATAGATAGATAGATAGATAGAGAGAGAGAGAGAGAGAGAGAGAGAGAGAGAGAGAAGTAAAGAGAATAGATAGATAGATAGACAGAGAGAGAGAGAGGGGGGGAGGAGTAGAAAGAAGTAAAAATAGATAGAGAGAGAGACAGAGAGAGACAGAGGGTATATATATATATATATATATATATAGAGAGAGAGAGAGAGAGAGAGAGAGAAAGTAAAAGAGAGAGAGAAGTAAAGAGATAGATAGATAGATAGAGATAGAGATAAGTATAGATAGATAGATAGATAGATAGATAGAGAGAGAGAGAGAGAGAGAGACAGAGAGAGAAGTAAAAAGAGAGAGAGAAGTAAAGAGATAGATAGATAGAGATAGATAGAGATAGAGATAAGTATAGATAGATAGATAGAGAGAGAGAGAGAGAGAGAGAGAGAGAGAGAGAGAGAGAGAGAGAGAGAGGGAGAGAGAATTTAGAAACAGCTTATATAAAATGTAATTCTATGCAGTTAAAAAAAGTAACCAAAATTAAGATGAAGAAAATACTAGTTAATAATAATAATGTTAATAATTGCAATAATAAATTCTGTGAATTTCCTGTGGAATGTGAACCGATTTCATTGAGAAGTGTTTAATTTTAGCGACTGCTGCTTTGCATCCTACACAATTATTGGTGTGTGAAAGGGTTTAACCTCAGTCAAGAGATACCGGCCAAGAGCACACACACACACACACACAACACACACACACACACACACACACACACACACACACAAATATATATATATATATATATATATATATATATATATATATTCAATGTATTTATGGTTTGGATACGCGTGTGAATATATATTCACCCACATTAATATGCCACATCGTTATCAGATAACAGCTAAGTGGTTAGAACGTTGTCCAAGAAGCCATGAGGTCTCTACTTTAAACGAATCGAAGAGTTTCACTAATAATAGCAGAAAAGAAATTGTGTAAGTCTATTTCTCTGAATTTGGTAGGCGAAGAGTTATAAAAAAAAAAAGTACCATTTATTTGTTAACAGTTTTGTTACAAAATTTGTGGGTTCTGTTTTTTCTGGGACACCATAATTTACTAAACAAAAGATCATAATTACCTCTATATCTGTATCAGCCGGACAGCGATGGAGTCTATTTACCCATACCTAGAGGGAGAATAGTTGGGTGTACCTCTTTCCCAATGTGAAATGCAAACAGCCTTAACCAGGACTTGAATTCTTTGTCATAACTTTTGAATCGTACAACTGTATTAAATTAGCCTTTATATCTGTTGCGCCTTGTTATTGAAGAAGGCTAAGAGGACATCAGATGAAACATTACCTATTAATAATGGAGATTCAGTCTCTATTTGTCTGTTACCAAAACTATGTCACTGCTTATGTCACAATTACCAAAATCGTCAATGCATAGGGTAAAAAACAATTAATATCAATAAGATAGATAAAAGCTGTTCCTTATAATTCAAAGTTCGACTCCTTTCCATTTCCATAAATAAACGATACATTATCCAAATAAATAAACTATATAAACTATGAAATTAGATAAAAAAACTATATTACTTAGATGGAAATTTTAAATTTAAAAAACTATCTTTACTCTCGCACTTTTTTTCAGTAACAAGAAGTTAACTAAAAAGTTTACAAATAAATAAATACCTACGATTTTGTGTAAAAGTTATGTGTAAAATATTCAAAATAATTATTTACTTAATAATTATGAGGTGCACACAACATTTTATTTAAGGGGTAAAAATCAAGTTTTTTTAAATATTTTTATTTTTTTATTCCTTTGATAAATTTGATTTTACATTTATTATGACAATAACCATTACACTACAGACACCTCATTGAAACTATGTGTGTATTTATCCAACCCCTCCATTGTCCTATTCAGGTAAAATATTCAGTGATTATTATCAGAGGTCGGGAGACAGCAAGTCATCTCAAATTACCAGGACCTCTCTCAGTATCCATGCAAGTCCAACAACTGTAGTCCTTTGTTATGACCTGTTTAAGGGTCGATAAATAATAACTCAACACGGGAATAAAATGTAGAGAACAGATTGTATTCAGCAATATATCAACGTACAATGAAAAGGGTTTCCTAGTTACAGCGTACACGAAGAACATGTATCTGCTACTTCTCACTTGAGTAGCTTTGCTCTGTTAATATATACCCGGGAGCCTTCTCAAATTCGGGAACCTTCTTTTCGAACCCGGGAACCTTCTTGTTGTAATCTGGAGCCATCGCGGAACCCCGAACCCAACCCTTCACTTAATCCACGGGGGTATCCCGTTCTCACTCCGCCAACCAGAGCCGGGGTACAGGTGTTAAGCCGTGTTAATCATTATTCTATGTTACTGTCACCTTGATCAATAGGACAATTGGACACATAGCATAGTGGATACAGGCATTGGACCCAGGTTACCTTTAAGCCCTAGGGCGACCTGGATTCAAAAGGTCATGTTTCGCTTTGCACCGTCAACATCCGGTTGTTTGTTAGGGGTTAGGGGTTAGGGTTAGGGTTAGCAGTTAGTTTTTATAATTTAAAAATGCGTCTAAAATCGTCTGTTAACAAACAACCGGATGTTGACGGTGCAAAGCGAAACATGTCCCTTTGAATCTAGGTCGCCCCTGGGGTGCTTAAAGGTAACTTGGTCCAAGGTGTTGGGTGAAGATAGCTCTAAGTGACAGTTATCTCTAGGTTGCAGGTTCAATCCTGGTCAAATAGTCTCAATCTTTTCTTGAATTTTTTATTTCCTCCAATTTTGACTCTTTTATTTTTGTCACTGTTGTATCCCGAGATGTAGGATCTACAGAAATGGTAGTAAAAACAGGGAATATGTTAACAATAACAATATTTGTTTTATTTATTCTCACTGACAGGGAATACAGTGGGATGGTTTTGGATTCAGTTCGGCTTGATGGAGGATACGCGTGTGTCACGTACCGTGCTCGGTTCTTCTCTTTGTTGGCAGTATTTTGTCCTCCTCCTTTTTGGAGAGTTTCCGGTTCGAATAATTAGGGGAGATAACTCTCCACAACAGTCACAGTTCCAAGATCACCCCTTATTATTATGAGCACTATTCTAAAGCCATAGCTTAATTCTTTGGAAGGGAACCCTTTTTTTTCTGTCGCATCCGCAAAACATCTAAATCTGGTATTCTAGTTTTTTTCTTGGAGAGAGTTGTCTGGATCTTAGAGTTGCACAGTTCCCAGTGTATAACCATTCCTGTTCTGTCATGCCTATCTTCATATTCCTTATGATTCATCTGGCTGTTTATTTACTCTTGTCTCAAAACCGAATTTTGCAATATTGATATTTACCAAGACCTCTCATCAGGTTAGGATGTGGGTAATATGAACATTAGCTACATAAATGAGAGTAACCTCCCTTGTTTCTTTCACTTGGAGGAAGCCATATATTCTACTTCTTACTAAGGCCCAGCCGAAAAAAAAAAGAACGATTTTTCTCTTCTTCCGTTTCTCGTCACCCAACTTCCGCTCCTCCGCAGAAACTAGAACTTCCGGTTTTATTTTTAACTTTAGTTCCGGGGTCATTGGTCGGTCATTGGTCGGTCCCCCCCCCCTTGAGTGGTTACCGTTTCAAACTTTACCTCTCTTTGTTCTTATTTCTTCTTCTTCTCTTTCTCCAGAAATCCAATTACCGTTTTCAAATCCCAAATTCCCCTAGACCATAATAATTACGCTACACTTAGTGAGGATCTTAATCAATACTTTTTAACCACCAGAGGAACTAAAACAATATCCCTGTCTAGCACTAGCGAAAAGAGGATAGACTCCCTCGCTGTCCGGTTGATACCGACAATATCCGCCAAGTTTATTTACTTATTCAATGAAGTCTAATTTTTATGTATCTTTAGGGTACACTTGAACACCGACCACTGGTTTTAGAATGGAAAGATGAGACAGACTGAATACCTTTGTAGCGTTAGTTTGTATTCGCCTGGTGGAGTTGTCTGCCCCTTTTAGTTTGCTGGGTGCCGCTAGGGCACCATAGTATTTAAGCTCCGGGTTCAAACACTTTCACCCTCTTTTCCTGTTTCAGCAACTACGAGTCACATGGGGTAGATTTTACCTAACCCTCTCGTTGGGGCTCCCCCCTTACATTACAGTAAGTCCTCACAGCATGGACTATTCCTAGTCTCATGTCTGTACTCATATATGTATATCTGTATCATTCATGAATGTGTCTTTATCTTTATTTGTGTACCCCTTTTTATATGTACTCTTTCACTATGTACGTTGTATCTACTGTTATCCATGTGCTGTGTATATTAAATGTTTGTCTATTAACCTCGTCGGGTTATTTGTATCCAAAGTATGTATAACTTTGCACCCTCCGTATACCTTCTTTTTCACATGTTGCATTATTGTTGGATACTCTGTTAATCAAGCACGGTTACAGGGTTTTGATTGATGTCTCTTAACCTTATTTTGACCCTCTTCCTGTTTACCAGGCAAGCGTGAGAGAGTTTAGTTAGATAATCAGTCTCTAATTATCCGTTGAAGAATGAAGAAGCAATAGCGGTTGGCTAGATTCTCACACAAGCCCGGTAGAGTGACTTGAATCAAGACTCAAATAAAACAAATGTAAATTCACCAAAGAAATGTCTTGAGTTGTTAATTAAGAACAAACTTACAACGCAGGATATCTCAACCAGAAAGGGGACAGGCAGAAAGTGTTAAGAAGACAGACAGATCCTGAAGAAGAAGATAGATGCCAACCTAAGATACAAGTCAAGAATATTCGCTTCCTCCTGCTATCGGTAAATAGTAGGGCAGACTGGGTTCTTTAACTTTGATACTGCAATCGCTCTATAAGAAAACTGTGAGTTCAAACCTATTAAACTCCGCTAAAGTGTTGCATAATTATTGGGTACTCTGTTAATTAAGCACGGTTAATGTAGAGAATTTATTTGAATTCAAACTTAACCGTAAACAACGTTACAGGGATTTTGATTGATGTCTCTTAACCTTATTTTGACCTCTCTTCCTGTTTTGTCAGGCAAGCGTGAGAGAGTTTAGTTAGATAATCAGTCTCTAATTAGCCGTTGAAGAATGAAGAAGCAATAGCGGTTACCTAGATTCTCACCCAAGCGTGGTAGAGTGAATCGAATCAAGACTCAAATAAAACAAATGTGAATTTACCAAAGAAATGTCTTCGGTTGTTAATTAAGAACAAACTTACAACGCAGGACGTTTCAGCCAGCTCAGAAGTTTAAGAAAAAGAACCAACTCAGAAACAGTTAAGAAGACAGAAATACAGATCTACTCAGAACCAGATCATGCAATACAAGTTAGAAGTGATACTTAGACCAAGCTAAGAAAGGCGACATAAAAGATTTATACAGAACAAAATAGGATGTATACAACCACGGGTATACGTCGATTGAAAGGGGTTAAGTAACACAGCAATTCGACATTTTCATCTGAGAACAGCAAGATAATAAATAACTCAAATACACACTCTCTGTCTGTCTGTCTGTCTGTCTCTCTCTCTTTCTCTCTCTCTCTCTCTCTCCCTCTCTCTCTATCTATCTATCTATTTCTTTCTCTCTGTCTGTCTGTCTGTCTGTCTGTCTCTCTCTCTCTCTATCTATCTATCTATCTATCCATCTCTTTCTCTATCTCTATATCTTTCTCTGTCTCTGTCTCTTTCTCCCTCTCTCTCTCTCTCTCTCTCTCTTTCTTTCTCTATCCCTTTCTCTGTCTCTATCTTTCTCTCTCTCTCTTTCTCTCTCTTTTTCTCTCTGTCTCTCTGTCTCTCCCCTCTCTCTATCTCTGTCTGTCTCTCAGTCTGTCTGTCTGTCTTTGTCTATGTCTGTCTCTCTTTCTCTTTCTCTTTCTCTCTCTCTCTCTCTCTCTCTCTCTCTCTCTCTCTCTGTCTATCTATCTCTTTCTCTATCTCTTTCTCTGTCTCTCTCTCTTTATCTCTGTCTCTGTCTCTCTGTCTGTCCCCCCTCTCTCTCTCTCTGTCTCTGTGTGTCTGTCTGACTGTCAGTCTGTCTGTCTGTCTGTCTGTCTCTCTATCTGTCCGTCTCTCTCTGTCTCTCTTTGTCTGTCTGTCTCTGTCTGTCTGTCTGTCTGTCTCACCTCGGCTACTGAACCGGTAAAGTAAATCGTGTAGTCCCAGAGGGTCGTCTTCCAGGCAGCACCTGCCCCATCGTCTAAAAGGGACAGGGTTGAGTTTATTTCACGGTGCCTAATTCGCCCCAAAAGTTGAATACCGACGACATCACACTTTTTTTTAACTGGCCATCGCATGAGCTACAGTTAATCCGGCATGGTGGGAGGTCAGGAAATTAAACTCACTTGCATACACATGTACACTAGGGTTAGGTCGATTTTTGATCTTTTTTAAAATATCAAATTCTCTCAAACAGCAAAAGTTGTGTGTTGGTATAATGAATACTAATACGAAAAAACTAGATTTCTTACTTGCACCATTATTTGAGGAAATAGCATCAAAGATCGTCAAATATCGTCTACTATAGGGATACCCAATTTTGTCGTCTGCTAGGTTTTTAAAAACAAATTAAAATTAATTAAATCTATTATTTAAGGTCAAACTTTTGTCTAAAATGATAAGTATTAACATAATGACCATCATTAATAAAAGAAAAATATCATTACATATGCAGTTTATTTTTAATAGATTTAAAACGATTTGTTTTGGTCAATTTCGACGCGGTCCGCTATTAACGCTTTTTTTTAAGGGTTTTAAAGCGCTTGTTTACAATTTGAATGTAACATTCGCGATTGAAAAAAATAATAATGCAACCTCGGACAAGCTTCACCCCTTGATACCATTGCAGCCGAAAGGCTGTTAGCAGGAATAACCTTTGCAAACCCACAACTAATTAATTACGGCTTACCTCGAACGGTGCTGTAACCAAAACTACCCAAACTCAACCAAACCAATAACTACGGCTAGACCTTTACGGTGCTGTGAACTAAACTAATAATTACGGCTATAACCTACTTTGGTGCTGTTAACTTTAAATGAACTCTTACTAAACCTTCGGGTCGCTTGTCCGACCACCAACTATGAACTTTCTTCTCTTTGTTGTACCTTTTTAATGTGCATTATATATATGTATTAAAACCTGTTGCATTCATATCGTTGTTAACTCGTTCATTGACGTCATAATCCCACCTTTCTCACTGCTTTCGTTAATCCATTGTCGTTAATTTTTATAGTGTTGCAAATCGTCGTCAAAATTTTCCGTTTTAATTTTGACAACGATTTGCAAGTTTAGTTATATATACTAGCAAATTTATGCACCCGCCGGGTGCAAGTATTTAAGTTTTAATATAATAAAATATCATGTTAAATTAGAAAGGCTAATCAAACTAAATAAGAATGCAGGCAAAAAGATTTGGAACAGAGGGGGTATTATCGAAAAATAGAACAGCTTTGAAACTAACTCTTCCATCATTTTCCATTACTCCCGTCTTTCATTGGTAAATTTTCCTAATTTAACTCTTTACTTAAAATAGGAAGTAAAGGATAATATTACAGTTATTTCTTCTTCTTAATGAATTTCTTTTAAGATTTATCCCAGAGATTTTTGCTCATATTCAATAAGATAAGACCAAACAATTAGAAATCAATAATACTTAGCATATATTTATTAAAATCAAATTTTTAAGGTCAATATGCAAATTAGCATTCCGTTCACACTGTAAACCACTATTTGTTGTATATATAAATACAATTGCGTATTATTAGTATGTAGATATGGTCAACAGTCTTAATAATGTAAAACAATTTTATTATTCATTGAGGTTTAAATAAAAATAAAATCATGGGGAATGTGATGTAAACAATTAAAGGAACTGTGAATTGAGTAGTAATATAGTTTCGGTTACAGACAGACAAACACACAATCTCCATTATAATAAGATATATATATATATATATATATGTATATATATATATATTGGACTTCATTTCATATTCCACTAATATCTGTCCGGTAGACTATGATAAACTGTTACGCCCCTGAAATCACAGTCTACCGGGATATTGTATAACGTAACCCTTCACAATGTTAAGTTTTACAAATGAATGGTTTGAATCCAACACTGGTTGCAGGATACATTTTTGAGTTCGTGTAACATAACAGTCACAATATAAACACATTCACACAAGCAAGATAAACACATACGCGCTATGTCAATATTTATACACTACACCTCCAATAGAACATTGCTTATTTGTATAATAAGCCTACAAATTTGCAGGTAATGGAGTCTTAACGCGTTAAATAAAAAAAGAGGCTGAACTTGCACAAAGGTGTCAAAATTAGGGTGACCCAGAAAAAACAGAACCCACAAATTTTGTAATAAAACTGTTAATTTTAACTAGGGGGTCTAGGGTTAGGGTTTAGGGTTAGGGTTAGGATTAGGGTATGTTTGGGGGTTAGGGTTAGTTTAATGGGAAAATGAATAAATAATTTGGGTTCTGTTTTTCTGGATCACCCTGTATACCGGTGACACAGAAAAAACAGAACCCACAAATTTTGTAATAAAACTGTTAATTTTAACTATGGGGGTCAAGGGTTAGGGTTTAGGATTAGGGTTAGGGTGTAGGGTTAGTTTAATGAGAAAATGAATAAATAATTTGGGTTCTGTTTTTCTGTGTCACCCTGTATACCGGTGACCCAGAAAAAACAGAACCACACATTTTTAATAAAATAAATTAATTAATAATTTTTTAATAAAACTGATAATATTAACTTGGAGGGTTTAGGGTTATGGTTAGGGGTTAGGGTTAGGTTAGGGTTAAGATTGGGGTTGGGGTTTAAGGTTAGTTTAATGGGAAAATAAATAAATAATTTGGGTTCTGCCTTTTCTGGGTCAGCCTAATTTTGACACCTTTGTGCAAGTTCAGCCAAAAAAGGATTTTGTTTGTTTCATGAGAAA
>CM042164.1:16590106-16592606 GCA_023376005.1 Doryteuthis pealeii | reverse complement strand
TTTCTTGTCTTATCTTTCCGTGGTGGGGGCTCCAGTGGCTTCGGCCCTGGACCGTACAAGTTAACATCGTTGATCCCAGGGGGCCATCCCCCCCCCAGGCAATACCTGCCCCCTCGTTTTAAAGGGACAGGGCTGGTTTTATTGCCTGGTGCCTGAGGCTCCCCCTTGAGGGGAAATGCCGACGGGATCAACGCATTTTTTTACACCCGCCACCCATGAGTCTCAGCTTGTGGGTGGTCCCCACATTAATAGGGCATTGTACCTAACCGTACACGTGTGGTACGTGGTAAATTGTTCTTTCGTCCGTACCGCAAACTCGAATATGTCAGCCTCAATTCCTAATCCACTCCACTTCGCCCCTAGATTAGACTAGACGGGTGGTCAAGCCCTAGCACCTATATGATTGTCCTAATCCTCTTGCCCTTATGGCAAATCCCCAATCCTTTTTATCATATATGTGCTAGAAGGCGGTGGCTGAGGGCCTTATTGTCCTGAGTATGACGTTAAGCTCTATCTGATGCTGAAGTTCCAATCCTGGTGCTCTTGGGATTGTGGAGTACCTCTACACCACAACCCCCCAGATTCAACTCTGACCCAGAGTGGTCGTAATTGTTAAGGTCTCATCTATGGGTTAAATAGGAAAAAAACGATTTTGAAAAAAATGTGTTTTAAAAAATTGAGTTTAAAAAAAATGAGTACCCATCAATAATGAATAAAACAAAAACGTCTTCGGCATTAAATAAGCCAACAGGAATTGACAAGCCGTAAAATCTAATCTCTATCTGATGCTGAAGATTCAATCCTGGGGAGTATGGAATACTTCTTCATCACCACTACTCCCAGATCCACTCTGACCCGGAGCGGTAGTACCTGTTAGGGTCTCATCTATGGGTTAAATAAAAAAGAAAAACGAGTATTATTTGGATTATTCGGACTATTGTCCTCATCTTCATTGTTATCTGAACAGCTTTTTCTGATAACATAGATAAATTGTTGGTGTGTTTGTTTTCTATAACTCCATAATTTTTTTAACTATTTTTTTTTTTGTTAGTTTGTTTACAATCTTTTATTATTACATTTCTGAAGAAAAAAGACAAGTTTGTATATTTTTAACATTTTTATAAATATAAATAGATACAGTATGATAATTTAATTATTACAACATTTGATATGTTTACTTAAGAGCTATTGCAAAAATTCAATATGTGAAAGTATAATAATTTTGATTTAACTCTCCCTCCCTCACTCCTTTTTTCTTTCTTTCGTTCTTTTCATCTTTTCATTGTGTTAGATTGAAACAGATTAACATTATCGCTTACGCGCGCTCACCTCTCTCTATCTTTCCCATTCTTTCTTTCTTTCTTATATTTTTCTACGTAGCATCTCCTTCTTTCTTCCCTTTCTTTATAATAAAAACGAAATGGTCCATTATTTAGCTGAGATGACGACACTCATTGGAAATAAGAATTCAGTGGATATGCAGCACCAGATAATCAGGATTTACATTTTTGCATTTCATCTTGGACGATTTGGACGGTCTCATTTTTAACCAGAGGGTATCGTACGATGATAACGGTCGTACGAACACGAGTATTAATATATGGATTTTTTGAAAGGTTACAGATTGTCTTTTTTCTATTTAACCACAGTTCAAGGGAAATAACTCCCGTTTCCTTATTTCCGCCATTGGCATTTGACATTTGCTAAAATAAAAAATAAAAAAATCCTTTTCAATTCAGAAAGTAAAACTAATTAAGATTGATTTATTGGTTTTTAACTCTAAGACTACTTTAAACCACACACAGCGACTCTCCCAAGCAAAGTACAAAACCTGATGGTTTGTTCATTATAAATGAGCAGAAAGACTTAGATAGGGGCCGGTATAGCTCAGTCGGTAGAGCGTTTGGCTAGAGACCACAAGGTTCCTAGTTCGATACCGGTCCCCGCCAACAGCGTATGAGTAGCACAGGGATCTGTGCGGTAAAGTAAGGGGCTGATGGTAGGTGTGGCGCTCCATCTCAGATGCTAAAACAATCTCCTTGGTCTAGCGCTAGTGAAAAGGGGATAGACTCCCTCGCTGATTGGCTGATACCGAGATTAGGCCGCCCCGACGACTTTTTTTACAATGATAATAGGACTTTATTTGAATAGAATGAGTTCTGAGGTGAATAGATAGTTAACTTTTAAATATCCCATCACACAGGTAAAAAATATTAAGAAAATTTGGTACAGCCGAGGTGGAAATTTGATAGTCAAAGAGGTAACGTCATGTCAACCATTCTGGGGTTATTTTATGCCCCCATGTTTGGGAATGCCTTGTGGAGTAATATGTTAACATGTTGACTAAGTATTGGTCCACATATCTACCCCTATATATATTACTGATGTACCTAGCGGTAAATATATGTACAATTGCAAATATTTCCCTTTTATTTAAAACAATATTTAATATAATTACTTTTATTAACATAGCCAGCTATCTACATAATCCTAAGTTTTT
>CM042164.1:16572493-16590006 GCA_023376005.1 Doryteuthis pealeii | reverse complement strand
TTAATGACATTGGAGAATAATTTAGATCATACGCAAAGTAATCATTGTTTACTGTTTTTGTATAAACTGTATGGCATTAACCACAAAATATTAGGTTATTAATTATATTAGTGATTGATAAGAACACGATATGGCAGTTTATATTATAATAATGGGTTTTTAGAGGCAAATCTAACTCTGTGGTATTTGGTAGAGATAGGTGATGTTAAGGAATTCCATTAATGGGTGTCTAGGCCACTTTTTCATTTTCTCCATTTGGTTCATTTTTTGAGACGAAGTTTATGATGTATCATTGCTGATTTTTGGAATAGCTGTCCTCATAGTTATTGTGAAATAATACATACACAAAGGTTTTCGGCCGATGTTACTCACCGGTGCTTCTTTCAGGATGTTACCTTGTCCAATCTTTATTAAGATATATTAGATACTTTATATTTCACACATCCCCATTCTTTTGTTCTGCATATTATTTTTTCCTGTCTTATCTTTCCGTGGTGGGGCTCCAGTGGCTTTTCCGGGCCTGAACCACACAAGTTACATCGTTTTGATCCCAGGGGGCCAATCCCCCATGTCAATACCTGCCGCCCTCGATTTAAACAGGGAACGGGCTGGGTGTTTAATTGCTGGTGCCTGAGGCCTGGCGCCCTTGGAGGGAAATGCCGACGGGATAACGCAATTTTTTACACCGCCACCCATCAATGCGGTCTCAGCTTTTGGGTGGTCCCACATTAATAGGGCATTGTGCCTAACCCGTACACGTGGGGGTACGGATGGTAAATTGTTTCTTTCGTCGTCACCGCAAACTCGAATATGTCAACCTCCAATTCCTAATCCACTCACACATCGCCCCTAAATTAAGACTAGAGGGGCGGGCGATAAACCCAGCATCCTATATGATTGTCCCAATCCTCTTGCCCCTTGATGGGCAAAATCCCCCCAATCCTTTTTATTCATAGATGTGCGCTGAGGGTCATATTGTCCTGAGTATTGACAGTTAAGCTCTATCTGATGCCTGAAGTTCCAATCCCTGGTGCTCTGGGGATTGTGGAAGTACCCCTACACCCAAACGCCAGATCCACTCTGACCCAGAGTAGGTCTAATTGTTAAGTCTCAATCCTATGGGGTTAATAGGAAAAAAAACGATTTTGAAAAAATGTGTTTTAAAAAACTTGAGTTTCCTCTCAAAAAACTGAGTACTCCATCAATAATGAATAAAACAAAACGCCTTCCGGCATTAATAAGCCAACAGGAATTGACAAGCCGTAAAATCTATCTCTATCTGATGAGCTGAAAGATTCAATCCTGGGGAAGTATGGAATACTGTCTTCATCAAACCACTAACTCCCCAGATCCTACTTGGACCGGAGCGGTAGTACCTGTTATGGGTCTCCAATCTATGGGTAATTAAATAAAAAAGAAAAAACGAGTATTATTTGGATTATTCGGACTATTTGTCCTCATCCTTACATTGTTATCTTGAACAGCGTTTCCTGTACATAGATAAATTGTTGTGTAGTTTGTTTTACTATAACCTCCACATAATTTTTTAAACTAATTTATTTATGTTAGTTTGTTTACAATCTTTTAAATTATTAATTTCTCTGAAGAAAAAAGTCAAGTTTGTATATTTTCTAAAACAATTTTTTTATAAATATAAATAGATACAGTAATGATAATTTAATTATTACAAAATTTGATTATGTTTTTACTTAAGAAGCTATTGCAAAATTCAATATGTGAATAGTATAATGAATTTTTGATTTAACTCTCCGCCTCTGCACTCTTTTTTTTTTTTTTGCGTTTCTTTTCATCTTTTTTCAATTGTGTTAAATTGAAACAGATTAACATTAATCGCTACGCGCGCTTCACCCTCTCTCTTATCTTTCCCATTCCTTTCTTTTCTTTCTTATATTTTTCTACGTTGCAATGTCCTTCTTTCTTCTCCTTTCTTTTATAATAAAAACGAAATGGTCCATTATTTTAGCTGAGATGAACGGCACTCATAGAATAAGAATTCGGTGGATATGCAGCAGCGCAGATAATTCAGGATTTACATTTTTGCATTTCATCCTTGGGACGATTTGACGGTCCTCATTTTTAACCAGAGGGTTCGTACGATGATAACGGTCGTACGAACACGATTTGTAAATTAATATATGGATTTTTTGAAAGGTTTACAGATTGGTCCCTTTTTTCTATTTAACCACAGTTCAAGGGGAAGTAACTCCCGTTTCCTTATTTCCGCCATTGGCATTTGACATTTGCTAAAATAAAAAATAAAAAAATCCTTTTCAATTCAGAAAGTAAAACTAATTAAGATTGATTTATTGGTTTTTAACTCTAAGACTACTTTAAACCACACACAGCGACTCTCCCAAGCAAAGTACAAAATCTGATGGTTTGTTCATTATAAATGAGCAGAAAGACTTAGATAGGGACCGGTATAGCTCAGTCGGTAGAGCGTTTGGCTAGAGACCACAAGGTTCCTAGTTCGATACCGGTCCCCGCCAACTCAGCGTATGAGTAGCACAGGGATCTGTGTGGTAAAGTAAGGAGCTGATGGTAGGTGTGGCGCTCCACCTCAGATGCAAAAAAACAATCTCCTTGGTCTAGCGCTATTGAAAAGGGGATAGACTCCCTCGCTGATTGGCTGATAACGAGATTAGGCCGCCCCGACGACTTTTTTACAATGATAATAGGACTTTATTTGAATAGAATGAGTTCTGAGGTGAATAGATAGTGAACTTTTAAATATCCCATCATACAGGTAAAAAATATTAAGAAAATTTGGTACAGCCGAGGTGGAAATTTGATAGTCAAAGAGGTAACGTCATGTCAACCATTCTGGGGTTATTCTATGCCTCCAGGTTTGGGAATGCCTTGGGGAGTAATATTTTAACATGTTGACTAAGTATTGGTCCACATATCTACCCCTATATATATTACTGATGTACCTAGCGGTAAATATATGTACCATTGCAAATATTTCCCTTTTATTTAAAACAATATTTAAAATATATACTTTTATAACATAGCAGTATCTACATATACTACTTAAAGAAGAGGGAAACAATGAAAAATTGTTATAACTAGAACTTTTATTAAAAAAAGTGATATAAAAATAAAACAAAAGCCAAACACACACACACACACACACACACACACACACACACACACACACACACACACACACCACACACACACAATATATTAATTTATTTATCTATATAACTTATAACCGGTTAAAAATCATTTTTTTAATATTATATATTGCTATTATATCATATTGTATGAAATAGGTACAGATAAATAGGTAATCTGAACATTAGCTACATAAATGAGAGTAACCTCTCCTTGTTTCTTTCACTTTGAGGAAGCCGTCTGTTTTGGTCGGCCATTTTCATATTCACCGTAAATCTACACTGAAAATACAAAATTGTTCGAATCAACACAACTGAATGTTTTAACATGAAAATATAAAATGTGTTCTTAATTGTGTTTGCGCATTATTTAAAGTGAACTTAATTGTTATTAAAACACATTTCATGATATTTTCGTGTTAAAACATGCAGTTGTATTGATAACGGTGAAATAAAAATGGCCGACAAAAACAGACGGCTTCCGCAAAGTAAAAGAAACAAGGGGAGGTTACTCTCATTTATGTAGCTAATGTTCAGATTACCTATTTATCTATATCTATTTCATACAATATGATATAATAGCAATATATAATATAAAAAAAATGATTTTTAACAGGTTATAAGTTATATAGATAAATAAATATATATATATGTGTGGTGTGTGTGTGTGTGTGTGTGTCGGTGTGTGTGTGTGTGTGTGTGGCTGTGAACGGACTCCTACTTTTGTTTTATTTTTATATCACTTTAAAAAAAAAAGGTTCTAGTTATAACATCTTTTCATTGTTTCCACCTTCTTTAAGTAGTATATGTAGATACTGCTATGTTATTATGAAAGAAACAAGGAGAGGTTACTCTCATTTATGTAGCTAATGTTCAGATTACCGATAAATACGTGTCAAATGTGTACCAACACGTAACACAGTCAATTTACTATTGGTTGGTATTGAATTATACCACAGAGGCGAGGTACATTATTGACCCACTACGTGTACCAGCAATACTTTAAAAACTGATGCAATAAAGGACATGTAGCAGCGTCAGTGAGGTGAAACTGCCATTTGAACAAACGTTGGTAATGTGTTAAATAAACTTCTTTTATGAAACTTACCAGTATCATATTTAACCTATGAATACATTTTGTACAAGAGACAAAATTTTATCATCTATTTATTTATTTATTTATATTTCAACATTATATGTAGCAATATTGGCCCACAATGTGTACCAGCAATACTTTCAAAAACTGATGCAATAAAGGAAATTTGATAACGTCTGTGATGAGAATCTGCTGAATGACTGGGGGGGGGGGGGTAATATTTTAAACCTGTGAGTTTGAGATTAAAGTTTAATATAATTGTATCATCCATTATCAGAATTATGATAGGAAAAAATTTTTTTCTATTTCTCTGAATTTTTGTCCAGTTGGACACATAGCATAGTGGATAAAGGAGTTAGATTAAAACAGTTCTAAGCGACTGTTATCTCTAGAATGCAGGTTCAGTCCTAGCCTGAGGCAGTAGTAACATAGAATAATAATTAACACAGCTTAACACCTATACCCAGCTATCGTTAACGGAATGAGAACCGTGGACTGAAGAAAGGGTTAGGTTCAAAGTTCCGTGATGGTTCCCAATTATGACAATAAGGTTCCCGAGTTCGAAAAGAAGTTTCCCGAGTCCCGGAAGGTTCCCGAGTCCGACAAGAAATACCTGAAGAAGACCGGAAGGAACATCGACCGAAACGTTGTACAGATAGCAATAAAGATGAGGATAATAGTCCGAATAATACAAAATATTTTCTTTTCTTTCGGTTTTTTACTTTCACTCCAAAGAGTCAATTGTTGTAGAACGAGAAATAAATCGTAACTTTTCTGCCCCGGGTTTGATGTAAAACAACATATAGTGGTGAAATTCCAATTCTGGAGCTCTGGGGCATGTGGAGTACCTCTTCATCGTCATTACTCCCAGGTCCACTGTTAGTACCTGTTAATGGGTGACATTTATTTGCATAGGAAAAGTGTTTACAGACATAAAAGCAAAGTGTTTGAGCCCCTTTGGCGATTGTCTTTTACAGTGGAGACAAACAGTTGGACTTACGTTTTCGAGTCGACTAACGAGTGAGAATTATGAGAGTGGAAAGATTCGGCTGAAAAAACCCAACTGAGTTTTGTGCCTGACATAATTTTCTAATAGCAATTATTGCAATCAACCACCAGAACAAGGGAAATAACTCAGAAAAAAACTGAAGTTATTTCCCTTGTTCCATTCACGCACATACACGAAAGAACAATGAAAAATTAGGTTATTTCCTATAACTCCAACATAAACAAAGCGGAACCACTCTTGACTGATAAATTATTTATTTATTTATTGATCTATTGGGAAAAAAGTTAGGGGTTAGGGTTAGGGTTAGGGTTAGAGTTAGAAACTTATAAAAATCCTCTGATATAATTATTCAGACTCTTATCTTTATAGAAAAAAGTAAAAATCGTTTTTTGTCCGTTCATTTTTTTTCTTATTTCATAAAATAAAATAGGTGGGGGATAGACCTCGAAAAGAGAAAAATCCCCTAATATATTTTAGGAAAAAACTATTTCAGACATATTTTCATCAAAAGGTAAGCAATTATGGAAATTTTCGTAAAAATCAAACCATTAATTGATTTTTCATAAAATTAAAAAAAATCCTCTCGTCATAACTTGTTTTTGGTTATGTTAAATTTCAATTGATGCAAAAAATGTAAACATTGTTTTTTGTTTATAATTTTCATTATTTCCGTAAGCTGAAAATTAAAAAAATAATCATCAGGAGTTTTTTTTAATGTTTCTTTTTTCGAATGAACAAAACATTTTCAAGATAATGTTAACCTTTATGCAAATTTTATTGTGTTAAATATAGGGGGCGGGGGTAAATTTAACAGAGAAAATTGGTGGTACCTATTATTCACCAATTATCACTAACAAGCCTCAACAACCCTCGATTCCCTGTTTAACGACTGCACGGAAAGAAAAGAAAAAAGTAAATAAATAAATAAAATAAAAATAAATGAATGAACACAAACAACAACAAAAAAAAAAAAAACAAGAAAAAGAAAAGAAAAAGAAAAGTAAAAAGAAATAAAGAAGTAGGTACCACCAATTTTCCCTGTGAAAATTTACACCCCCTTTAACATAATGAAACGGACTGTTTTACTTATTTTTAAAGATAACGGTGAGTAATTTTTCCCCGATCGGATAATTTGATATTTGAATTGACTGTTTTTCTTTGTAAAAACTCTTTATGTTCGTTATTTCTTTTTTGCGAGATTTAAAAAAAAGTTCAAACATATTTACGTTTCTTCCTTTAATATGGCCTAAACTGATCACATGACCTATTTTGGTGGTACTTATAAAGAAGAACAAAAAACGGAAAACGAAAGAAAGAAAAAACAACAAAAAAACAAAAAGGAAGAAAAAAAAAATAAAATAATGAATTAAAAAAAACGAAGAAAGAGAAAAAAAAAACCAAAAAAAAAAAAAAAAAAAAAAAAAAAAAGAAAGAAATAGAAAAAAAGAAGAAAGAAAAACAAAAAAAAGAGAGAAAAACAAAAAGAAAAACGAAAAAAGTAAAAAGGAAAGAAAGAAGAAAGAAAGAAAAGGCAGAAAGAGAAGAAAGGAAAAGAAAAAAAAGAAAAGAAAGAAAGAAAAGAAAGAACGCAAAGAAGAAAAAAGAAAAGAAAGAAAAAGAAAGAAGAAAGAAAGAAAAGAAAAGAAGAAAGAAGAGAGAAAGAAAGAGAAAAAGAAAGAAAGAAAGAAAGAAAGAATGAAAGAAAAAAAAGAACGCAAGAAAGAAAGAAAGGCAGAAAGAAAGAAGAAGAAAGAAAAGAGAAGAAAGAAGAAAAGAAAGAAGAAAGAAAGAAGAAAGAAAAAGAAAGAAAAAAGAGAAGAGACAGAAAGAAAGAATAGAAAGAAAGAAAGAAAGAGAAAAAAAAAAAAAGAAAAAAAGAAAGAAAGAAAGAAAGAAAGAGAAGAGACAGAAAGAAAGAAAGAAGAAAGAAAGAAAGAAAGAAAGAAAGAAGGAGAAAGACAGAAAGAAAGAAAGAAGAAAGAAAAGAAAGAAAAGAAGAAAGAAAGAGAAAAAGAAGAAAGAAAGAAGAAAGAAAAGAAAAGAAAAAGAACGCAGAAAGAAAGAAAGAAAAGAAAGAAAAGAAAGAAGAAAGAAAGAAAGAAAAAGACAGAAAGAAAGAAAGAGAAAGAAAGAAGAAAGAAAGAAAGAAAGAAAGAAAGAGAAAGACAGAAAGAAAGAAAGAAAGAAAAGAAAGAAGAAGAAAGAAAGAAAGAAAAAAGAAAGAAAGAAAGAAAAGAAAGAAAGAAAGAGAAAAAAAGAAGAAAGAAAGAAAGAAAGAAAGAAAGAAGAATGAAAGAAAAGAAAGAAACAGAAAAGAAAGAAGAAAGAAAGAAGAAAAGAAAGAAAGAAAGAAGAAAGAAAAGACAGAAAGAAAGAAAGAAAGAGAAAGACAGAAAGAAAGAATAGAAAAAAAGAAAGAAAGAAAAAAAAAGAAAGAAAGAAAGAAAGAAAGAAGAAAAAGAAAGAGAAAGAAAGAAAAAAGAAAAAAGAAAGAAGAAAGAAAAAAGAAAAAAGAAAGAAAGAAGAATAGAAAGAAAGAAAGAAAGAAAGAAAGAAAGAAAGAAAAAAAAAAAGCAAAAAGCAAAAACATACAAAAACAGAAACGAAAGAAAGAAAAAAAAAAAAGAAAAAAGAAAAGAAAAGAACGACCCCCCCCAACCAAAAAAAAAGAAAGGCCAGTCACGCATCCCCTGGGGGCAATAATCTTCACCCACGTTCGTTGGGATGATCTATGACAATTTTCTTCTAGGTTAACAACCAGCATAGGAAGTTGTTTTTAACACTGACACTCATGCAAATTTATACACCCCCCAACCACCCCCCCTCTCTCTCACACACGTACGCAACGCACACACGCATTCATGTACACATACACACATCACTATTCCAGCAATTCCAGAATGAACACTTATGCATAATTAATATTCATTAACAGTGATATGACTAATAAATAGCGGTAATTTTCACCTTTAGTTGGCTAAATTCCTAGCATATTTGCTTCCCCCTTGATTTAAAGGGACAGGGTTGGGTTTATTGCTCAGCGCCTGAGGCGCCCCCTTGAGGAGGAATGCCGACGGGATCCACGTAATTTTTACGCGCCCACATAAAAACGAGGCCTTGTGTCCAGCGCTCATAAGTGGGGTGAGAGGCAAATACCCTCACCCACATGTTGACTGTGGGTGGCGACTCTTAACGCTAGAATCCTGATGGCTGAGCCGTCCATAACATGCAACACTTTGGTTCTTTCATAGGCAAGACGAGCAGTCAGAGAGCAACCAACCCCGTCCAATCGGTTGGACACGTCTAACTCTAATTCAATTGGGTGAAAATTACCGCTATTTATTAGTCATATCACTGTTAATGTGTATTAATTATTTAGGCAATTAGAGTAACCACCCTTGACTTTCACTTTGAAACAAGACGGTAGCCATTTTGAAAGTGCCCGTGCGAAATATACAAATATTAGAAACTTTTCGAAAACAATACAACTGCATGCTTTAACAAAAAAAATATCATAAAATGTGTTCTTAATAACAATTAAGTTCATTTCAGATAATGCGCACGCACAATTTTATGCTAGGAATTTAGCCAACTAAAGGTGAAAATTACCTAAATACGTTATAACGCAACGCTACGACATATCCACACGAGTACTCTTTATACTTACAAACATTTGAATATTGTGAATTTATTGGGATCATACTAATCTTTTTTTTTGTCTTTTTTTGTTGTATGGTTGCCACCAGATATTGAACTCGGACCTCAGGGGTTTACCTGGCATATCACCCGTTAATATGATAGGATATGGGTTAAAATTGCAAATCGTCGTCAAAATTAAAACGTAAAAATTTGGTTTGGGCATAGATTTTAATGAATTTAATTATTACCAAGGACACGATTTCTGTTATTTTTTACTTAGCTTTTAACCGTTAGTTGTGTTTTTAACCGTTTTTCACTGGACGTTGTTTTCCTACAGAGGGTCGCAAGAGAACTAATTTTTAAGGGAGATAAATATTTTCCGAGAATCTATTAACATAAAAAAGCACGGATTATTACACTTTTGGTCATCCATACTTAAGAAAAGCACGTTATTGAAATAGAAAGTATGTTTTTTTGTTTGTACGTGTTTAAACATAAATCGTGTCCGTGGTAATAATTAAATTCATTAAAATCTATGTCCAAGCCAAATTTTTTTCCGTTTTAAGTTTGACGACGATTTGCAATTTTAACCCGGATTTCGTTAGATTCAAATTGGGTTTATCGGCTTCTAGTTATTCTTTTAAGTTACAATTTAGAGAGAAGAAATCTGCGTCGAAGAAAGCGACGTTTATGATGCATATTAGGTTTTCAGTCATAAATTAATTTGCTTTTTATGAATGAACGTGTTCAGAATTCTATCATTTGGATTCAAGTGCAGAAGTAATTTGCGCATGCGCGCGTGTGTGTTTCCAGGAGCAGCTGTTTTTTTCCCTTCCCTCTTCTTTCTTATTACATTCATGTGTGTGTGTCTGTGGGTAATCCTTAACTTTTTCCTCGTAAATTCCTAACTAATAAATGTTTTATTTTTCTTGCACCCGTTATTTTACAATAATAAATATATTTTCTTTATTTGTTAAAGAATAAAGAATAAATAAATATATATATTTGTGGTGTGTGTGTGTGTGTGTGTGTGTGTGTGTCTGTGTTTTCCAGGAGCAGCTGTTTCTTTTTTTCTTCCCTCTTCTTTCTTATTACCTTCATGTGTGTGTCTGTGTGTGTGTGTGTGTCTGTGTGTGTGTGTGTGTGTGTGTGTGTGTGTATATATATGTGTGTCTTCAGACACAGCTGATCTCTTTTTTCCTTTTTTTGCTGTGTGTGTCCGTGTTAGATATCTATGTGTGTTATGTGTGTATGAGCCGTGCCCATATCTGCTTGTGTGTGTGTGTGTGTGTATGTGTGTGGGGATCTAAACACACACACACACACACACACACACACACACACACACACACACAATTAAACAAATTACTAAAGCCTGCCTAATAATAAAAAAAAAGGAAAAGGATTTTAAAAAAAGGAGAAAAACAAAGGAAAAGAAAGGAAGAAAAAAGAGGGTAGGCCAAACCTGGAATGACACTAAGACATTGTTGGACAGACAAAGAGAAATACACACACACACACACACACACACACACACACACACAGAATTTTAAGGAAAAATTCAACAGAATGGACAGAACCTAACAGCAAGCTAACACATCCGGACGTTCAGAAATCTTCTGACGAAGAGATCTTTATCTCGAAATGTTAAATTTTATATCATGGGCCGGGTGAGCTCAGTCGGTAGAGCGTTCAGCTAGAAACCACAAGGTTCCTAGTTCGATACCTGTCCTCGGTATATATATATATATATATATATTATATATATATTATATATATATATATAAATGCAACGCTCTTCTATATAAGGAATGGAGCTCTCTGTGACGGCCTTTACACACAAAGCGATGTGTGTATTAAAACAGTTAAAATCCTGTAGGTAGCTTACAAAATGTCTAGCCACACTGAAGAGACTTGATAAGTCGAAACACGTGTCTGTGGATGACCATATATATATATATATATATATATATATATATATATATATATATATATATCTATAATGGAGATTGTGTGTTTTTTCTATCTGTAACCGAAACTATATTACTACTCAAGTTATAATTTCCTTAGGTATTCTACGTCACACTCTCCATGATATTGTTTTTATTTAAACTTCAATTATTAATAAAATTGTTTTATATGATTAATACTGTTGGCCTTATCTACATAGTATATTCCGCGTACCCCACTTGTACGTGTCAGGCACAGTCCCTATTAACGTGGGACCCACAAGCCGAAGCTCATGGATGGCAGGTGAAAATTGCGTCGTCCCGTCGGCAAAGGGGGCGGGCAATAAATGCCCCTTTAAATCGCCCCCTGGATCGACGCTATTAACTCGTAAGATCCAGGGCCGAAGCCACTGGACCCCCGGCCCGGATCTACATGATATTTACCGCGTACCCCACTTGTACGGGTCAGGCACAAAGTAAGCTAAAAAATTGCGTCGATCCCGTCGGCATTCCCCCTCAAGGGGGCGCCTCAGGCACTGGGCAATAAACCCAGCCCCGCCCTTTTAAATCGAGGGGGCAGGTGTTGCCTGGGGGGGATAGCCCCCTGGGATCGACGCTATTAACTCGTAAGATCCAGGGCCGAAGCCACTGGACCCCCGGCGTTGGCCATCTACATCATAATAATATACAATTGTATTATATATACAACAAAATGACAGTTTATTGTGTGAACTAATTTGCATATTGATTTTATTTTATATTAAATATGAGCAAAGGTTTCGGCGATATATCTTAAAAGAAATCGCTTTAATAAGAACAAATAACTGTAATTATATTCTTACTTCCTATTTTAACTTAATATTTAAATTAGGAAAATTTAGCAATGAAAGACAGAAGTGATGGAAGAGTAAGTTTCAGTTGTTCTATTTTTCAATCATACCCCCTCTGTTTCAAATCTTTTTATCTTCATTCTTATTTAGTTTCATTAGCCTTTCTAATTTATATTAATATTCTATTATATTAAAACCCAGGGTGCATATATTTGCTAGTATATATATATATATATATATATATATATATATATATATATATATCAGGCATAAAAACTTCTCTTAGATGCGGTGTATAGAAGTAAGGTTCTGATAATGATGCCACAGTGGTGGGTCTTATATACTGGATTTGAAGATGTCTACCTTTCTCCACATACTGTCGGATTTATTTCCTCTTATTTCTCCGAGAGATAGATAGATAGAATCAGGAAGATAGATAAATAGATATGAACAGACAGATAGATATTAACAGATAGATAGAAAGGTAAACGTGTAGAGAGAGGGGTGGAGAGAGAGAGGAGAAAAGGGTTACGTTTGCACCTAAACGCATAGAAACAATTCAAACCAAAAGTCCGACATTTTTATTCTCGACTTTGTCTCTCGGACAATTGTCGTAGATCAAACAGAAAGGAAACATTCTACTATGAATTGTAAACAATCATTTTTTTCATTCTCAATTCGATACAGAAATCTTCAATCAATAAACCCCGCCCCCCCACTCCTTCCTCTTTCACCAAATACCTTCTTTTTCCCTTTCCATTCATTCACGTTGACCCCTTCCTCCACAACCGCCGACCCCCCCCCCCCGCCCCACCGCGTCTATAGTTTCTTTGTTTGGGATTTTGATTGGACACAACGAAATCATATTTTTATCCCATTATTTTCCTGTGTGTTTTTCTTTGTAGCAAAGACAGGCGAGGTTATTAGTTGGATTAATATCCGGTCCTATTGTTGGCTGATAAAGCTTTCTTTCTGGAAACGAGGCTGAAATTGACACATACGCAAGGACCCTACGAGAATAGATACATTTTCAACTGCACACAACACACACACACACACACACACACGCACACACACACACAGACACACACACACACACACTCACACACACTCACACACACACACACACACGGGTACGCATCCGCCCTGTCGGTGGAGCATTAGAATACACCGACTGTACCTCTGCAGAGGGGTAAGACTCAATAGAGAGAGCCGCCCTGTCGGTGGGGCGTTAGAGTGCACTGCATCTCAGCAGAGGGGTAAAACTCCCCCAATGGGGCCACCTGTTGTCCGTGAGTGGCGACCCGTGATTCTTAAGGATAGAACCTAGGTGGATGAGCAGTTCATGACTTGCAATACTCCACTTTGGCCCTATCTTGGGGTAGACGGGCGGTCAGACAGACCCCCTTCGATCAATCGGCTGGTCACGTCAAGCCCTAGCACCTATATGATTGCCTTAACCCTATTGCCCTTATGGCAAGCCCCAACCCCTTTTTATCATATGGGTGCTAGAAGGCGGTAGCTGAGGGTCTACATGTCCTGGGAATGACGTTAAACTCTATCTGATGGTGAGGTTCCAGTTTTGGAGGTTTGGGGAATGTGGAGCACCCCTTCATCACCATTGCTCCCTGGTCCACTCTGACCCGGAGTGGTAGTACCTGTTAGGGTCCCATCTATGGGTTAAATAGAAAAACATGAGTTTATAAACAAAATTGTATTATGCATTAAGAATTAATTTATTTCACAACTTTGTCGGTATTAAATAACCCATCGAGGTTGATATGCCGTAAAACAAAACAGACCAAACGGGTACGCACACACGGGTACGCACACACGGGTACGCACGCACGCACACACGGGTACGCACGCACGTACGCACGTGTTGGACTTAAAAATAGATATCGAATTTGTAATGCGTCCCGTCGTACTGTAATGTTTAACAAGCTAGTGTACATTTTTGTTGGCATCCTTGCGTCTGCCAAAGACAATGGCGCAGTGTCCACATTTACTTTTCAACTGCATCTGCGTGAGTGGATGAACAGGCCAATTTTTGAATGGTAATCTCTGGTGCAGTGACTGCAAACAAACAGTGATGGATGCTCTTCCAATATGGGATCTACCGAATGGTTTCTAATCTAATATGTGATCTACCTATGTTTACATTCCAATATATGATCTACCCATTAACTACCCATTATTTTCCCATTAAACTAACCCTAAACCCTAACCCTAACCCTGTCTTCTATTTTCCTAGTAGATCACAAACCTTGGGTAGATCACATATTGGAAGAGCACCCAGTGATGCTTGCTGGAGTTGCTGTTGTCTCTCCTTCCTTCTGGCTCTCTTTTCTGTGGTGGCTTTTTTCTTCTCTTTTTCACTCCTTTTCGTCTCTTCTTTGACAAGGAGGCGACATTACTACTGCATAACAAGTTCGACCATCACTGGATGCCCCATGACCTTGTAACCTTGTGTCAAATGTAGGATTTATGGAACGCATTGAGTAGATAAGTGAAAACAATTTTTTTTATAGATATAGAGTGTGTATGCAAATGTTAAAGGAAATGCTGCCCTGTTGGCTGGGTTAATAGAATACACCGACTGCACCTCTACAGAGGAATAAAATCCCCCAGTCACCCAATAGGGCCAATATTTACTTACCCGCCACACCGGGTGTCCAGTGAGCTTCGGCCGTTGGATCGTTAAGTAAATCAATAGCGTCGATCCCAGGGGGCTATCCCCTCAGGCAATACCTACCCCCTTGATTTAAAGATGCAGGGTTGGGTTTATTGCTCAGCGCCTGAGGCGCCCCCTTGAGGGGGAATGCCGACGGTATCCACCCAATTTTTATGCACCCACATAAAAACGAGACCTTGTGTCCAGCGCTCATAAGTGGGGTGAGAGGCAAATACCCCCACCCACAGTCAATTGACTGTGGGTGGCGACTCTTAACCCTAGAATCCTGATGACTGAGCCGTTCATAACATGCAACACTTTGGTCCTTTCATAGGCAAGACGAGCAGTCAGAGAGCAACCAACCCCGACCAATCGGTTGGACATGTCTAACTCTAAGGTTGTTCAATTGGGTGACCACAGTAGGTACTGTATAGCTTGTCCTTTTTCTCCCCTTTCTTTATAATAAAAACGGAATGGTCAATTATTTAGAGGAGGTAACGACACTCATAAGAAATAAAAAATTCGGTGGATAAGCGACCTCATATAATCAGGACTGACATTTTTGCATTTCGTCTTGGACGATTTAGACGGTCTGATTTTTAACTATAAGGTGTTGCAAGATGGTAACAGTCGTACAATTAGGGAACACGAGTATTGATCTATAGATATTCCTGAAAAAAGGATATAGCTTTCGTTGAAATGTGTAATTATAGGTCGTATTGGGAGTTAAGACGCATTATTCTAAGAATGTTTTTATGTGCCCAAGACTCATCAAAGACACAAAACTCATTGAGGGAGTCCAGAGGAGAGCTACTAAATTAGTGAATAATTCAAAATCCCTTTCGTATGAAGAAAGACTTAGGAACATTGACCTACCAAATCTGGTTTTCCAACGTATAAGAGGGGATATGATTGAAGCCTACAAGTACACGCATGGTTTTTAATTCAACGAACTCTGACCTACTAAACATTGCTCAAAATACCTATACAAGGGGACATAAACTAAAACTCCTTACAAAACCTTGTAAAGCAAACGCAAGACAAAATTATTTTAGCTACAGAGTGGTGAATACATGGAATAAACTACCTTCAACAGTATTGAATGCCCCATCTCTAAACTCCTTCAAAGCAAAGTTGGATAATCTGTGGAATGATTATAAATATTCTGTGGATTTAAAATGAATACTGTTAAACTTCGCTTAATAAATTGACCTTGTGTCGCATCCTGCTCGTGTGGAGGGGTTGGTAAATAGATATATTAATAAGTGTACTTAAAAATTTAAGCTTCCAAATTTATTAAAGAGGCGCTCGTAACGAAATGATTATCGTCCTAGGAAGTGGGCGACTCTGCTACCAAAAAGAGAGAGAGAGAGAGAGAGAGAGAGAGAGAGGGAGATAGAGGGAGAGGGGGAGATAGAGAGGGAGAGAGAGAGAAGGAGAGAGGGAGGAGATAGAGAGAGCGAGAGAGGGAGAGAGAAAGAGAAGAAAGAGAGAGAGAGAGAGAGAAGAGAAAAAAGAGAGAGAGAGAGAGAGAGAGAGAGAGAGAGAGAGAGAGAGAGAGAGAGAGAGAGAGAGAGAGAGAGAGAGTCATTGGAATCTGTATAGTCATCATAGCTTGATGGTGATTTTTTAATAAAAATATATTTGTTTCATATGATAGAGGAGCGTAGTAAGAAATTCGTTTCGCTGTTTGATCCCATCAATGTTTATTTCTTTATATATATTTACAGACAGGGGTTAGGGTTAGGGGGTTAAGGTTAATGTTTACGTATTTTTTTTTGGAGGGGGGAGGGGTCGGTTGGTGCGTTGTTTACAAGTGAATGTCAAGCAAATAATGAAAGACGAAATTTTTTTTTTTTTTAACATTCAAACCGAATGACATTTTTTCGCTTTGTCAAGTGTGAAAAACGTGAGAAATATTTTATGAAGTGTTGAATTAAAAAAAAAAATTGTACTATTGGGAACAAATGGTCCTGAACGAACGTTTCATGTCATAATCCTTGCCAATACTGGTCTCTCCTTCCTTCTGGCTCTCTTTTCTGTGGCGGCTTCTTTCCTTTCTTTTTCAAATGCAAATGTTAAGTGAAATGCTGCCCTGTCTTCTTTTTTCCTAGTAGATCACGTGCCATGATTAGTAGATCAATAGTAGATCACAAATCTTGGGTAGATCACTTATTGGAAGAGCACCCAGTGATGTTTACTGGCGCTGCTGTTGTCTCTCCTCCCTTCTGGCTCTCTTTTCTGTTACGGCTTCTTTCTTCTCTTTTTCACCCCTTTCCGCCCCTTGTTTGACAAGGAGGCGACATTACTACTGCATAACAAGTTCGACCATCACTGGATGCCCCATGACCTTGTGACCTCGTGTCAAATGTAGGATTTATGGAACGGGTTGAGTAAATAAGTGAAAACAATTTTTTTTATAGATATTGAGTGTGTATGCAAATGTTAAGGGAAATGCCGCCCTGTTGGCTGGGTTAATAGAATGCACCGACTGCACCTCTACAGAGGAATAAAATCCCCCAGTCACCCAATAGGGGCACATATTGACCGTAAATAAATAGATACATATGGATCACAAATTGTGGAACAGTCCGGTTTGTTTTCTTCGTGAAAAATAAATTGAGATGGACAATGTCAAGAAAAGCAATGAATAAACTAGAAAATAAAAGAATGATAAAAAAAGAAAAGAATAAAAAAAAGAACAAAAAAAAGAAAAGAACAAAAATAAAAAATAAGAAAATAAAAGTATGACGTTAAACTGCATATAATGGTGAAGTCTACATTCTGAAACACTGGGGAGTGTGGAGTACCCCTTCATCGCTATTACTCCCAGGTCGACTGTGACCCGGAGCGGTAGTACCTATTAGGATCCCATCTTTAGGTTAAATAGAAAAATGTTTAAAAAATGAGTTTGAAGAAAAAATTGAATACCATAAAGATTCAATAAAACAAAACGTCTTCGGCATAAAATAACCCAACAAGAGTTGACATGTCGTAAAATCCAACCAGCCAGCCTTGCAAATACGTAAATAAAAATTGAAAGATAATTTTAAATACTAGCAAAAATATGCGACCTCTGGGTGTAAGTATTTAAGTTTTAATGTATAGAAATATATTAAACTGGAAGCGGCTACCCAGTATCGCCTAGGTAGAGGTATTGGGGAAATATCTCGTGT
>CM042164.1:16562493-16567493 GCA_023376005.1 Doryteuthis pealeii | reverse complement strand
TGTTTGTTTGTTTTCAATTCTTCATATATATACATATAATCTTTTTTTGTTTCTTTTTCTAATTTCGGAATATTATGTTTCATTCCTCTTCATTAATTTCGAAGATGCGAGATTCGCACGGACGGTCTTCACCCGGCAATTTTTCTTTTTCATACTGCCGGAACGCTGTTCCGTTAAATTTTTGAGACGCTCGAAATTTTTTTAAACATTCAAAATTCTATAACTCCTTTTTAGTGAGTTATCTCCCTTTCATCGCCAAATGTAAATAAAGGGATAATTCCTTTATATATACTAGCAAATATATGCCACCTCCGGGTGCAAGTATTTAAGTTTTAATATAATAAAATATCATGTTAAATTAGAAAAGCTAATGAAACTGAATAAGAATGCAGATAAAAAGATTTGGAACAGAGTGGGTATGATTGAAAAATAGAACAACTTTGAAACTAACTCTTCCATTATTTTCCATTACTCCCCTCTTTCATTGGTAAATTTTCCTAATTTAACTATTTAGTTAAAACAGGAAGTAAATAATAAAATTACAGTTATTTCTTCTTCTTAATGGATTTCTTTTAAGATTTATCCCCGAGATTTTTGCTCATATTCAATAAGATAAAACCAAACAATTAGAAATCAATAATACTAAGCATATATTTATTAAGATCAAATTTTTAAGATCAATATGCAAATTAGCCTTCCCATTCACACTGTAAACCGCTATTTTGTTGAATATATAAATACAATTGTATGTTATTAGTATGTAGATATGGTCAACAATTAATAATGTAAATCTATTTTATTAATAATTGAGGTTTAAATAAAAAATAAAATCATGGAGAATTTCATGTAAATAACAAAGGGAATTGTGACTTGTATAGTAATATAGTTTCGGTTACAGACAGACAAACCCACAATCTCCATTATGATAAGATATATATTTTTATTATTATTATTAATTCGGCAAATAATGTGATACAACATAAAGACACAAAGAAAATAAATTCACAATTTAAACTATATGAAATATACTCAACAAATCAACATTTTCAATTTGATGTAGATACTAGTTGACAGCCTAACAAAGCAAATAACAGGACAGCCTAATTCAAAGGTAATTTATTGTCAATATCAGTTCAAATCCGATTTTATTTATATTAAATATATTTAAATTACAGAAAGAGCTTTATTTACATTCCATTGCTTACGTCATATATATCTTAATCTATGTATATATTATTCTTTACAAATTACTTTGCTCTGTTTATAAAAATTAAACATTGAGCTCTCAAACGTGACCTGAACTTTGCAGCACCCAACAGTTGGAGGAAAGGACCAATTTAGAATCATCCTAATACCAAAGGAATTGGTACCCCACCAAAGAGTATATATATATATATATATATATATATATATATATATATGTGTGTGTGTGTGTGTGTGTGTGTGTGTGTGTAAGTTGAAAATGGAAGCGAATCCGATGGTACGTTGAAATGAAAAAAAAGGAAAGATAATATTGAATGGATAAACTAGGATTTGTTTTATTTTATTTATACTGACACGTGCTTCGGCCAGTAGCTTATCTATGCATGCATGTATTCTATCTATTATTATTATTTTAAATACAAAATAAAATAACAGTAATAGAAAAAAAAACTCTAGAAATGTTTAGTCTGTAACACGTGTCAGTAGAAATAAAATAAAATAAATCCTATTTTATCCATTCAACATTTTCTTTCCTTTATTTTTCATTTCAACACATATATATATATATATATATATATATATATATATATATATATATATATATTAAATAATCGCGGGGCTGCCTAAAGTCGTATCAGCAAGTCAGCGAGGAGTCTATCCCCTTTTCAATAGCGCTAGACCAAGAGATTGTTTTGCGTCTGAGGTGGAGCGCCACACCTACCATCAGCTCATTACTTTACCGCACAGATCCCTGTGCTACTCATACGCTGAGTTGGCGAGGACCGGTATCGAACTAGGAACCTTGTGGTTTCTAGCCGAACGCTCTACCGACTGAGCTAACCCGGCCCTTGCTTAATAATCTGACCTGTGCCGGAAAACATCTGGGAGAGCTGGCACTCAGCACCCCCAAAAAAAAACTAATCTCTCTGGTCTAGCACTAGTGAATGAGAATATAGTATTTTGCTGTCCGGCTGATACTAAAAATAGGCAACTCAGTAGACTTTGCTGGTAGGTATTAGATTGCTTTTTTTTAATACTAAATCAATGCTCTTGCGCTAAAATGGGTTAAACTGTATAAATAACATCCCTTTAACACAAAATCGATGATACAAATTGTTATATCCCGAGATGTAGGAATAACAAATGATAATAAAAATAGTGAAATATGTTTAACATATAACAATATTTGTAGAATAATCAAATCGTTTAAAAATGCTTTTTTCCATAAATCGAGAAAGTGCCTAATATTAATTTTTTTGGAAAAAGTGAAGAAGCATAACATGTTACACACCAGAAAGGGAAGAAAAAGGAGATACATACGTCAGAAAGAAAGTGGAGATAGATAGATTGATAGTGTTATATCCCAGATGTAGGAATAGCAAATGATAATAAAAACAGTGAAATATGTTTAACATATAACAATATTTGTTTTATTTATTCTCACTGAGGTAATTTTCACCTTTAGTTGGCTAAATTCCTAGCAAATAAGGCAATTAGAGTAACCACCCTTGACTTTCACTTTGAAACAAGCCGGTAGCCATTTTGAAAGTCTCCGTGCGAAATAAACAAATCTTAGAAGGTTTTTCGAAAACAATACAACTGCATGCTTTAACACAAAATATCATAAAATGTGTTCTTAATAACAATTAAGTTCATTTCAGATAATTTTATGCTAGGAATTTAGCCAACTGACTTTCACTTTGAAACAAACCGGTAGCCATTTCAAACCGGTAGCCATTTTGAAAGTCTCCGTGCGAAATAAACAAATCTTAGAAGGTTTTTCGAAAACAATACAACTGCATGCTTTAACACAAAAATATCATAAAATGTGTTCTTATTAACAATTAAGTTCATTTCAGATAATGCGCACGCGCAATTTTATGCTAGGAATTTAGCCAATTAAAAGTGAAAATTACCCTCACTGACAGGAAATACAGTGGGATGGTTTTGGATTGAATTCAACTGTGTGTATCCTGTGTGTGGTCACACATGGGGCCAGTCCTTGTCTTCCTGACTGACAGTCTTTGTCTGCCTGACTCTCTACTTGTCAGTTTTCTGTTTCACTGCTAGTCAGTGAGTATATCCGGTGTAGAATCGTTAGGGGAGATATATGACTTTCAAACAATGCCATAATAACAAATTATAGCAAAGCAAAGATAGATAAGACACAACAGAACAGCAAAGGTAGGGTGTGTAGAAACAGAAATGAGACAATCAACTATGTATTTAGCGGATGCAACTAACTTGCACAAAAGGAATACAAAACTAGGTAGAACTGGGTTGGAAATGTGACCCATTGGGAATTGTGCAAGAAACTGGGATTTTGAGATACAGACGGATCACCTTATCCCAGCCAGGAGACCAGACCTAGTATTGGTTAACAAGAAAAAGAGAGCTTGTTAACTGGTAGATTTTGCAGTCCCAGCAGATCACAGCGTGAAAATGAAAGGAAACGAAAAGATATACAAACACCTTGACCTTGCCAGAGAATTGAACAAATAATGGGGAAAGTGATACCATCTATCTATCTATCTATTTCTTTATTTCTCTCTCTCTCCCTCTCCCTCTCTGTCTCTTTCTCTCTCCCTATCTATCTATCTCTTTATTTCTCTCTTTCTTTCTCTCTTTCTTTCTCTCTCTCTCTATCTCTCTGTCTGTCTGTCTCTTTATTCTCTCTCTCTCTCTTTCTCTCTCTCTCTCTCTCTCTCTCTCTCTCTCTCTCTCTCTCTCTCTATGTATTAGAAAAAAACATTGAAAAATTGATGAATACCCATCAAGTATGAATAGAACAAAATGTCTTCGGCATAAAATAACCCAACAAGGGTTGACATGCCGTAAAATCCAACAAACCAAACCAACAAAGAAAAACCTCTGAAAAAGCAGGATGTGACACAAGGTCTTAAGCGGATTTAACAGGTTTAAATTCAGACGTTTCCTTTTCCTTGACCAATTACATAACAAATATTAAAGAGCACAGTCAACCCTACCATTTACCCAGGAGAGAATAGTTGGATGCATACCTTTCCCAAGGGTATTAGTACTATGTGAAATGTAAACGGTTTCGTCTAGGATTTGAACTCGAGTAGCCGAGTCTATTTCTTAACATTACACCACACGTGTAAAAAATAAACTTCTCCACACACCTGTGAGTAATATCTATCTCTCTCTATTGATTTGTTTGTTTGTTTGTTTTGTGTTTTACGGCATATCAACCTCGGTGGGTCATTTAATGCCGATAAAGTTTTTAAATAAAGTAATTCTTAAATGGATAGTCAGTTTTTTTTATAAATGCATTTTTTTATTTAACCCATAGATGGGACCCTAACAGGTACTACCACTCCAGGTCAGAGTGGACCTGGGAGCAATGGTGATGAAGGGATGCTCCACGTTCCCAAACCTCCAGAACTGGAACCTCACCATCAGATAGAGTTTAACGTCATTCCCAGAACATGTAAACCCTCAACCACTGCCTTCTAGCACCCATATGATAAAAAGTGTTGGGGGTTGCTATAAGGGCAATAGGGTTGGGAAAATCATATAGGTGCTAAGGCTTGACGTGACCAGCCGATTGATCTGGGGGGGGGGGGCTCTCTGACCGCCCGTCTAGCCTAAGTAAGGGCCAAAGTGTAATATTGCAAGTCATAGACAGCTCAACCACCTGGGTTCTATCCTTAAGCATCACGGGCTGCCACCCACGACCAACAGGTGGCCCCATTGGGGGAGTCTTACCCCTCTGCTGAGATGCAGCAAGTGCACTCTAACGCCCCACCGACATGGCGGCTCTCTCTATTGAGGAA
>CM042164.1:16552493-16557493 GCA_023376005.1 Doryteuthis pealeii | reverse complement strand
AATGAATTAAGAATCTAAATGTACACTTGAAAATTGTTTTTCGCTGGAAACTTTTGCACACACATAAATAAATACAAACAAATATAATTCAATAAAGATTAACCTGGGGCTACAAAATTGTGGTATCTAGTGTAGTTCGGACTTTCGTTCAAAGTTTTTAAAATTTTTTTTTATTTCTGATAAATAGATACCACCAATTTTCCCTGTGGAATTTACCCCCCCCCCCTATATTTAAGACAATGAAACTTGCATACAGGTTAATATTATCTTGAAATGTTTTTGTCCATTCGAAAGAAGAAACATTAAACAAACTCCTGATTTAAAAATAAAATTTTCAGCTTACGGAAATAATAAAAATTATAAACAACAAACAATGTTTACATTTTTGCACCGTTAAATCAATTGAAAATTTAACGTAGCAAAAAAACAAGTTATGACTAGAGTCTTTTAAAAAATTCTATGAAAAATCAATTAATGGTCCGATTTTCACGAAATTTCCATAATTACTTACCTTTTGATGAAAATATGTCTGAAATAGTTTTTTCCTAAAATATATTAGGGGACATTTTTTACGAGGTCTACCACCCACCTATTTTATTTTAGGAAATATGGAAAAAAATGAACCGACAAAAAACAATTTTTCCTTTTTTTCTATAAAGACAAGAGTCTGAATAATTATATCAGAAGATTTTTATAAGTTTCAATGCCAGAGCGTTTTTAGAAAAAGAAACATGAATACAGAAATCTGCTAATAAAATATCAATAAAAAAAACCGTGTTGTAAAAAAAAGGGACTGTTTTACTTATTTTTCAAGATAACGGTGAGTAATTTTCCCCTTGTCGGATAATTTGATCTTTAAATTAACTTCTTTTTCTTTGTAACAACTCTTTATGTTCGTTATTTCTTTTTTGCGAGATTTAAAAAAAAAAGAATTCAAAAATATTTAGGTTTCTTCCTTCAATATGGCCTAAACTGATCACGTGACCTATTTTGGTGGTACCTACTGATAAAGATGTTGACCAACACTCTACGGTAATCCCCAATATTAGATTAGTTATGCATTGACTACTGAACTTGGCTTAGATGGGATACAAGGCTTCAGTGTGCATGGGGCACCCAGTGAGGATCGAAATCCCTAACAATTAGCTTACTAAACATTAGACCATGTGAAGTGCCCAAATAGGTCTTTACTAAGCTTGGTGTAATGGTTATCGTCCTAGGAAATGGATACGGCGTAACGAGTTCAAATCCTGGACGAATCTGGTTGGACTTCCTATAGCAATAATACCCTTGCATGCAACAAACTATTCTACCTCCAGATATGAGTAAATAATAGGACAGAGTGGGCTCTTTAACCTTAGTTAGGCAACCATACGAGGAAAAGGAAAACTGAATTCGTACTTGATAAACTCCGCTTAAGAAATTGACCTTGTGTCACATCCTGCTCGTGTGGAGGGGTTGGGTAAATATATACAAGGGATGTTATGTAGATTCAAAGGAGGAGCATGGTATTAATGGTTGTCGTCGTAGGAAATGGACTCGTCGATCTGAGTTCAAATCCTGCATGAGACTGCATTTCGCATATCGCGAATACCCTTCGAAAAAATGTATGCATCCAACTATTCTCCTCCCAGCTATGGGTAAATGATAGGACAGTCTGGGCTCTTTAACCTTGGTTAGGCAACCATTCGAGGAAAAGGAAAACTCTGAATTTAGACTTGATAAACTCCGCTTAAGAAATTGACCTTGTGTCACACCCAACTCGTGCGGAGGGGTTGGTAAATATGTATTTATGTATTTTGTGTACAAATCCTGAAGCATTTGGGCACCCGGTGAGAACAGAACTCACTAACAAAGGTCTGATAATCTAGATTGGTAATCATTTGACCATATGTGGTGTATAAATAGTTATTTTGTGGGGATCAAATTTTAAAAAAAGACTCCCATGAACCTTTACCGGAAGAACCCTACGAGCATGTGCGGGGAAAAAGGACCCACTTCCGACCCACAAGAGAATCTCTCGGCCATTATGACTTAGGCCATGAGTGAGTCTAGACACTGCTACTGGCCAGGAGATATTTCCTTGCCACGTGGTGGCTATGACCGATGAATAAAGCCTAAATCATAAAACTACCTTTTGTCTTTGTCTCTTCCTTTTTCTTCCCTTGAATTCCTTTATCAGCGCAACCACCAAATAAGATGGGGTCAAAAGCAAACACAGTGAACACGCGGTAGAATGTTCGGCTAGGAACCACAAGGTTCCTGGTTCGATACCGGTCCTCGCCAACTCAGCGTATGAGTAGCACAGGGATCTGTGCGGTAAAGCGAGGAGCTGATGATAGGTGTGGCGCTCCACCTTAGATGCTAAAATAATCTCCTCGGTCTAGCGCTGGTGAAAAGGGGATAGACTCCCTCGCTGTCTGGCTGAAACCGACATTAGGCCGCTCCAACGACTTTACTTCTTTTTTTATACTTACCTTTTTACCTAAAATATTAAAACACTTGCGACCCGACAACTTACTAAATTTAGCTTAGATGTGAAACAAAGACAGAAACATGGGGCACTCGGTGAGAACTAAACTCACTAATAACACTGGTTTACAAAAAATATTTTTTGTCTGAGGCAAGAATGTGAATAGGTGTTTTTTACTAATTTGGGTGTCTGAATTCAAATTTATAAACAGTTTTGCTCTATCACCTCTAGTTTTCTGTCTTTTAAATAGTCTCATTTTAGTATATACAGAGTATATACGTGCTTATTTCAACAGTTGCAGCAGCTTATTACAGATAAAACAGGATAGATAAAGAACATTGACGGAATAAATATACTTGGATGACACAATGTACACAATTCATAGTACCGCAGACAGTTAGAAATGTGTTTTCTTAGATGATCTGCTGACTGCCAGTGCACTACTGGCTGTTGATTGAGACGTGTTGGCTACGCTTAACTGCCAAAATCCGTCTTGATATATAGCTATATATATATATATATAATGTAATGCTATCACTTACATTTATTGCATAACAACTAAAAAAGAAGACATAAGTCATACAATATTAGAAGTTAACCCTGAATGCATATACGCCTCTATGTACAGTATGTGTACAAAATATTTTTCTAAAATAAAAACTAGAGGTGATGAGTACTATAGAGATTGGCCCCTATATTTTTACGTTATGTAGAATTGACGAAATTAAAATAATTAAGTTTTCTTAAATAACTAGTTACAATGGTATGTCATGAGTTTAGAATTAGGTAAACAAAAGAGAATCGAATGAATATTAGTTTAGAAATATTTTAGAAACAATAGAAACAATGGTTTAAATTCCATGGGAAAATATGTACGCCATCGGAATGTACCAAAATCATTCGATATTGCATCACTGCAAATCACCTGATATTTGAGGAATATTTTAGCTTAATGATCACATAGACAATGACAATAGAAAAATTATAAAAAGGCCCATAGACCTGAAAAAGACAGGCAGTGGGAGCTTACGCTCTTCCCGACTCGACAGAGTTGGAGCTGATGCTCCTAACTCGACAGTAGGAGCGAAAGTTCTCCCCCAACATCGACACAATGGGGAAAAGTCGCTGCCCGAAGACACAAAATTATATATCAGGTTGGTCTCGTATTTTCGTTTATAATTCTCTCTCTCACTCACCAAACTTGGTCACTACAACACTCTCCAAACAAACAGGGTCCCTACAGTACAAACGGATTTCAAATCTGAATTCAACACCCCCAAATTAGGTTAAAACAGATATTTTTGTGCTTGCCTCAATTTCTTTGTAAACCAGTGTAATTAAACAAGCAATGTCCAGAAATGCATTGGAAAGTGATTTTACTACATAAATGCATTGGAAGTGATTTTACTACATAAATGCATTGGAAGTGATTTTTACTACATAAATGCATTGGAAGTAATTTTTACTACATAAATGCATAAGTGGTGATTTTTACTACATAAATGCATTGGAAGTAATTTTACTACATAAATGCATTGGAAGTAATTTTACATAATGCATTGGAAACTGAAAGTTTTTACTACATAAATGCATTGGAAGTAATTTTTACTACATAATGCATTGAAATTTTACACATAAATGCATTGAAGTATTTTACTACATAAAATGCATTGGAAGTAATTTTACTACATAAATGCATTGGAACTGATTTTTACTACATTGCATTGGAATAATTTTACTACATAAATGCATTGGAAGTAACCTCACCACCAAATCTGAATTCAGCTGCACACCCAAAATTAGGTTAAAACAGCTATTTTTGTGCTTCCTCAATTTCTTTGTAAACCAGTGTAATTTTCTGAATTGCATGCTATTGCACTACATAAAGTGTTTTAAAATCGGTTATGTGTGTGTCTTTAGAATTGTTCTATATTTAACAACCAGTTTTGAACATTTTTTACTCTTTATTCTTTCTGCCTAGCAAAAAAAAAAAGAAAATGCTTTTCTTTATTTAAATTCACTGAAAGTGTCACGGAAGAATAAAAGGAAATGAGAATGTCGACGGTGTCACTAATCGATCAGTTAAAATGAAAACAAACGAATTGGGGCTGTCGTTAAAGTCGCCTGGCCGAAATATGAGCTGACGTTTATTACGGTGAAAAATGTGCTCAAGTTTCTTCTTCTTCTTCTTCTCTTCTTCTTCTTCTTCTTCTTCTTCTTCTTCTTCTCTTCTTTTCCTTCTTCTCTTCTTCTTCTTCTTCTCTCATTAGATAGCTTTCTTCTTCTTCTTCTTCTTCTTCTTCTTCTTCTTCTTCTTCATTAGATAGCTTTTTCTTCTTCTTCTTCTTCTTCTTCTTCTTCTTCTTCCTTCTTCTTCTTCTTATTATTATTATTATTATTATTATTATTATTATATGAGGTTTTCACACCTGCCGTAGCTGGTGGTTATTGGAGGCTGGGTAACAGCAAGTTTCCCTAGGTCTCCAGGTCTCTTGTGGGTATTGCAAGTCCACCTCTAAGTGCTGTA
>CM042164.1:16479046-16552393 GCA_023376005.1 Doryteuthis pealeii | reverse complement strand
ATATATAACTTATATTATATATATTTATATATAATAATATATATATATAAACTATATATAATATACTATATATATATAATAGATAGGTAATATAATCTATAATACACCGGATTTACCAAAAACAATAATTTTTGTTCTAGAGGCAAGAATGTGAATAGGTGTTTTTTTAAAACTAATTTGGTTGTGCTGAATTCAAATTTATAAACTTTGCTCATATCATAAGTTTTTATGTTTTTGATACGTCCTCCTTCTTGTTATACAAGTATATACGTAGATATATATTCTGACAGTTGCAGCAGCTTATTACAGATAAACTGGATAGATAAAGAACATTTGACGAATAAATATACTTGGAAATGAACCATGTAATTCATAAGTAACGCAGACAGTTACAAGTAAAAAAGAAGACTATAAGTCACACAGTATTAGAAATTACCCTGGAATGCATATGCGCTTTAATGTACAGCTAGGTGTACAAATGTCAGTGTGCAATATATAAAAACCTAGAGGTGATGAGTCAAACGGATTTCAAATCTGAATTCAGCACCACAAATTTAGAGTTATATATTTTTGTGCTTATACATATATAGGAGGGGAAAGAGGAGATAAGCAAGCAAAATAGATGTTTTAACCTATTTGGGGGTGCTGAATTCAGATTTGAAATCCGTTTGTACTCATCACTCTAGTTTTTTAATATGCACACTGTACATCTTTGTACACTACTGTACATAAGGCGCATATGCATTCAGGGTTAATTTCTAATACTGTGTGACTTATGTCTTCTTTTTTTTACTTGTAACTGTCTGCGGTACTATGAATTGTGTACATTGTGTCATCCAAGTATATTATTCCGTCAATGTTCTTTATCTATCCAGTTTTATCTGTAATAAGCTGCTGCAACTGTGAAAATAAGCACGTATATAGTCTGTATATACGAAAATGAGACTATTCAAAGACAGAAAACTAGAGGTGATAGGCAAAAGTGTTTATAAATTTGAATTCAGCACAACCAATAGTAAAAAACACCTATTCACATTCTTGCCTCAGACAAAAAATTTTTTTGTAAACCCAGTTATTAGATTTTACACATATATATTAATATATATATTTATAATTTATATATATATATATTATATTATATATATATTATATATATATATGTTGTGTGTGTGTGTGTGTGTGTGTGCTGATTGCCACTTCTTCAGAAGAAGGTCATTTCTACAGTAGTTTTGTTCCCTTTAAAAAGAACTATTCTCCTATGGCCGAAAGTCAGTCATTCTTCAACATTCTTTTCTAGAATCAGTGAACTTATAAGTTATATTATATATATATATATATATATATATATATATATATATATATATATATATATATAGCCAGTGTAGGTTAGTTGTTTTTTATTATAATTCCTAATGCAATCGAATGCAAATATTTTCCCAGCTGAATAGAAACCTTTTTGAAAAATCTGTTCGTTTTGTAGTTCATATTGGATCATTTTATCTATAAAATGTTATTAATTACGGTGCATTCGTCTGTATCTAAAGCAGAGGTCAAACTGAAAATCATTTTTTCATACAGTAGAATGTTTGCTTTTGCAGGAGAAGGCTTTTAACACTTTTAATGTCAATAAAAAAAAAATTTCCTTTCGTCACATTTTATGATAGTCTCAAATCATATGCATATTAGTGTTTCAAATGCTTCAAAGCATTTTGTCGGCTGAAGAGGCGAGTCTGGTTCAACAGAGACATCTCTTTGAAAACTAAATGTCCAATATACCGTGCCATAGTTCTCTCAATCCTCCTGTACGGTGCGGAAGCCTGGACGGTAATACAAAGCGAATGCCCACAGACTACATGTCTTCTACATGCGTCACTTGCGTAGTATATTAAATCTCAAGTGGTGGCGAGATATTTCAAACAGGAACACCCTGAAGAGAACTGGCATGCAGGAAATACTTGTCCAACGCAAACCAGAGATGGTCTGGCCACTTAAACAGACTTGGGGATGACAGACTACCAAAGCAGATTCTTGTACTCTCAACTGAGCAAAGGACCACGTAGAATCGGTAGACCAAAGCTCAGGTACAAAGACAACATCAAGAGAAACCTGAAGGACTTTAACATTCCATAGGCAGTTTGGCAAGACGCACCAGAGATTGAATCAAATGGAAGAAAATGATTCGCGTGGTGTCATCATCGGATACGATGGACAGCAAGTAATAAGTTATTAGAGAAAGAAAAACAAAGTGTGGTGTGTGTGAGAGAGAGGGGGAGAGAGATATAACGAAAGAGAGACAAAAGAGACAAGCAAATAGACTGATAGAGAAAGAAGACATAAAAGAAGAGAGAAAGAAAGAAGAAAGAGAATGAGAGAGCGAGAAAGACAGAGAGAGAGAGAGAGAGAGAGGGAGAATGGGAAGACAGACAGTCAGAGAGAGAGAGGGAGAGAGCGCGCGAGGAAGACAGACAGTCAGAGAGAGAGAGAGAGAGTGAGAGTCACAGAAAGAGAGAGGAAGACAGAGAGAGAGAGAGCGAGATGAGGAAGACAGTCAGTCAGAGAAAGAGAGACAGACTGACAGTCAGAGAGAGAGGGGGGAAGACAGACTGTCAGAAAGAGAGGGAGAGGTAAGAGGAGAAAGAAAGAATGAGACAGAGACAGACAAATAGACTGATAGGGAGAAAGATGGGGAGACAGACAGTCAGAGAGAGAGAGAGAGAGAGCAAGGAAGCAAGACAGTTCCAGAGAGACTGAGAGAGGGGAAGACAGACAGTCAGAGGGAGAGAGAGAGGAGAGGTAGAAGAGAAGAAAGAATGAGAGACAGAGACAGACAAATAGACTGATAGAGAGAGGGGAGAAGAGGGGAGAGACAGCGAAAGATAATCATTGTGTTCTCGCTGTAACATAATACATACACGTTCATACGTTTATTCTCCTAGTGAATTCAGAATAGAGTGACACTTTCGTTGCCCTTACTCCCAAGTTCCTCCGACCCGGCGTTGATAGGCAGGGCCCATGTCCGTCTGTGGCAGAAGAATCACCGACTGCACCTCTGCAGAGGAGTAAAAATCCCCCCCCCCCATGGGATCCACCTAATGGCCTTGGGTGGCGACCTGTGATGCTTGGTGACTGAGCTGTCCATGACACAAAACATTCCACTTTGCCTTATTATATGTCACCAACAGCCTGTCGACTGGGGGTCGTAGAATATACTGACTGTACCTCCACAGAGGGTAAAATCTCCCCAACGGGGAGTGGGTGGTGCACGCGATGCTTAAAGACGGAATCCTGCTGGCTGAGCAGTCTATAATGCAATAACTCTACTTTGGCTACACTGGCGACCCGAGACGCTCTCGATCAATCGGCAGTCACATAAAGCCTATCACCATATGATTGTCCCGTCAACCTTATGGCAAACCTCCAACCATTTTTACCATATATGTGCTAGAAGGATGCGCGTGATCTAATGGTTAGAGGTAATAGGAAATGGACTCGTCGACCAGAGTCCAATTCCTGGACGCAAACTGTTTGAATTTCACGTAGCGCTAATACTCCTGGGAAATGTATGAATCCATTCTCCCTCCAGCTATGGGTAAATAGCAGGGCAGATGTGTCTCTTTAACCTTGGCTTGGTAACCAGTCTAGGAGAAGGAAAACTCTTAATTCAAACCTGTTAACTCCTTAAGAAATTGACCTTGTGTCGCATCCTACTCGTGCGGAGGGGCTGGTAAATTATTATATGCGCTAGAAGGAGTGACTGAGGGTCTTAGTGTCTGGGTATGACTTTAAACTGCATCTAATGGAGAAGTTACAGTTCGGGAGCTCTGGGGGACTGTGGGTATCCTACCTTGCCATTACACTCAAACAATGTTTTTAAAAAGAAGAGTAATAAAAAATTGAATACCCAAGAATGAATAAAATCAAAACATCTTCGGCTCAAAATAACCTAAGGGTTGACAAGATGTAAAACAACCAACAACAACAACCATCCAACAGGTTACATACCGGTTCTCGAGTTATTAAAAAGGCTGATCCTTTCTAAAATCGACCTCCATACACAAGAAACAATATGTCCCCCATGTTTATATACGTATACAAACGGACAAAAGTTTCTTTGATTTTATTCAATGGAAATAATTCCATTATTTTATTTTCAGTTCTTTTCCTCGTTTGCCATTATTATTATTATTAATTATTATATTATTATTATTATTATTATATTCAATGCAAACGCAAGTTCTTTTTGTTGAACACTCAATATTCTATTTCATTTTTTATATTGAACTAGAATCGGCTACAAGGCGTCGCCGAGTACAACATCGCCTGGGTACAGGTGTCTGGATACAGGCGTCGTCTGGGTAGCAGGCGAGGGCAAAAGTTATTCTCACAGATCCATTGTTACTGCATCACGTGTTTGGATTCTCGCAGGATGCCCCTTGAACCTTGTGACTCCTAGGCTGATGCTCTATCGACTGAGCTAAATCGGTCCCCATATAATAATAATATAATATAATAATAATATATATTAATAATAATTCTCTGGGACAAAAAGAACGGATCACCCTATCCGGCCAGGAGACCAGACCTAGTGTTGATTAACAAAACAAAAAAAAGAGATCGTGTCAACTGGTGGACTTTGCGGTCCCAGAGATCACAGGGTGAAACTGAAGGAAATGAAAAGAATGGATAAATACCTGGACTTGCCAGAGAATTGAAAAAGCTGTGGAACATGAGTGAAAGTGTACCAATTGTAGTTGGTAACTTGGAACGGTCCCAATAACTTGAGGAAAAGACTGGAGGATCTGGAAATCAGAGAAAGAATTTGAGACCATCCAGACGGCTAGAATACTCAGAAGAGTCCTGGAGACCCAAGGAGACTTGTTGTCACTAAGACTCAGTCTTTTCCTCAAGTTTATTGGACCGTTCCAAGTGTACCAACTACAATTGGTATCACTTTCACTCATGTTCCACAGCTTTTTCAATTCTCTGGCAAGGTCCAGGTATTTATCCATCTTTTCATTTTCCTTCAGTTTCACCCTGTGATCTGCTGGGACCGCAAAGTCCACCAGTTGACACGATCTCTTTTTTTTTGTTTTTGTTAATCAACACTAGGTCTGGTCTCCTGGCCGGGATAGGGTGATCCGTCTTTTTTTGTCCCAGAGATTATTATTATTATTATTATTATTATTATTATTATTATTATTATTATAGGGACCGATTTAGCTCAGTCGATAGAGCATCAGCCTAGGAGTCACAAGGTTCAATGGGGCATCCTGCGAGAATCCAACACGTGATGCAGTAACAATGGATCTGTGAGAATAACTTTTTGCCCTCGCCTGTACCCAGACGACGCCTGTATCCAGGTGACACCTGTACCCAGGCGATGGTTGTACTCGGGCGACGCCTTGTAGCCGATTCTAGTTCAATATAAAAAATGAAATAGAATATTGAGTGTCAACAAAAAGAACTTGCGTTTGCATTGAATAATAATAATAATAATAATAATAATAATAATAATAATAATAATAATGGCAAAACGAGAAAAGAACTGAAAATAAAATAATGGAATTATTTCCATTGAATAAAATCAAAGAAACTTTTGTCCGGTTTGTATTACGTATATAAACATGGGGGACATATTGTTCTTGTGTATGGAGGTCGATTTTTAGAAAGGATTCAGCCTTTTGAATAACTCGAGAACCGGTTATGTAACCTTGGTTGGATGGTTGGTTGGTTGGTTGTTGTTTTTTACATCTTGTCAACCCTTAGGTTATTTTGAGCCGAAGATGTTTTTGATTTATTCATTCTTGTTGGGTATTCAATTTTTTTATTACTCTTCTTTTTAAAAACATTGTTTGATGTGTAATGGCAAGGTAGGGATACTCCACAGTCCCCAGAGCTCCCGAACTGTAACTTCTCCATTAGATGCAGTTTAAAGTCATACCCAGGACACTAAGACCCTCAGTCACTGCCTTCTAGCGCATATATATATTTACCAGCCCCTCCGCACGAGTAGGATGCGACACAAGGTCAATTTCTTAAGCGGAGTTTAACAGGTTTGAATTAAGAGTTTTCCTTCTCCTAGACTGGTTACCAAGCCAAGGTTAAAGAGACACATCTGCCCTGCTATTTTACCCATAGCTGGAGGGAGAATTGGATTCATACATTTCCCAGGAGTATTAGCGCTACGTGAAATTCAAACAGTTGCGTCCAGGAATTGGACTCTGGTCGACGAGTCCATTTCCTATTACTCTAACCATTAGATCACGCGCATCCTTCTAGCACATATATGGTAAAAATGGTTGGAGGTTTGCCATAAGGTTTGACGGGACAATCATATGGGTGATAGGGCTTTATGTGACTGGCCGATTGATCGGAGAGGGCGTCTCGGGTCGCCAGTGTAGCCAAAGTAGAGTATTGCATTATAGACTGCTCAGCCAGCAGGATTCCGTCTTTAAGCATCGCGTGTCACCACCCACTCCCCGTTGGGGAGATTTTACCCTCTGTGGAGGTACAGTCAGTATATTCTACGACCCCCAGTCGACAGGGCTTGTTGGTGACATATAATAAGGGCAAAAGTGGAATGTTTGTGTCATGGACAGCTCAGTCACCAAGCATCACAGGTCGCCACCCAAGGCCATTAGGTGGATCCACTGGGGGGGGGGGATTTTTACTCCTCTGCAGAGGTGCAGTCGGTGTATTCTTCTGCCACAGACGACATGGGCCCTGCCTATCAACGCCGGGTCGGAGGGAACTTGGGAGTAAGGGCAACGAAAGTGTCACTCTATTCTGAATTCACTAGGAGAATAACGTATGAACGTGTATGTATTTATGTTACAGCGAGAACACAATGATTTATCTTTCGCTGTCTCTCCCCTCTTTCTCCCCTCTCTCTATCAGTCTATTTGTCTGTCTCTGTCTCTCATTCTTTCTTTCTCTTCTTACCTCTCCCTCTCTCTCTCCCTCTGACTGTCTGTCTTCCCCTCTCTCAGTCTCTCTGACTGTCTGTCTTCCTTGCTCTCTCTCTCTCTCTCTCTGACTGTCTGTCTCCCCATCTTTCTCCCTATCAGTCTATTTGTCTGTCTCTGTCTCATTCTTTCTTTCTCCTCTTACCTCTCCTCTCTTTTCTGACAGTCTGTCTTCCCCCTCTCTCTCTGACTGTCAGTCTGTCTCTCTTTCTCTGACTGACTGTCTTCCTCACTCTCGCTCTCTCTCTCTCTGTCTTCCTCTCTCTTTCTGTGACTCTCACTCTCTCTCTCTCTCTCTCTCTGACTGTCTGTCTTCCTCGCGCGCTCTCTCCCTCTCTCTCTCTGACTGTCTGTCTTCCCATTTCTCCCTCTCTCTCTCTCTCTCTCTGTCTTTCTCGCTCTCTCATTCTCTTTCTTTCTTTCTTTCTCTCTTTCTTTATGTCTTTCTTTCTCTATCAGTCTATTTGCTTGTCTCTTTTTGTCTCTCTTTCGTTATATCTCTCTCCCCCTCTCTCTCACACACACACACTTTGTTTTTCTTTCTCTAATAACTTATTACTTGCTGTCCATCGTATCCGATGATGACACCACGCGAATCATTTTCTTCCATTTGATTCAATCTCTGGTTGCGTCTTGCCAACTGCCTATGGGAATGTTAAAGTCCTTCAGGTTTCTCTTGATGTTGTCTTTGTACCTGAGCTTTGGTCTACCGATTCTACGTGGTCCTTTGCTCAGTTGAGAGTACAGAATCTGCTTTGGTAGTCTGTCATCCCCAAGTCTGTTTAAGTGGCCAGACCATCTCTGGTTGCGTTGGACAAGTATTTCCTGCATGCCAGTTCTCTTCAGGGTGGTCCTGTTTGAAATATCTCGCCACCACTTGAGATTTAATATACTACGCAAGTGACGCATGTAGAAGACATGTAGTCTGTGGGCATTCGCTTTGTATACCGTCCAGGCTTCCGCACCGTACAGGAGGATTGAGAGAACTATGGCACGGTATATTGGACATTTAGTTTTCAAAGAGATGTCTCTGTTGAACCAGACTCGCCTCTTCAGCCGACAAAATGCTTTGGAAGCATTTGAAACACTAATATGCATATGATTTGAGACTATCATAAATGTGACGAAAGGGAAAATTTTTTTTTATTGACATTAAAAGTGTTAAAAGCCTTCTCCTGCAAAAGCAAACATTCTACTGTATTGAAAAATGATTTTCAGTTTGACCTCTGCTTTAGATACAGACGAATGCACCGTAATTAATAACATTTTATAGATAAAATGATCCAATATGAACTACAAACGAACAGATTTTTCAAAAGGTTTCTATTCAGCGTGGGAAAATATTTGCATTCGATTGCATTAGGAATTATAATAAAAAACAACTAACCTACACTGGCTTATATATATATATATATATATATATATATATATATATATATATATATATATATATAACTTATAAGTTCACTGATTCTAGGAAAAGAATGTTGAAGAATGACTGACTTTCGGCCATAGGAGAATAGTTCTTATTTAAAGGGAACAAAACTACTTGTAGAAATGACCTTCTTCTGAAGAAGTGGCAATCAGCACACACACACACACACACACACATATATATATATATATATATATATATATATATATATATATATATATATATACATATATATATATATATATATATATATAGTGTAATATATCTATAATAACACTGGTTTACAAAAAAATATTTTTTGTCTGAGGCAAGAATGTGAATAGGTGTTTTTTTACTAATTTGGTTGTGCTGAATTCAAATTTATAAACACTTTTGCTCTATCACCTCTAGTTTTCTGTCTTTTGAATAGTCTCATTTTCGTATATACAGACTATATACGTGCTTATTTCTACAGTTGCAGCAGCTTATTACAGATAAAACTGGATAGATAAAGAACATTGACGGAATAAATATACTTGGATGACACAATGTACACAATTCATAGTACCGCAGACAGTTACAAGTAAAAAAGAAGACATAAGTCACACAAGTATTAGAAATTAACCCTGAATGCATATGCGCCTTTATGTACAGTAGGTGTACAAAATGTACAGTGTGCATATCTAAAAAACTAGAGGTGATGAGTACAAACGGATTTCAAATCTGAATTCAGCACCCCCAAATTAGGTTAAAACATCTATTTTTGTGCTTGCCTCAATTTCTTTGTAAACCAGTGTTATTATATATATAATATATCATCTTTTTTTTTTTTTAAATACATAACCTTTTTTTCTCCTTGACTAGTTTCATATTGTCCTGAAGAAGGTTTTTTTATAAACCGAAATGTTCGAACATCGACACTACGACTAATAAATTTCCATCCATTGTAACATCACGTGTTTGTTCTACATTTCTCCACATTACATGTTATGTATATTATGATAATCCGGCCGGGTTAGCTCAGTCAGCTAGAAACCATAAGGTCCCTAGTTCGATACCGGCCCTCGCCAACTCAGCGTATGAGTAGCGCAGGGGATTGGTGCGGTAAAGTAAGGAGCTGATTGTAGGTGTGGCGCTCCACCTCAGACGCTAAAATAAACTGCTTGGTTTAGCGCTAGTGAAAAGGGGATAGACTCCCTCGCTCTATGGCTCATACCGACATTAGGCCGTCCCGACGATTTCTTTTTATATTATGATAATGTGAAACTGGAAATTCGTCACGTACCCAGGATACACCTTTGATTGGGCAAACCTCTCTGTAGGTGATACATATATCTATCGGTAATTATGAACTTTAGTTGGCCAAATTCCTAGCATAAAATTGTGCGTGCGCATTATCTGAAATGAACTTAATTGTTATCAAGAACACATTTTATGATATTTTTTGTGTTAAAGCATGCAGTTGTATTGTTTTCGCAAAAGTTTCTAAGATTTGTTTATTCAGCACGGAGACTTTCAAAATGGCTACCGGCTTATTCCAAAGTGAAAATCAGTTGGCTAAATTCCTAGTATAAAAATTATCTGAAATGAACTTAATTGTTATTAAGAACACATTTTATGATATTTTTTGTGTTAAAGCATGCAGTTGTTTTGTTTTCGAAAAAGTTTCTAAGATTTGTTTATTCCGCACGGAGACTTTCAAAATGGCTACCGGCTTGTGAAAATCAGTTGGCTAAATTCCTAGTATAAAAATTATCTGAAATGAACTTAATTGTTATTAAGAACACATTTTATGATATTTTTGTGTTAAAGCATGCAGTTGTTTTGTTTCGAAAAAGTTTCTAAGATTTGTGTATTTCGCACGGAGACTTTCAAAATGGCTGTCGACTTGTTTTAAAGTAAAAGTCAGTTGGCTAAATTCCTAGCATAAAAATTATCTGAAATGAACTTAATTGTTATTAAGAACACATTTTATGATATTTTTGTGTTAAAGCATGCCGTTGTTTTGTTTTCGAAAAAGTTTCTAAGATTTGTTTATTTCGCACGGAGACTTTCTAAATGGCTACCGGCTTGTTTCAAAGTGAAAGTCAGTTGGCTAAATTCCTAGCATAAAATTATCTGAAATGGACTATATGTATATATATATCTTATTATAATGGAGATTGTGGGTTTGTCTGTCTGTAACCGAAACTATATTACTATACAAGTCACAATTCCTTTCGTTATTTACATCATATTCTCCATGATTTTATTTTTATTTAAACCTCAATTATTAATAAAATTGTTTTACATTACTTACACTGTTGACCATATCTACATACTAATAACATGCAATTGTATTTATATATACAACAAAATAGAGGTTTACAGTGTGAATGGGAAGGCTAATTTGCATATTGATCTAAAAAATTGATTTTGATAAATATATGCTTAGTATTATTGATTTCTAATTGTTTGGTTTTATCTTATTGAATATGAGCAAAAATCTTTTCAATAAATCTTAAAAGAAATCCCTTAACAAGAAGAAATAACTGTAATATTATTCTTTACTTCCTATTTTAGCTAAACATTTTAATTAGGAAAATTTACCAATGAAAGACGGGAGTAACGGAAAATAATGGAAGAGTTAGTTTCAAAGTTGTTCTATTTTTCAATCATACCCCCTCTGTTCCAAATCTTTTTATCTACATTCTTATTCAGTTTCATTAGTCTTTCTAATTTAATATGATATTTTATTATAAAATTTAACTAAAATACTTGCACCCGGAGGGTGCATATATTTGCTATTATTTTTAATTTAGTAATGGTTATTCTTTACAATAAGACTATTTATTTATTTATTTTTTCTTAAAAGACGAGTTGCATAGAAAAAGGACAGAGAAACAATAATGGCTGAAAAACCTCTCTTTCCTCCGACCAACTACAACATATTTCCGTGGCATCTGTCTATATTACAACTGCCTCTATCAACATTTAAATACCATCACCAAAGAAACAGTACATCCCTCTAAATAAAAATATCATAAAATGTGTTCTTAATAACAATTAAGTTCATTTCAGATAATGCACACGCACAATTTTATGCCAGGAATTTGGCCAACTAAAGTTCATAATTACCTATCTATCGTATCTATCTTGACTTTAGATAACCGAGTCTAAAGTGTAAATATCAATGGATAATGTATCGTACATAAAAACCCCAATGGGGCCACCTGTTGGTCGTGGGTGGCGACCCGTGATGCTTAAGGATAGACCCCAGGTGGATGAGCAGTTCATGACTTACAATACTCCACTTTGGCCCTATCTTGATCAATTGGCTGGTCACGTCAAGCCCTAGCACCTATATAATTTTCCCAACCCTATTGCCCTTATGGCAAGCCCCAACCACTTTTTATCATATAAATGGGGAATGTGGAGCACCCCTTGATCACCATTGCTACCTGGTCCACTCTGACCCGGAGTGGTAGTACCTGTTAGGGTCCTATCTATGGGTTAAATAGAAAAACATAAGTTGATAAACAAAATTGTATTATCTATTAAGAATTGATTTATTTCAAAACTTTATCGACATTAAATGACCCACTGAGGTTGATATGCCGTAAAACAAAACAAAACATAAAGAACACACATGAAAAGAAAAAGAAAATAAAGGCCTACCTAGGCGCGGCGGGGTGGTGCTGGAAATACGGCCAAGTCAAGATTAAAAACTCCGGTTTCCGCTAGATCACATAAGTTAAGCAGTGATTGCCGGAGCCTGCTCCAGAGCGCTTCGGCCTCTGGGGTGGCTAGGTAATAAAATTAACAGCGTCGATCCCGGGGGGCTATCCCCCCAGGCAATACCTGACCCCTTGATTTAAAGGGGTAGGGCTGGGTTTATTGCCCAGCGCCTGAGGCGCCACCCACGACGGGGAATGCCGACGGGATCGACGCATTTTTTGTGCCTACCACCCATAAGCTTCGGCTTGTGGGTGGGCCCACGTTAATAGGGCCTTGTGCTTAACCCGTACAAGTGAGGTACGAGGTAAATATCCAGAAGTTAAGCGGCGACGAGCTTGTTCAGTACTTAATTGGGTGCCCACTTTAGCAACAGCAGGTACTGTAAGCAACATGAGTCTTTTTCTGTTCATCAAAATTACTTGATTCTGCATTAAATGACTCAAAAGAGGGTGGATTTGCAATATCAGATAATTGTTGTATTTACGAGGGACACAGGGAAACTGTTCGTACGGCTATTGGCAACACTGTTGTGTTTGTTGTGCATGCGCCTGTCCTTGCCCCTTTATGCGCCTCACTATAACGTTTAGTCTCGGCTTAGCAGTCCTTTCTGATGGAGCTCCCGATTGACGCAACCGCTAAGCGAGAAGTTCGCGCAGCTATAAAAGGCATTAAACCGATTGAGATTCATCGCCAATTAACGAGGCTGGAAAACATGCTCATGTTGATATCTTTTCAAAAGTTTAAGCTAAGGTTTCTGAAAGTGGCCTACAATAAACCCCCTGGGGTCTATACGACAATTCAGGGGTCTGTGACTATTCAGACGACTACAAGGAGTCTATGAAAACTACTAAGTAATTAGAAGAAATTTATTCCACAAGAATCCTGGGTAACATACTCGTATTGATATATCTTGATAAGTTTAAGCCAGAGTTTCTCAAAGTGGTCTACATAAAGTCCCTGGGGTCTATACAAGTATTCGAGGGTCTACAAGGGGTCTATGGAAACTACTAAGCCTTCTTGTCAATTAGAAGAGATTGATTCCACAAGAATCCTGGAGAACATGTTCATGTTGATATATTTTCAAAAGTTTAAGCTCAATATTCATAAACTTATGAAAAGTCATCAGCTTCCCCCATCACATTAGGAAATGTGTTTCCTTGGTAAGTTATTAAGTATTAAATATTTGCAACTCTTTTTTACATGTTATGCTTACTTTACTGTTTAATTACGATTATTTTACAATTAACAGTTTTACATAAACGTTTGTGCAGAATTCATTAATTACACAATTGGTTTCAATAAAATAACTGTGATACATAAGGAATCTATGATAGGTCAATCAAATTTTTGTAGGTGTCTACGGACTTAAAAGTTTAAGAATCCTTGATCTAGCGGGAACCGGTACTTTTCAGCATGACTTGACCGTGACAAAATAAATAAAAAGGAGGGCAAGCTTCAGAGGACGTGTGTTACATAATTTGTGGGTAGCTTACGAATTATGTCTGTAAGTGTAGTTGGATTTTGAATTAAAATTCGTTGAAATTTAAAATCGGAGGGGGTTATATTATTGATAGGTAATGACCTTTAGTTGACCCGCACCCCGGTTTCCAATAATAGGAGCGTGAGAACGGAAATTAAGTTTAGTTAGATTTTGGCCATTAGTAGAGAGGAGCAGACGCATGGGTCATTTGCTCCTAAGATTTTGAATTAAAATTCGTTGAAATTCAAATACGGAGGGGTTTATATTATTGATAGGTAATGGCCTTTAGTTGAATATAACTTAACTGTACTCCAGTTAAGGTGGAGATTGCTTTAGTATTTATTGTTGATTGATCCAGGGGGGGGGGGTAACTATGTCTGACTTTTTCCACTGTGGAGCCTCTGAAGTGGAACCTACAAAATTCGGACCATAATACCTTTAGGCACCCCTTTTTAATCTCGATTAAGAAAGGACCTGATTGGACCACCCTGTATATTAATTGGCTTTTAGTTGATAATAAAGAAATTAATGATAGCAAGCGTCAATTTGTTCTCTTAATGTCGAATAAGGATTTAAAGACTAAGTTGTTTGTGTGGCCCTCATGACATACATATGTAATCCATGCAACTCTAGTGAGCTACTCAGTTTGACATGTCTGGTAGAGATCTTTATTTAAAGCTATCCCATCATTCCATTAAATGGACCATATGACCTTTAGGCACCACTTTTTGATCTCGATTAAGAAAGGACATGTTTTTCATTTACACTGTCAATATCCAGTTGTTTGTTAGGGGTTATGGTTATGGTTAGGGTTAGGGGTTAGTTTTATAATTTAAAAAATCTAAAAATTGTTTGTTAACAAACAACCGGATATTGACGGTGTAATTGAAAAACATGTCCTTTCTTAATTCAGATAAAAAGGGGTGCCTAAAGGTCCCCAAATTATTTCAGTTGGATCTCAAGCTTTATTAAAATATAATTTAACTGTGGTCCAGTTAAGATGGAGATTCTTTTAGTATTTATAGGTGACTGATCCAGGGGGAGATAACCAGGGTTAACTTTACAACAAAGTTAAACAAAGATGCCATTTGTGACCTCAAACCTAAGCCCCCCCCGTCCTCCGATTACCTTTTCTGTCTATCTACAACGTTCTTAAAAATAATCTTGGATGAATAAGAATTACGTCACAACAAATTTTGAAAATAAAAAGAGAGAAGTGGGCTAACAAATAACAAAGAAAGAGTTTTATAAAATCTCGCTTCAAGGCAATTCGACATTCATTAACAGGAATTATAAAAATGCGTGACACGTTGACGCCCACAAGATCTCGCAAAATAACGTTTCTTTTTTAAGTTGAACAATTAGACACACGTAACTTTTTATTTATACTAGTCTGATTCTTAACCTTGGCTCATTGCTATTCGGACCATCTTGGACGTCGGACTTACAAAGAATACTATAACACCGGATACTTATTGGCTTGCTTACTTATTTACTACATCTGGAACCAAGGATGGCGGCCAGATACTCAACAGGTTATGGGCCCAGATACGCACGAATCTTTTTCAATGGCAATGAGGCCAGCTACGAAATTTGGGAGACTAAGTTCAATGGGTATCTTAGAACCCGCCAACTGCATGACATAATCAATGCACCATCTGACCATTTGTCAAACAAAAAACAAAAACTAAACGCTCTTGACAAGGATAAAGAAAAATTAAAAATCAAATTTAATAAATTATTTTCGTCATACAACGTGTGATAGCACGTGCGATATCCTGCCCCCATCAGCTGCCAACTAGGAGTGATAACATAGTTTCGGTAGCTCAAGGCGGGACTGCCACTTCCTAGCGCTACCAAGTAGCTTTCGCCACCGGACAGGGTATTAAAAAAATGAAATAGTGCAGAGAAGAGATTATATGATCCGTTCATCGGAGATGTTTTGTTATCCAAACGCTCTTGAAAAGGATAAAGAAAAATTAAAATCAAATTTGATAAATTAGATAAAACCAACAAATTAATAATCTAGTATATAAATAGAATGATGTATTTAGCTTGATAACCATTACACCACATGAGGTGTTCTAGGTAAATAGATACGTGTACGGAAATATGTTAATACATCAATAGACCCGGTATTTAAACCTGTTAAACCCCGCTTAAAAATTGATTCTCTGTTGTATCTTGCTCGTGTGGAGGGGTTGGGTAAATACATATAGTTATTTACTAAGCATAGCTTAGATGTGGCACAAGATCTGAAGTATGGGGCACCCAGTGAGAATCGAACTCACTAACAATGGTTAGCTAATCTAGCTCGATAACCATTGCACTATGTAATTGTCAACACGGCATATAGTTATTTACTAAGCGTAGCTTAGCTGCGACACAAGGCCAGAAGTATGGGGCACCCAGTGTGAATCGAACTTACTAATAATGGCTTGATAATCTAGCTTGATAACCATTGCACCACATGAGGTGTTCTAGGTAAATACATACGTGTACAGAAATATGTTAATACATCCATAGACCCGGTATAGCCCAGTCGGTAGAGAGTTCGGCTGGGAATCACAAGGTTCCTGGTTCGATACCGGCCCTCGCCAACTCAGCGTATGAGTAGCACAGGGATCTGTACGGTAAAGTGAGGAGCTGATGGTAAGTATGGCGCAAAAAAACACTCTCCTAGCACTAGTCAAAAGGGGATAGACTCCCTCGCCGTTAAGTTCGATTTAACTTTGCCCTGGCTTGATGTGACAAGCTAATTGATTAGAGGGGGCCTCTCCGACCAGCCGTCTAGCCTAAAACAAAGCTGAAGTGGAGTGTTGCAGGTCATGGACTGCTCAGTCACCAAGGTTCCATCGTTAAGTATCACGGCCATGAGCAACAGGTGGTCCCCATTTAGGGGTTTTACCCCTCTGCAGAGGTGCAGTTGGCGTATACTTTAGCACCAGCCGACAAGGCTCTCTCCAGGTGATAAGTTAAGTTCACATTATCTTTTTAAGTTTTAAAAACAGCTTCACATGTGTATTTACCTAACCCCTCCGCACGGGTAGAATGTTACCTATGGTCATTTTTTCAGCGGAGTTCAACAGGTCTGAATCCAGAATTTTCATTCTCCTAGACCGGTTGCCATACCAAGATTAAAGAGACCAGTCTGCCCTACTATTTACCCATAGCTGGAGGGAGAATGGTTGTGTGCATTCTTTTCACAAGGGTACTAGTTAGTCGAGTTTTCCGTGTTACGAACAGTCACTGGGTCGATTTTTTGCTTAGTGTTGAGTGCTAAAATTTGAAATACGAGTGAGCTTCAGATACGCTTATGTTAATAAGTTCACTAAAACCATTTAAGTTTCCATTTAAATTAATGTTCATTTCCATTGATGTTATTTTTCTTTGGTGTAATAAATTAATGTATTTAATGAATTATGAATGCAATGAATTACGTGCTGTAACTTTTTTAAAGTATTTTTAAAAAAATAAATAATGTTTCTTCTTTGGCGTAATGAATTTGGAAACGTAAGTGTTTTTAGTGATCTTATTAAGATAAGCGTATCTGAAGCTCGCCCGTACCTCAAATTTTAGCACAAAAAAAAAAAGATCAAAAACCAAAAACCAAAAAAGCAAACAAAACAAAAACAAATAAAAAACAAAAAGCAAAAAATCTACCGAGTGACTGTTCGTAACTCGGAAAACTCGTAAATCGGAGCACTCGTAAGTCAAGGTACCACTGTATTTTCCTTTGACGTAGTGAATTTGGAAATTTATGTTTTTTTCTGAAATTATGAACATAAGCGTATCTGAAGGTCGCTGGTACCACAAAATTTAGCTCTCAACTCAAAACAAAAAAAAATTGACCAAGTGACAGCTCGTAACTCAAAAACTCGTAATTTGGGACACTCGCAAGTCAAGGTACTCATGTATAGATCGAAATTAGAAGGCCGAAATTTTATGTAAACCAAAATGGCGTCAACTTTGACATGATTAATGGATTTTGTAATGTTTAAAACCCAAACCTAATAAAAAAGACATGAAACAATCATACTCCCCCTCCCCCCACCCCCAAAAGAAAATAACTGCATAAATTAATGATTTCGTGACTATTAATTAATGGCCATAAGTCAGTCGTGAGCAAACTCCTACCCGCGGGCCACATACGGCCCGCGGTGCTTTCTGAATGGCCCAACTAAGACTTCCATTTTTTTTTTCATAGAAGAAATATTTTTACAAAAGTGAAAAAATCAACATATTTAACTGCGTCCGCCATTATTTTGAAACTAGCAAGACACGTGGATATACCACAGTATGATAATCTAATTATTACTACGTTTGATATGTTTACTTAAGAGCTATTGTCAAATAGTTCAATATGTAAAAAGTATAATAATCTTCATTTAACTCTCTCTCACACTTTTTTCTACTTTTCTATTTTTCATTTTGTTCGATTTAAACAAATTAGCGTTATCACCCTCTCTCTCTATCTTTCCCTATCTCTCTTTCTTTCTTATTATATTTTCTGTGTAGCATGTCCTTTTTGTTCCCTTTCTGCTGCGGCACAAAGCCAAAAAGCATGGGGCGCCCAGTGAGAATCGAACTCACTAACAATGGTTTGATAATCTAGCTTGCTAGCCATTGCACTATGTAATTGTCAACACGGCATATAGTTATTTACTAAGCGTAGCTCTGTTGCGGTACAAAGCCAAAAAGTATGGGGCACCCAGTGAGAATCGAACTCACTAATTCTGGTTAATCTAGCTTGATAACCATTACACCACATGAGGTGTTCTAGGTAAATACATACGTGTACGGAAATATGTTAATACATCAATAAGTCCGTATTCTAACGATGAAAGAAATACATTTTACAGAACAAATATTTTATTTTTTAATATAATCTTCTTTGTCAATGCACTTAATCCAACATATTTTCTGCCATTACTCCCAGGTTCACTCTGACCCGGAGTGGTAGTACCTGGTAGGGTTCGATTCTATGGGTTAAATAAAACAAAGAGTTAAAATGTGTTGAAAAAATGAGTTTAAAAAATGAGTTTTAAAAAAAAGATTGAAAGTTGAATTTTTTTTGAATACCTATCAAAAATGTATAAAAAAAACATCTTCGGTATAGAATAACCCAACAGGGGTTGACATGACGTAAAATCCAACCAACCAACCAACCAACGTGTTTTCCTTAGTGTATCGAAAAGTAGAGAGTGAAACCTTTTGCTCAAAATTAAGTTAACTTAATAAACAGTAAAAAAGAAGTCAAGTCGAGATAGGGTAAAATAAGACAAGTGTATTTACAATAATGGTACATGAACGACTAGCTTGTCGTTAACGGGAACAGTGCAACCTTTCCACTCGGTGTCTCACTATTTATAGTGAGAACCGGTGCATGTTCTCCACTGTAGGAACGGCCGGTACAACACTTAATATCATAATAACAAATATTAAGGTGGTTGGTTTTCAAGGCTATCACAATGCAAGTGTAAAGAAAAATGAGGTAACTATGATGTTGTTTGTTTACCTTATTTATTCTCTTAATATTTTGGGATAAAGATCTCTTCGTCAGAAGATTTTTGAAAGTCTGGAGCTGTTGCAAGGAATTATCCATGTTGTTTTGTGCCTTATATCTTCCAAATTCTCTGCATGTGTATATGTGTAAGTCTGTGTGTGTGTTTATGTGTGTGTGTCTGTCCAACAATGTCTTATTATCATTCCAGGTTTGGCCTACCCTTTTTTGTTTTATTATTAAGTTATAATATTAAGTTTGTTAATATTAAGTTATTAATATCAAGAGTTAACATTATAGAGTGAAAATTCGATGTAATGAGCATTATACAGGGTGTCCATAAAGTCAGTGTGCACTTTATAGAATTTACAAATACAAACCAAGTTTCTCTAAATGTTTGAGATGAGGCTTGAAGATTAGTATTATTAGCGTTATTCGGACTATCGTCCCCATCTTCATTGTTATTTGTACAACGTTTCGGCCGATATACCCTCCGGCCTTCAAAGTTCCGTGATGGCTCCCGAATACGACAAGAAAGTTCCCGAGTTCGAAAAGAAGGTTCCCGAGTCTGAGAAGGTTCTGGAATCCGACAAGAAATACCTGAAGAAGGCCGGAGGGTATATCGCCGAAACGTTGTACAAATAACAATGAAGATGAGGACAATAGTCCGAATAACGCTAATAATACAAATCAAGTTATACATTTTTTAAAAGCGAACACGAACTTTGTTTGTTTGTTTATTAATTTTAACGGCATATCAACCCGTCTGGGGTTATGTCATGCCTAACGGTTAGGAAGTAATACATATCGTGTATTTATATTTATACTTTTTAGTAATTGTTTTAACAATGTGTTATCATTATTGGGGATTATGTTGTATGGTATTGATTTGTTTCATGTCTATATTCTATGGTATAATTTTATTTCTCTCAAAAAAAGAGAGAATATCCTCCATGTTGACATTTTCAAACAGATCTTTCATATTGTTTGCTTTAAAATAACGGTTTCTGATGTGAGCAAAAAACTTGCATTCCATGAATAAGTGTTTAACTGTCAAAGGTGTTTGACATGTTCCACGTTGTGGTTGTTGTTCTTGTTTGGGTATAGAGGAGTGTGTTAGTCTTGTATGACCAATGCGTAATCGGGATACAATGACTTTCTAGACTTCCTTAAAGTTGGTCTCCAATCTCCCAAAATGGGTTTGATTAAGAAGAGTTTATTGTGGATGTTGTTATTCCAGTGTTGTTGCCATTTTGTATGAAGGAATCTATTGATTTTAGGTTTCAAATCAGTATATGGTATCTTGAAATTGATCAAATCTAGAATCGATTTAGCTGCTAACATTTTTGATCAAAATTTATAGTTATAATTGAGTCAGACTACGTACTTCCTGATCTTCCTCGAATAATTATTAGTGAAAATTTAGATATGAGGTCAGAAATGATAAGATAAGTAAAAAAAAATGATAAGATAAGTAAAAAAAAAAAAAAAAAAACAAAACAAACATTTGAAACGCCCTTTTCATTATGAGATAAAAAAAAATCCCCAATGAAGTCATAATTCTCTGAGGTCAACAATGAAACCGAAAATACCAAATACAAAAAGAGATATCTGTATCTATATTAACCTCCCCCCCACCACGAAAAAACAAAAAAAAAAAAACGATTTTAACTGAGGGCCGAGTTAGCTTGGTTTGGTCCACATTGTCTACTCTACTTCAAACGTGGCAATTTCATGGTGGTTTTGTTTTTCGTTCGTGATTTTCTGTGCAGTGAAACGTGAAGCGGCAGTTAAAAATGAAAACAGTAATCATTACGTCATGGTCCTTTTTAGTTCATCCATTTGTTTTTTTGTTTCTTTCACTCCGACTTCAAGGCTTCAAATTTGGTTGCATCTCAGAACAGATTTCATTCGACGAAACTTTATCCGCAGATTCATAAACCAAAACTTTGGCATTTCATCGACTTCAGTTGTTCAGTTTCCGGCTGCAAAGCTTGATTTTTATTTCACTTTATTTCATGATATGGGTCGGGTTAGCTCAGTCGGTAGAGCGTTCGGCTAGAAACCACAAGGTTCCTAGTTCGATACCGGCCCTCGCCAACTCAGCGTATACAGTAGCACAGGGATCTGTGCGGTAAAGTATGGAGTTGATGGTAGGTGTAGCGTTCCACTTCATACGCTAAAATAATCTCCTTGGTCTAGCGCTAGTGAAAAGGGGACAGACTCCCTTGCTGTCTGGCTAATACCGGCATTAGGCCGGCCCGACGACTTTACTTTACTTACTTATTTCTGTTAGCCACGGATAATTGAAGTCGTTTCTATTTTAAATTTTTAAAAATCAAATGTGCATTTTAAACAAAAATACAATAACCGAGTACTTTAATTTCATTATCAGAAAAATAAAGAAATTCAGACGAAAGGTTTTTCTTTTTCAATAAGCACAAAGTAATATCTGTTTGTTATTGATTCAAAAAACGGCCGCTCCTTTGGAAAGACGCTTCTGCATTTGGTTGGGCTAGCAGGGCAAACAAAAGGCATCGTTGCCAAGAGAGTCCTGATTGAAAGAGACACTTGGGAAATATATATATATATATATACAACAAAATTCATGTAAGTCGACATCACCATCACCATCATCATCATCATCTTTATAATTCTAGTTTTTCAATAGTAATTAGTTAATCGAGACCATCAAGAAAACAACATTATTAAGATTAGCAAGAATACTGAGGAGAGTCCTGGATAAGTGAGGAGACTTGCTGTCACTCAAAACCCAGTGAAAGACCACCAACTAACACTGGTGGGGAAAACTAGCAAGGAGTGAAATAATCAAATATTTTTGATTATGAAGATGGAAATATCATTAAAGTAATATAGTCAAATCTGAAGGATGTAAACTAAATCTTATCTTATTATAACGGAGATTGTGTGTTTGTAACCGAAACTATATTACTACTCAAGTCACAATTCCCTTAGTTATTTTCGTCACATTCCCCATGATTTAAAAAAACATTTAAACTTCAATTATTAATAAATTTGTTTACATTATTAATACTGTTAACCATATCTACATGATATTTACCGCGTACCCCACTTGTACGGGTCAGGCACAAAGTCCCTATTAACGTGGGACCACCCACAAGCCGAAGCTCATGGAGTGGCAGGTGAAAAAATTGCGTCGATCCCGTCGGCATTCCCCCTCAAGGGGGGCGCCTCAGGCACTGGGCAATAAACCCAGCCCTGCCCCTTTAAATCGAGGGGGCAGGTGTTGCCTGGGGGGATGGCCCCCTGGGATCGACGCTGTTAATTATAGCAATGGTCCAGAGGCCGAAGCCACTGTTGACCATATCTACATACAAATAACATGCAATTGTATTTATATACACAACAAAATAGCCGTTTACAGTGTGAACGGAAAGGTTAATTTGCATATTGATATTAAAAATTTTATTTTAAAAATTAGTATTATTGATTTCTAATTGTTTGGTTTTATCTTAATGAATATGAGCAAAAATAAATCTTAAAAGAAATCCATTAAAAATAAGAAATAACTGTAATTTTATTATTTACTTCCTATTTTAACTAAATAATTAAATTAGGAAAATTTAGCAATGAAAGATGGGAGTGATGGAAAAGTAAGTATCAGTTGTACTATTTTCCGATTATACACCCCTCTGTTTCAAATCTTTTTATCTGCATTTTTATCTAGTTTCATTAGTCTTTCTAATTTAATATAATATCTTATTACATTAAAACTTAAATACTTGCACCCGAAGAGTGCATATGTTTGCTAGTATTAATAATAGAGATTCGCTTCCAGTTTTTGTTTGTAACAAAAACTACGTCACTGCTTACGTCACATTACACAAAATCGTCATAACATAGAATAAATACACTCAAAATTTGAATATGCAACATTAGACAGTCCTAATTGTTTATTAAAACAAGTTTGAATAAATACATGACTGGTATTATATATCTATATATAGTTTGTTTTATTTTAATAGATATTTAAAGTTTACATTTCAAATTGTTTTATTTTTTAATCCTTTAATGAATTTGATGATTTTACTTACTTAGGGTACAAACTCGCTGACATTAAATTTTTAGCTCCCACCGTCAGGCAATATGTTTCAAAAATCTATTATTACATCGCCCAGGGGTGTTTTTTATTTTGCTAGTAAATCTTATAGAGACTTCAATTGAAAAATAGTAAAAGTTATTCCAAGTGTAAAAAGCAAAAGTTTCTTTGAATTCAAAGTGCCGCGGTCTGAATAGTCTCGATTCTTCCTCTGATATCCAATTCCCCCAGTCCATTTTCCAAATCCATGGAATCAGTTCCAAGTGCACCAACTACGATTGGTATCACCGTCACCTCCATGTTCCACATCTTCTTTAGGTCTCTGGCCAGATTCAGTTAATTAACACTAGGTATGGCCGAGATTGAATGATCCTTTATATTTCAAAGTCCCAGAGATTGTTATGTGCCTCATTTTCTTGACAGATTCTGGTTTGTACATATACCATTTGTCAATATGGTCAAATTTTAATCTGAATACAGAAGTGAACTAGTGAAATCTCAAACTGAAACTAAAATGGCATCAAGCATTTTGATATAGAACTTTCTCTTTGTGAAAAAGACTTGTTTCATTTTCCAAAATTTCATTGGTAAATGAATATATATATATTATATATATATATATATATATATATATATATATATATATATATATATATAAAGATAATCTAATGAGTCAGACGAACCTATTATTAGTTTCGCATAAATCGGATTTTAGCCCTGAAGAGCTTTATGCGAAACTAATAGTAGGTTCGTCTGACTCATTAGATTATCTTTATTATTGGCTCTACTTAGGTATCGAGCACTTTTTACTTATTAGCTTTCTCCTAGCGGTTATATGAATATATATATATCTTATATACATATATATATACATATAAATTGTTTTTTTCTTTTGGCCAAATACTGTACCAATAGATTATTTTTTGTTGGTACGAATATCTTGGTCCTTTCTTTTTTTCAAAAAAAATTTTCTTCCTGGTTGATGTTTGGTAGTATATTATTACAATCAAACTATTTGCCGGGTTTTTTCTCTCCGCAAGGATCTACCAACACGCTTGGTATATATATATATATATATATATATATATATATATATATATATGAATGAGAGCAGGCTTCCAAAGAAGATTTTATATGGGCAACTACCAAATGCTAAGCGTTCCATTGGATGTCCTCTCTTACGCTACAAGGACAAATTGAAGGACAATTTGAAACGCCTTGATATTGACCTGAGTGTTTGGGAAGATCTAGCATCGGATCGGAAGGAATGGCGTAAGGCATGTTTTGCTAAACTAAAGAGCTTTGATCAAAATAGACTGAAGCATAGAGATCGGCTCCGCCTAACTTTAAAAGAAAAACATTTAACTCCTGCCTTGGAGCATTTCGTTTGTCAGTGTGGCTTCATGACTCGCAGTAGGGCTGGGCTGCTGTCACACTCGAGGAAACATAAAATGTCTTCTTGACAGCATGCACAACATGGGAGGAATCAAATCACTCACTGCTGACCCTCATCTATCATTCTCGATAGGAGAGTCCATTATATATATATATATATATATATATATATATATATATATATATATATATATATATTGAGGTATATTTTTGTATCTGTATCCGTTTTTCGGAAGTACATATATCAAGTTTGGGCATTCGTGTGAAGCATTAAAGTGCTATATTATAACAATGTATTTATCATAATATATTCATCTGTGAATAAATATCAGAAAACTCAGTTGTTTTTTTTTTTTGAGTTCCACTTATTTAGTAGTAGTGGTGAATTTTCGGGATTATGATGAGCTCCCTTCGTCAAGACCTGAGGATAGTAGTAATTTTCTGGCTGCTTGCTACTCTTTTCATCAGCATCCCCCCTCATCAAAAAGAGCAGGATACATATATACTCACTAGAAGCATACGGAGACTCCCAATCAACATTATATATACTAGCAAATATATGCACCCTCCGGGTGCAAGTATTTAAGTTTTAATGTAATAAAATATTGTATTAAATTAGAAAGTCTAACGGAACTAAATAAGAATACAGATAAAAAAATTTGAAACAGAGGGGGGTATCATAAAAGATTTGAAACAGAGGGAGTATAATAAAAAATGGAACAACTGAAATTTACCCTTCCATCACTCTCGTCTTTCATTGTTATTTTTTAAATTTAAGTATTTAGTTAAAATACGAAGTAAAGAATAAAATGACACATATCTTTTCTTGTTAATGGATTTCATTTAAGATTCATTTAAGAGATTTTTGCTTATATTCATTAAAATGAAACCAAACAGTTAGAAATCAATAATACTAAGCACATATTTATTAAATTCGATTTTTTAATATTAATATGCAAATTAGCCTTCCCGTTCACACTGTAAACTGCTATTTTGTTGTATATATAAATATAATTGCATGTTGTCAGTATGTAGACATAGTTAACAGTATTAATAATGTAAGACAATTTTATTAATAATTGAGGTTTAGATAAAAATAAAATCATGGAGAATATGATGTCAATAACTAAGAGAATTGTGACTTGAGTAGGAATATAGTTTCGGTTACAGATAGAAAAACACACAATCTCCATTATAATAAGATATATATATATATATATATATATATGTGTGTGTGTGTGTGTGAACAAAGGATCAAACAGTATTATCCATAAATGAATACACTCCAAATAATCTTTTTTTTTAATTAAAAGTTAATTTTCTTTTAAACCAAAGATATCAGGATAGGGGAAAAGGGATGGACCCCCTCGCTGTCCAGCTGATAGCGACAATATGCCACACCGCTTACTTTTACCTACTGCTTTGCTGAGGCTGCAATCTATGTATTCTAAGCTCCGCTGGCAGGGCCCTGGTGGTGGTTGTGGCTGTCACCAGAAGCCACCATAAGGTCAGCTAAGAAATGACCAATTTGTTTTCGACAACCCTGCTCTATGACTGTTACGTTGTAATACTCACGGTACTAAAACTCCGATAAAAAATCATAACACGAGAAACATGTCGTCACAACTCCCAGCCTTTATTAACGTGCTCGTCTAGTGGCTTCTACCAGGGAGGAGGGGAGGCAGAGAGAACGAGAGAGAGAGAGAACACTACTAGATTACTGGGCTCTAATGAGGTCTGTACACTAGGCCCGCCACCGGCAAAAAGAGGACGAACCCTTTCTTTCTTCCCCCACGTCACCACGTGACTTCCGGTCAACACCCGACTTCCGCTTGCCCCTCAATTCTTCGTTCGGGGTCACGCTACGGTCAAAACCATCGCTCTCCTCTTTTGGGTCATCACTATTTTTTAAGCCTTTGTTATTTATTCCTCCTCTTTCCATTAGCAGTTCGAGCTCACACAAGTCATATTGCAACAATGACCTGGTCATTCTCAAAGCAATCTTGCCAAAGTAGAGCGTTCGGCTAGAAACCACAAGGTTCCTAGTTCGATGCCGGCCCTTGCCAATTCAGTGTATGAGTAGCACAGCGATCTGTGCGGTAAAGTGAGGAGCTGATGGTAGATGTAGCGCTCCACCTGAGATGCTAAAACAATCTCTTTGGTCTAGCGCTATTGAAAATGGGATAGACTCCCTCGCTGATTGGTTGATACCGACATTAGGCCGCCCTGTGCTACTCATACGCTGAGTTGGCGAGGGCCGGTATCGAACTAGGAACCTTGTGGTTTCTAGCTGAACGCTCTACCTACTGAGCTAGAACTTTGAACCCAACCCTTTATTCAATCCACTGGCCTATCCTGTTCTCATTCCCCTAACCATAGCGTATTTGAATATGCCTAAAAGGGCTAAGGTCCGGTTTTATAGTTCGGTGCCTGAGGCGCCCTCAAAGAGAAATGCAGACTGAAACCATGTATTTTTTGTACTATTTATCACATGAGCTTTGGTTTGTGCGTTGTTCGCTAAGTTGAAAAACAAACTTTATGTCAATCTTGCCAGGTGGGAGGTCTCAGATATGAATAGTTTATTCTTTTTTTTTTCGTTTTACTCGTTATCTAGATGATAAGAGAATGAGTCAGGTTTAATGTCACATTTGTCGATACATTCACTTTAACTTTTTATCAATTCTTTATTCGTCCTTTGATAAATAATCTGACATTTTGATGAATATATTTTTCAAACTTCCTTGTCACTCCGGAGTGTGTGTAATATGTCTGTTTGGTTAGGGACACGATGTCCTGGGAATGACGTTAAACTCTATCTGATGGTGAGGTTCCAGTTTTGGAGGTTTGGGGAATGTGGAGCACCCCTTCATCACCATTGCTCCCTGGTCCACTCTGACCCAGAGTGGTAGTACCTGTTAGGGTCCCATCTATGGGTTAAATAGAAAAACATGAGTTTATAAACAAAATTGTATTATGCATTAAGAATTGATTTATTTTAAAAATTTATCGGCATTAAATAACCCACTGAGGTTGATATGCCGCAAAAGAAAAAAAACCAAACTAGGGACACGATCTTTCAAACTAGCAGGGTACCTCGCATGGCTAGACTGGCTAACCAATACTAGTGAGTTCAAGTCTCACTGGGTGCTCCATACACCCGGCCTTGTGCCCCAAATAAGCAAAGCTTAGTAAATCCTTCGAACCAGCATGGTGATCTGTAAATATAATGCATTGTAAATGTACATATAATATACAGCAACCCCACCCCCGTTGTCCTAGCTATGACCTTAAATTGCATCTAATGGTGAAGTTCCAATTGTACTAGACTGTCTAACAATTACTTGTGAGTTTGAGGCTCACTGGATGCTCCATATATCTGACCTTGTACCACAACAAAGCAAACCTTATTTAAAAAAAACTACCCTTCGAACAAACATGGTGGTCTGTCAATATGATGCATTGTAAATATACATAGACACCAACCCCTCCTGGGTATGACATTAAACTGCATCTAATGGTGAATTGTGGGGCTCTGGGGACAGTGGAGTACCTTTTTCTCGCCATTACTCCCAGGTCCACTCTGACCTTGTAAAAACTGGGGTCTTTAACCTTGATATAGCACTATCTTTCGAACCAGCAGGGCACCTCGCCTGGTGTAATGATTAGCAAGATAGACTGGCTATCAATTACAAATGAGTTTGAGGCTCATTGGGCGCTCCATATGTCCGGCCTTGTACCACATCTAAGCTCAGCTTATTAAAATAAAATCTGTCCTTCAAACCAGCATGGTGCTCTGTAAATATGAGGCATTATATATATATATATACACAAACCTCTCAACCTGTCAAAAAGATCGATATTTTTGTACTTTTTGACACACCTTGTATTCTGGAAAAACAATGTTCCATTCATTGATTGTTTTCAGAATACAAGGTATGTCTAAAAAAAATTATCGATATTTTTTGTACTTTTTAACACACCTAGTATTCTTAAAAAGTACCGTTCCATTCATTGATCCTTTTCAGAATACAAGGTGTGTCAAAAAAGTATCGGGATTGAAGCTGTATTTACCAAGATAGAAATGAACAAGGAATGGAACGTTGATTTGTTCAGAATACAAGGTGTGTAAAAAGTACAAAAAATCTCGATACTTTTTTCACACCTTGTACACACACACACACACACACACACACACACACATATATATATATATATATATATATATATATATATATATATAAGGTGTGTCAAAAATATCGAGATTGAAGCTGTATTTACCAAGATAGAAATGAAGAATGAATGGAACATTATTTCTTTTTCAGAATACAAGGTGTATCAAGAAGTACAACAAATCTCGATACTTTTTTGACACACCTGGTACACACACACACACACACACACACACACACACACACACATATATATATATATATATATATATATAAGGTGTGTCAAAAAAGTACCAAGTTTAAAGCTGTATTTACCAAGATAGAAATGAACAAGGAATGGAACGTTATTTCTTTTTCAGAATACAAGGTGTATGAAAAAGTACAACAAATCTCGATACTTTTTGTTATAGGTGATATAACCTATGGACAATAATGGAATGCGCCGACGGCTACTATAAGTAATAGGAATAACTGTGGCTTGACACGAAGCAAATGCGAGTCAGCTCGTAACTGTATTGGTCGGACGCAATCTCCTCTTTCTCTGCTGTAAATTTCTCCTCCTTTTGTTCAATACATTTTGTCTACAATGTTACCAGTCGTTTGTCTTATTTTTGACCCTTAAAACCCTACAACACTTTTTTTGACACACCTTGTATATTAGTTTGTATGTATTGAGTCCATTTCAAAACTATTATTGATTAACTCTTCGCCTTGCATAAGAAGTCGCTGCTGAAGCAAATCTTTTTGACATGAGATGAAAGTTGTCAGATTTAAATACAACAGCTGTTCAGTGTATTTTCTTTTCTTCAAACAACAAATGAAGTTTTTTTTTCCTCTTTTTATTGTCGTTCGTCTAATTGTCATTTGTTTAATGCATAAATACACACATTCAGGTGTCCTAAACGTTATCTCTCTCTCTCTCTCTCTCTCTCTCTCTCTCTCTCTCTCTCTTCTCTCTCTCTCTATATATATATATATATATATATAAAGTTTGGTATGTACGTGTCGACCTATAACTCAGAAAAGAGGAGTCACTCAGATTCGAAATCTTGCTTATACATTAATATCCCTATAACTAAGAAACGCACCAAATTTGGTTATTGATTTCTACTGATCAAGGGTTATAATTAATTAATTAAACAAAAATCAAACAATTTGCGATAATCATGGCAAGGCTGCTGCTGCTGTTAATATAAAAAAAATTCGCTGGCTGCTGCCTATTTCAGTAGTGATACAAAATGGCCGCACGGCGCCTCCTGCTGATAATTTGAAACAAATTTGTGCCCTATTTGTTTCAGCTCGGAATTTTTCGCGTATTCCCGGTCTAATCTTAGAAATATTTATTTGGTCAGAAATAAAATGAAATAATCTTTCTAAATATGTAATTTGTATGTGGTTTTATTGATTGAATTACATTTTATTTTACAAAGAATTAAATAATCTGGTCATAATTGATAAATAATAATAAATTGGAACAGGTAAGTTTCATTATTGAGCATAAAAACAAACTTTTCCCCGTACAGCACTGTCCAGCCCTGTCGACTGGGGCTGTAGAATACACCGACTGCACCTCTGTAGAGAGGTAAGTAAGTAAAGTCGTCGGAGTGGCCTAAAGTCGGTATCAACCAATCAGCGAGAGAGTCTATCCCCTTTTCACTAGCGCTAGGCCAAGGAGATTGTTTTTGCGTCTGAGGTGGAGCGCAACACCTACCACCAGCTCCTTACTTTACCGCACAGATCCCTGTGCTACTCATACGCTGAGTTGGCGAGGGCCGGTATCGAACTAGGAACCTTTTGATTTTTAGCCGAACGCTCTATCGACTGAGCAAGAAAAATAATAAAGGAAAGAAAATGTTGAATGGATAAAATAGATTTACTAACACGTGTTTCGGCCAGGAGTTTGTTCATGTACATATGTATTATATTTATTATTATTTTAAATATAAAATAAAATAATAATTATAGAAAATTATGAAATCTTTAAGCATACAAAGAATAACGGCCTTCATCAGATTTTATAATTTTCTATTATTAATATTTTATTTTATGTTTAAAATAATAATAAATAGAACACATGTGTACATGAACAAACTCCTGGTCAAAACACGCGTTAGTAAAATTTTATCCATTCAACATTTTCTTTCCTTTATTTTTCCTTTCATGATACAGTCAGATTCGTTTCCATTTTCAACTTACATACATACATATATATATAAAAGGGATCAGATGGTCCTGTTAGTAAACAAAAAAAAAACATGCTTAGAGGATGAGCCAAACCTGGAATAATGATTAAAAAAAAAGGAAATGAACAGACACACAGACATAAACGCGCACACACACACTTACACACACACTTATACACACACAAACACACACATAAACAAGCACCCCCACCCCACACAGAATTTGGAAGGCATGAGACAGAACAAATGAACAGCCACTAGCAAAAAACTTCAGTTCTAGTAATCTTCTGAAGATGGGATTTTTTATCCCGAAATATTAAGAATTGAGAATTAATCACAGGTTAACAAACAACACCACAGTTACCTTCTTTTTTCTTTACACTTGCATTGTGATAGCCTTCAAAACCAACCAACAAACCATATATATATATATATATATATACTAGCAAATATATGCACCCACCGGTGCAGGTATTTAAGTTTTAATATAATAAAATATCATGTTAAATTAGAAAGGCTAATGAAACTGAATAAGAACGCAGATGAAAAGATTTGGAACAGAGGGGGTATAATTGAAAAATAGAACAACTTTAAAACTAACTATTCCATCATTTTCAATTACTCCCTCTTTCATTGGTAAATTTTCCTAATTTAACTATTTAGTTAAAATAGGAAGTAAAGGATAATATTACAGTTAATTCTTCTTGTAAATAAATTTCTTTTAAGATTTATCCACGAGATTTTTTATATTCTTAAGATAAAACCAAACAATTAGAAATGAATAATACCAAGCACATATTTAGTAAAATAAAATTTTAAATATCAATATGCAAATTAGCCTTCTCGTTCAAACTGTAAACCGCTATTTTGTTGTATATATATAAATACAATTGCATGTTATTAGTACGTAGATATGATCAACAGTATTAATAATGTAAAACAATTTATTAATTTTTGAAGGTTTAAAAAAAATGAAATCATGGAGAATTTGACGTAAATAATTAAGGAAATTGTGACTTGAGTAGTATATAGTTTCGGTTACAGACAGAAAACCACACAATCTCCATTATAATAATATATATATATATATATATATATATATATATATATATATATGTGTGTGTGTGTGTGTGTGTGTGTGTGTGTGTGTGTGTATGAAATAGGTTACCTGTCTCGAAAAAGAGACAGCGCACAAATTGATTAAAGAGTGTCTGATCCCTAGAGCTACTGACTCCAATGCAGTACCTCCATATTATGATAAAATGTTTGCGGGGTCAGTCAGCATGTTTTGAAGCCTGTTGCAGTGGTGGCGTGGACTGGGCACATTTTTCCACTACCCAAATATTTGTGTAATGCCTCAAATTAAAACACCCATTGCATAAAGATTGCTCTCGAGCGAAGTCAAATAGATTCCATCATCATAATCATCAATATTTGGATATGACACGAGGTCAGTTTTTTTAATCGGAGTTTAAACATTTTTGCTTCAGGTGTTTCTTTCTCCTAGACTGGTTACCATACCAAGGTTAAAGAGTCTCCCCTACTATTTACCAGTAGTTGGAGGGAGAATAGTTGAATGGATACCTTTCCAAGAGAATTAGCGTCATGTGAAATTGATATAATGGAATAACCCATCTCCCCCGTACCTGAACAGTGGCGATGGTTCTAAACCACTATTTAAGAACACACAGATTACTCTGTGCAGAATTCACCTGAAGTACTTAGACGACGGACTCTCCTCCTAATACTCACGTGACCTTACTATATATCAGAAATGTAACCAGCCTCGTTCAGGATTAGTTTTACTTTCTACACATCTAGATGTGCGCTGGATGTCCCATAAAACAAAAACAAAAAATCCCACCTTAAAAAAGACCTTGTGTGAATCCGGCCTGGTGGGAGGTCAGGTAAATAATTTCAAGCTAGTCTCGCAGATCCATTATTAATGAATATTGATTTCGAGCCTCGTTGGGTGCCCCATAAAAATCCCCACGTTAAAAAATACCTTTTTATCCAGGACTTTTTTTTCTCTTTGCAAAAGTTTAAGTTTAGGGTTAGTCTTAGAATTTTAAAAAAAGGAAAGTTGGTGGAGTGACCTATTGTCCGTATCTGTCGGACAGCGAAGGAGTCTATCCTCTTTCCGCAGTCGCTAGACAAGGGAGATTGTTTCTGCTGAGGTTGAGCGCCTAGATGTGGGCTGGATGTCCCATAAAAAAAAAATTAATAAAAAACTCCCACCTTTTTTAAGGTGGGAGTTTTTTATTAATTAGCAGAAAGGTTTAGTGAGATTTGTGAAACTGAATTCAAGGGACCATATGACTTTTAGGCACCCCTTTTTCGATCTCGTTTCATCAGGACATTTTTTTCATTTACACCGTCAAAATCCGGTTGTTTGTTAACAGGATTTTTAGAGTTTTTTTTTAAATGATAAAACTAACCCCTAACCCTAACCCAAGCCATAACCCCTAACCCTACACCCTAAAAAAAACAACCGGATTTTGACGGTGTAAATGATAAACATGTCCTTATGAATCGAGATCACAAAAGGGGTGCCTAAAGGTCATATGGTCCAATTCAAGTACCGTCAGTGGGCCTGATAAAATGCCTTCGCGGGCCGTAGTTCGGTGACCCCTGTTTTAATTAATAAACTAATTGTAAGTTTTACTTAGTAAAACTTTTCTTCCTATTTTCCTTCTCCTAGACTGGTTACCGTACCATGGTTAAAGAGTCTCCCCTACTATTTACTATATACCTTGTTATCATTCTCTGTGGACGCAGGTACGGCGTTCCGTCGTTGTGTAATGGTTAGCAAGCTAGTTTCTCAGATCCATTATTACTGAATAGCGACTTCGATCCTCGCTGGATGTCTCATAAAACAAAAAAAAATCCCACCTTAAAAAAGCAGAAAGGTTTATTGAGATTTGTGAAACTGAATTAAAGTACCTTCAGTGGGCCTGATAAAATGCCCTCGGGGGCCGTAGTTTAGTGACCCCTTTTTAATTAATAAATTAATTGTAAGTTTTACTTAGTAATCTCTTTCTTCCTATTTTTCTCTTAAAAGTTTATTTTCAAAACATCATCAAAAAACGTATCATTAGCAGAAAGGTTTAGTAGGATTTGTGAAACTGAATTCAAGTATCGTCAGCGGGCCTGATAAAATACCTTCGGGGGTCGGATTTGGCCCTCGGGCCGTAGTTTGGTGACCCCTGTTTAAATTAATAAACTAATTGTAAGTTTTACTTAGTACACTCTTTCTTTCTATTTTTCTCTTAAAAGTTGGGAATATATAATTTATCTTATTCGGATTTTACTTACCTTTTCATTGTTTAGTTGTCAAATGAAAATGACTTGAGAGTTTCAATAGATAAGACAATGTTATCATATATACAATATAGACATTATCATATATAATAGACATTATCAGTTGCTAGAATTAAGTAGAACAATTGAAGTTTTCTTAAGCAAGAGAAATAACAAAAAAAAAAAAACGTAGCCAAAAATTACTGACGGCCTTTAGGTCATTATTTAATTATTCAATTATTGTAATAACTAAGAAATAATTAACCTATTTTTGTCTGAATTTTTGAGACGAAGCTTGATAATTTATATCATTTGGATTTTTCGGACTATTGTCCTCATCTTTATTGTTATACACACAAAGCTTCGGCTGGTGTTCCCTCCGGAATGAGAATAGTCTATCCCGGTGGATTGAATAAAGGGTTCGGTTCGAAGTTCCGTGAGAGCTACCGATTACGACATGAAGGTTCATGAGTCCGACAAGAAGGTCCCAGAGTTCGAAGAGAAGGTTCCCGTGTTTGAGAAGGTTCCGGAATTTAAAAAAAACCCTGAAGAAGGCCGGAGGGCTCATTGTAAGAAACGTTGTGTATATAATAATGAAGATGAGGACAATTGTCCGAAAAATCCAAATAATACCGAGTTCTATTTCCGTTTTTTGACATATCTCTAGTTATACGGGCTTACAGCCAAATCATGATGAAAGCACCGGTTCCCACTAGATCACTGAAGTTAAGCAGTGATAAGCCTGTGCAATATTTAGATGGGTGACCATTTAAGCCACAGCAGGCACTGTAAGCAACCGGTGTCTTTTGGCTGAACTTGCACAAAGGTGTCAAAATTAGGGTGACCCAGAAAAAACAGAACCCAAATTATTTATCTATTTCCCCATTAAACTAACCTTAAACCCCAACCCCCTAACCCTAACCCTAACCCCTAACCCTAACCCTAAACCCCCTAGTTAAAATTAACAGTTTATTACAAAATTTGTGGGTTTTGTTTTTTCTGGGTCACCGATATACAGGGTGACCCAGATAAAACAGAACCCAAATTATTTATTCATTTTCCCATTAAACTAACACTAAACCCCAACCCTAACCCTAATCCTAACCCTAACCTTAGCCCTAACCCTAAACCCCCATAGTTAAAATTAACAGTTTTATTACAAAATTTGTGGGTTCTATTTTTTCTAGGTCACCTTAATTTTGACACCTTTGTGCAAGTTCAACCGTCTTTTGTTTATCAAAATGATGTGATTCGGAATTAAATAACGGTTGATATACCGTAAAACAAAAACAAACTATACAAACATACATTAACATACGTTCACACACACACACACACACACACACACACACATAATATATATATATATATATATATATATATATATATATATATATATTCATACTCGCACGTACATTCGCACAATTACACAGATACAGATATACACACGTAACCTGATAACAAAATGACTTGATTCAGCATTAAATTTCCCGAAAAGGGTTGATATGCCGTAAAACAAAACAACCAACCATTTTCGTCAGTTAAGTAGCTATGTACCTGTTTAATACTGAATTGGGTGAACATTTAAGCAACAGCAAGTATTGTAAGCAACCCGAATCCTTTGTTTATCAAAATGACTGATTCGGCATTAAATGACCCGAAAATGTTTGACATGCCGTAAAACAAAACAACCAGCCAGCCACCAATCTATTTTTACGAATGTCTCCATATAAAAATGTGGAGACTCTTGTTTATCTTTCTCCCGCCTACCTACCAAACTATTTGCCAAAGTGTCCTTTTTCTTTTCTTTATCTTTCTTGAATACCTTCCCATTCTTTCTTTTTGCTGTTGACACATCATCATCATCATCATTATCATTATCATCATCATCATCATCATCATCATTTCTCTGCGTTTATCTCCCTCTGTCTGTGTGTCTTTGTTGGTGCCTGGTTGTCATTTGCCGTGACAGATGCTCTCTAGACAAGAGTCCGGACTCATTTCATCTGTCGCGCGGGATTCGTCGATTACCAGGCTAAGCAAATAGATTAAAAAAAAAAAGTAAATATACCCGGAAAAAAAATGATTCACTTATTCTCCCTCTTTCTCTGCCCCCCTCTCTCTCTCTCTCTCTCACACACACATCCACGCTTACACACAACACACACACACACACACATCCACGTTTACCCACACAAACACACCCATTCTCTCTCTCTCTCTCTCTCTCTCTCTCTCTCTCTCTCAGACACACACAGTATCCAATTATATATATACTTGTGGAGAGAGAGAGAGAGAGAGAGAGAGAGAGAGAGAGAGAGAGAGAGAGTGGGTGTGTTTGCGTGTGTAAACGTGGATGTGTGTGTCTGTGTGTAAGCGTGGATGTGTGTGTGTGTGTGTGTGTGTGTGTGTGTGTGAGAGAGAGAGAGAGAGAGAGAGAGAGAGAGAGAGAGAGAGAGAGGAGTGCGTATGTAAGCGTGGATGTGTGTGTGTGTGTTGTATGTGTGTGTGTTTTGTATGTGTGTAAGCGTGGATGTGTGTGTGTGTGAGAGAGAGAGATAGATATAATAGATAGATATATATATATATATAGAAGAGAGAGAGAGAGAGAGAGAGAGAAGAGAATAGGTGTGTTTGCGTATGTAAGTGTGGATGTGTGTTGTGTGTTTGTGTGTGTGCATGTGTGTAAGCGTGTGTGTGTGTGTGTGTGTGTGTGTGTGAGAGAGAGAGAGAGAGAGAGAGAGAGAGAGAGAGAGAGAGAGTTTTGCTTCAATTTATAGAAGCAAATCCGGTCAGTAGCACTCAGAGATTATCAGGCGAGCTCGGCCCCTTACAATCGAGATTAATTCGTCACTTTCACGACCTTGGCGAAAACATCCAGAATTTGCTAATTATGTTTCCTTGGTAGCAAAACATTGCAAAAACCATTTGTGACATTCCCCTTCCCGGTGAAAGTCGCTGACANAAATAGATTAAGTTAAGGTTAGGGTTAGGGTTAGGTTTTTTTAACGTGGGATTTTTTTTTGGGGTACCCACGAGGACTCGAAATCGCTTTTCAAGTATAATGGATCTGCGAGACTAACTTGAAATTATTTTCCTGACCTTCACCAGGCCAAATTATTTCTTAGTTATTTAATTGGATCTTTCGTCCACTAAGGACGATGGCGTAGTGTCCAAAATAAAAATAGTAAATTTATCTGCATCTGCGCAAGTGACTACGCAGGTCAATTCTTGAATGACAGTCTTTGGCACTGAATGCACACAAACTGTGAGGCTTTCTGAGGCTGCTGGCTTTTCTATCTCTTTCTGGCTTTCTTTTCTGTCGAGGCTACTCTCCTCTCTACTCACCCATCTCTGTACCTTGCTTAACGTTGAGGCGCCAGGTCGCTCTATTTTTTGTATCTACCTCCCACGTGTTTGTGTCAATATGGATATCCTCATAGCTTTCCTGCAGACATTTTTGAATCGTAGGCGTGGTCTACCAACCGATCGGGAGCCTTTTACTAATTCGCCGTACAAAGATCTTTTGGGATGCGTCCATTTTCCATTCTCCTGACATATCCAAGCCAACGAAGGCGCCTCTCACAGAGAATATTACAATAATTAAACAATGACTTTTGTAACAGTATTATTTGGATTTTCGGACAATTGTCCTCATCTTCATTATTATATACACAACGTTTCTTACAATGTGCCCTCCGGCCTTCTTCAGGTTTTGTTTTTAAATTCCGGAACCTTCTCAAACACGGGAACCTTCTCTTCGAACTCTGGGACCTTCTTGTCGGACTTATGAGCCTTCATGTCGTAATCGGTAGCTCTCACGGAACTTCGAACCGAACCCTTTATTCAATCCACCGGGATAGACTATTCTCATTCCGGAGGGAACATCAGCCGAGCGTTGTGTATATAACAATAAAGATGAGGACAATAGACTGAAAAATCCAAATATATAAATTATCAAGCTTCGTCTCAAAAATTCAGACAAAAATGGGTTAATTATTTCTTAGTTATTACAATAATTGAATAATTAAAATAATGACCTAAAGGCCGTCAGTAATTTTTGGCTACGTTTTTCTTTTTTGTTATTTCTCTTGTTTAAGAAAACTTCAATTGTTCTACTTAATTCTAGCAACTGATAATGTCTATTATATATGATAATGTCTATTATGCATATGATAATGTCTATTATATATGATAATGTCTATTGTATAATGAACATTGTCTTATCTATTGAAACTCTCAAGTCATTTTCATTTGACACTAAACAATGAAAAGGTAAGTAAAATCCGAATAAGATAAATGAGATATTCCAACTTTTATGAGAAAAATAGGAAGAAAGAGTGTACTAAGTAAACTTACAATTAGTTTATTAATATTAAACAGGGTCACCAAACTACGCCCGAGGGCCAATCCGACCCCCGAGGTATTTTATCAGGCCGCTGACGATACTTTTCAGTTTCACAAATCCTACTAAACCTTTCTGCTAATGATACGTTTTTGATAATGTTTTGAAAATAAATATGTTGGTTAAATTTGTTTTTGTGCATCTTACACCACTCATCCATGGAATATAACACGGAAAGATAAATTTTGTTTTACATCATTTTCTCAGTGATTTCGTTCTGGCTAGACAGTATTGAACAACAATAATAATGTGGCCCCGCGCTCATTATTTTTTTTCAATGTCCGGCCACCGTAAAATTTTTGCTGATCCCTGACCAAAAAGGATACACCATCTTTAAGACAGAACAACATTACGTCTTTGGGTTTTATTATTTTTGATATTTGTTGTGATGTTAGTCCCAACAGTAAAAGAAGTCAAGTCGAGATGGGTAAAATAAGACAGTGTATTTACAATTAATGGTACATGTACGACTAGCTTGTCGTTTAACGGACAGTCCTCCTTTCCACTCGTGTCTCACTATTATAGTGAGAACCGGTGCATGTCCCCACTGTAGGAACGGCCGGTACAACAATATTCTCAGTCGGTAGAGCACTCGCCTAGGATAGCAAGGTTCCTGGTTCAATACCGCTCCCCACCAACTCAGCGCATGAGTAGCACAGATTGGATAATCTGATATGTGCGGTAAAGTGGGGAGCTGATGGTAGTGTGGCGCTCACCTCAGCAGAAACAATCTCCTTGTTTAGCGATTGCGGAAAGAGGATAGACTCCTCGCTGTCCGACTGATACCGACAATAGGTCACTCCACCAACTTAAACTTTTGTAAGAGAAAAAAAACCCAGGTCAGATAAAAAGGTCTTTTTTAACGTTGTTTTTTTTATGGGGCACCAATGAGGCTCGAAATCAATATTCATTGATAATGGATCTGCGAGACTAGCTTGAAATTATTTACCTGACCTCCCACCAGGCCGGATTCACACAAGGTCTTTTTTAAGGTGGTATTTTTGTTTGTTAACTAATTTTTTTTTTTTGTTTCAACATAAATCTTTACAATTAATTTATTAATTAAAACAGGGTCACTAAACTACGGCCCCGAGGGCATTTTATCAGGCCCACTGAGGGTGCTTGAATTCAGTTTCACAAATCTCACTAAACCTTTCTGCTTTTTTAAGGTGGGAGTTTTTTTTTGTTTTATGGGACATCCAGCGAGGATCGACGTCGTTATTCAGTATTAAGGACTTCGAGAGTAGCTTGCTAACCATACACAACGACGGAACGCCGTAGCTACGTCCACAGAGAATGATACAAAGGTATATAGGACCATGGTATGATAAATTATGGATTAAGATAAAAACGTTTGAAGAGAAAAAAGAATTTAATGGCAAGAATAAAGATCACAAAGACCTGAAGTTTTCAGAAAGACACACACACACACACACACACACGCGCACACACACACATACATACATACATACATACATACACACACATACACATACACACACATACACACACACTCATAAGTAGTTCATTTAGCAAAAACAGATTAACATACACATACACATACACACACATGCAAATACACACAAAAGCACATAACATACACACACATGCAAAATACACATGCAAGCAATCCATTTGCAACCCCCAACAAAAAACCACAAAAAAACAAACACATTAACATACAAGGTGTGTCAAAAGTACAATGATAGAAATTAATAATAAGTGTAACGTTATTTTTTTCCCAGAATACAAGGTGTGTCAAAAGTCCAGATTTTAAGCTGTATTTACCGAGATAGAAATGAAGAATGAATGGAACGTTAATTTTTCAAAATACAAGGTGTGTCAAAAAGTTATCGAAGATCTCGAGACTTTTGACACACCTTGACACACACACACACACACACACACACACACACACACATGCAAATACGCCACACAAGTAATCATCAGAAAAAACAAAACAACAAAAAACAAAACAAAACACATACATACACTCACACATACAATATATCCTACATACGTTTGTCTGAGTTTTGTCCTTGTGTTCTCATATCTCTACTACTACACTACTACTACTACTACTACACACACACACACATACACACACACACACACACACCACACACATATATATATATATATATTATATATTATTGTCATTCACAGACACGTGTTCGACTTATCAAGTCTCTTCAGTGTGGCTTGACATTTTGTGAGCATCTTCAGCCAGGATAGAACTCAGGTCGACTTCAGCATCAGTCGGACAGCTTAGCAGTCGGCTGTCGTCACCCACAGAATGCGAAGCGGATTTTAACTGTTTTTAATGCACATATCTGTATGTATTGTAAAGGCGCCATAAAGTGCTCCATCCCTCTATATAGGAGAGCGTTATATATGTGTATGTGTGTGCATGCATGTGCGTTTACATGTGGATATATATATATATTACATGACATATATATGTTTATATAATACATATATATATTTATATATACTATATGTATATAACATATACATATCATGTACAGAGGAAAATGGAACAAATACTACTAGCAACGGGCTACCAGAAGAAACTGTTGCTGCCTATAATGATGCTCTACAAAGATACACAAGCAATGGTGTACGCTCACCCGATGGCGACACAGATTTCTTCGACATCGAACTGGAGTTCCTACAAGGAGATACACTAGCACCATATATATTTATCATATGCTTAGACTATGTATCCGACATCATTAGATACCATAAAAGAAGAAGCTTTACATTAAAAAAGGCAAGAAGCAGGCGATATCCCGCACAGAAATCAGATATGCGCGACTACGCTGATACCTTGCACTCCTTGCAGATACACACCACAGGCCGAGTCACTACTGATTAGCCTAGAGAAGGTGCCAAATAATATTGCCTCATGTAAACTCCATAAAACAGAGTACATATGTTTCCAAAAGGAAAGAGACATAACCACACTCAATGGTAAGCCCCTTAAGCCAGCTAGAACAATTCACATACCTGGTTAATATCCTATCCACAAAAGCGATGTAAATACACGAATAGGAAAGCGTGGTCGGCCAAAACAAATTATAGTATATGGAAATCCGCATCTCACTGACAAGCTAAGCGACAATTCTTCCAAGCGTGGTTGTTTCAGTGTTGCTGTACGGATGCACCACATTTGACCCTACGAGGCGCCGTTGAGAATAAGCTGAGGGAGCTGCACAAGAATGTTGCTGCATCCTGAATAAATCGTGAGCAGCACCCACGAGGAAAAGGCTATATGGCCACCTGCCCCCATCTCACAACGCATTCGATGAGGACGACAAGACATGCCGGCACTCTGGAGAAGCAAGGATGACTTCATAATGGACCTTCTCCTGTGGAAGCCAACACACGCGACATGCTAAGTGTGGCCGCCGCCCAGCAACCTACATTGTACCAACTAAGCAAAGATGCAGGTTGCTGCAAACGAGGACCTCCCTGGAAATGAATGATAGGAAAGTTGGCGAGAATTTCATTGATATCCGTGCTAATAGCGCACATGATGATGATATTGATCGATGATATATGTATATATATATATGTGTGTAATGAGAATGAAGGAATCCGACGGTATGTTAGAAAAGAGAAAAAAGGAAGAAAGAGATATGGATGAAAATCAAAATATCCTATTTATCATATCTATATCTTTCCTTCTCTTTCTCTTTCAACACCACACACACACACAACACACACACACACCACCATATATATATATATAATATATATTAATAGAGTACTATGCCTACTAAAGAAAGCCAGTGACTGAGCGAAACAAGTTACAAAGTTAAATCTTGTCCAGTAGCAAACTAATCAAGGTATGCTTTTGCGCATTTCTAGAATTAACCATAGTTGCAAAATCAGGGTTCCTTCAGCCATACGGAGTGTTTAATGTCTGAAAAACCCCATAAAAGAAGCGGGTTTCTGTGTTCATCGTCTTTTGTGGCTGGGGGACACTTACTCTTAATTCACACTAACTCTCTTAGTTGCGAAATTAAGAGAGAGAGAAGAGAACAGAGAGAGAGAGAGAGGAGATGAGAGAGAAGAGGAGAGAAGAGAAGAAGAGAAGTAGAGGAAGAGAGAGAAGAATCCACCCTTGTTGATACTTTGGTAGACAAATGTAGCCCAAAATCGCCACTCATATTCATGAAACATTTCCCAACAGCAGCAGTCACTTCGGTGTAAGAATTCATTACGTATTATATTATTTTGCAGTCTTGATTTTAGTGATTAAAATTTCAATATAACGCATGGACTTTTTTTCCATTTAATATTTTAGATATAGACATTAACTTTCTTCAAGTAGAGATTTCTATTTTTTACATAGGTATTTAAATGTAGCATCCTACGAGGATCAATCCACGATTAGCCAATTAACTGCGATCAGCGGAGGACTAAGTTAAATATCCCCCCTCTACCCTAGCACTCCGGTAGCCGCTCTAGTGTGTATATAAGGTGTAGTATGTGTGTGTATGCGATATGTTAAGTTATTTTGGTAATGATACTTGTTGTATTTGCATGATGTAGGTGTGGTTTTACAGGGTGTCAAAAAGTCTCGAGATCTTTGGATACCTTTTTGCCAACCTGATATCTAAAAATAACGTCAGTAACTCATTGGAAATGTGATGACAGAGATATAAGTTGGAATAAATTTAACTTTCATAAGAATGACGAAACGTTTTAACTCAACTCTCATCAAGAATAAATTAATCTTTTTATTTTGGAATACTTGTTTTTTTCTATTTTCACGTATCGTCGGATTATCACTGTTTCTCTTATTTCGGGCATTATATGTCATAGACGGCACGCGGATGCAGTGCAGTCGACGCTTCCTCAGTTAGGATCGACCGCGTAGGGCTTACGGAGTGCGGCGCCACCAGATGTTCTCAAGTTGCGCTGTAGGGATGACTCGCTCGCTGCCACTAGAGATCGACTAAGTACCACGTGCATTTATCTATCCATACGTATTATATAATTGATCTATTAACTATGGTTCCACCGCTAAAACAATCCTTCAAGTTTCTACCATGAAAGATACACTCTCGCTTCAGGTGATAATTCCCATAACTTTTTTTTAACTCTTTTTTGGATTTTTTAAAACTATACATATATTATATATATATCTATTATTATCATGGTATAATATATACAATTACCAAAACAGTAAATCTGTTATTATATAACATTATATAATATATAATATAAATATATATATATAAAAAACAGTTATTTTATATAAATACATATATAATATAAACAGTATTTATATATTATATATATTATATTTATTAATTATAATTATTGTTATCATCATTGTTCATATCATCATGTCCCCTATATATTATTATTTTAGATACTTATATATATGTATGAATTGTTAATGTATATATATATATAATATTATATATATATAATATAAAGTAAGTAAAGTAAAGTCGTCGGGCGGCCTAAAGTCGGTATCAGCCAATTAGCGAGGGTCTATTCCCTTTTCAATAGCGCTGACCAAGAAATTGTTTTAGCATCTTGAGGTGGAGCGCCAACCTACCATCACTCACTTTACCGCAGACATCCCTTGCTACTTCATACGCTGTGCGACTGGACCGTATCGAACTAGAACCTTGTGTTTCTACGCAACCTCTACCGACTGAACACACCCAAATTATAATATTCTTATTATAATGAGATTGTGTATCTTTCTGTCTTAACCAACTATATTCCTACTCAAGTCAAATTCTCTAGTTATTGACATCACATTCCCATGATTTATTTTTATCTAAAACCTGCATATCTAATAAAATTCTCCACCCTTTTTATTAGTGTTGTCAAATCAATATACGAATAACATGCAAATTGTATTATATATACAAAAAATACGGTTTTGCAGTGTGAATGGAAGCTAATTGCCATATTAATATTAAAAATCTGATTTTATTAAATTATGTGTTAGATTATTGATTTCTAATGTTTGGTTTATTTTAATGAATTATAACCAAACAATCTCTTCAATAATCTTAAATGAATCAACTTAACAAGAATAAATAACTGTCATTTTATTCTTTATTTTCCTATTTAACTAAATAGTTAAATACGATTTAACATTCAGCAATGAAAGACGGGATGATGAAAGCAGTAGTTCATTTCTATTTTTCTATTATACCTCAACTGTTCCAAATCCTTTTTATCTGCCTTCTTATTAGCACATTCTAATTTAATACAATTCTACATTAAACTTAAAACTTGCACCCGAGGTGTAATATATTTGCTATATATATAAATATATATAATTGTTAATTAAATATTTTATATATATATATATATATATATATAATATATATATATATGCTGTTTCCTTATATAAAAAGCATGCATATATTCTTATGCTTAGGTTTGAAGTAAATATACTAACATAAAATGCTGCACATGAAATAGTAAACAGTATTATCAAAATTTTGTACCTTTCTTTTTTAAAAAAATGAGGTTCCCCACTATTAAATGTCTTGCATAATATGAAATTGAATATGAATAAAAAAGAAAATTCTCTATTTATAATCATTGTATTGTCTTTCTTGTGCACAGATAAGTAACGCACACACATAAATGGGTGTCTGTTCAGCGTAGGACAATATGATTACGAACCGATATCAGGCGGATCTCATGCCAGGCTATCGACCATAGTGTTTGCTGTTCACAAGGCTAGTCTATAAAAAGGACCTGACCTTTGAGAACGGACTTTTTCTGTTTTAATGTCTCCACAATTTACAACTATCAAGGTGACTTTAACGCCAGCTAAATTAGTTGCAGCAGATTACAAACAAAAAAAACAGAAGAAATAAAAATCCGAAAGTTTTGTAATTTTACGTTCACTCAGTGAGTTTGTAAATTGTGTCTTTTTTTCTCCTTTCTTTCCTCTTTCATGTTTTTAATGAGCAAAAATATGATTTCTATAAACGAGTCTTTTGTCTGCGTGCGTGTATCTCTATAACCAGTGGCTGTTTATAAAACGTCTTTTCTTCTTTCTTTCTTGCTTTCTTTCTCTTCTTTCCTTTTACGTGGTAATCCTAATTTCACTTTCTTTCTGTCTTTCTTTCTTCTATCTATCTATCTATACTATCTATCTATCTTCTATCTTTCTTCTTCTTTATGTTAATTCCTAATTTTTCACTTTCTTCGTCTTTCTTCATTATCTTCTTTCTTTCATCTATCATATCTTTCTTCTTTCCTTTTATGTGTTAATTCCTAATGTTCACTTTCTTCTGCTTTCTCCATTCATCATCTATCTATCACATCTTCTTCTTCTTTCTTAATATAATAAACTAGCCCCCCCCCAAATGTACATATATGCGTAATAAAGATTATAAAATGCATTCTTTTCTTTCTTTCTATTCTTTCTTCTTTTCTTTTCTTTCTTAGTAGGAATAATACCCCCCCAAAGTCAATATATGCGTATAAATAATCTTATAAAATGCATCTTCTCTTTCTTCTTCTTCTTTCTTTTGTTCTCCTTAGTCTCTTTTCTTTTTTCTTTTTCTTGTTTTCTTAATAAATAATACAAACTCCCTCAACTATAAAACACACATAAGAATTTATAAAACTTTATTTTCTTCTCTTCTTTCTTTCTTCTTTCTTGATAATAAAAAATAAGCTCCTCCCCAGCGAAAAAAAGAGAACAATTTAGCGTTTAAAATATAAAACTGTTTCTTTGGTCTTATTCTTCTTTCTTTCTTTCTTTCTCTTTCTAAGAATAAATAACACCAGCCCCCATAAACATAACATTAAAAACCACTACTACTAAACGTTTAAAGATTTGATATTCGATAAAAAAAATACATTTAATATATCGTAGTGAACTTAAAATTTCTTTTATTATTTTTATACGAATGGACTGCAATATGGACTAAAACTCAGCAATCGGAACGTCTATGTATGAATAGCAAAAAAATAATATATGATAAAAATAAAGAGATAAAATATAAATGAAAGATTTACATACACAGTTGTTGTGTTGTTGGTTAAGGCATGTTCAATCAGATAGAGTCATTTGTTTTATTAGAAATGACTTTGATCGACATAATTACCGAAAGAGACTTCGATTTGACCATAAACCAAACAAACAACCATTTAATCGTTAAGATATATGACCCTGTTCATACCTAATTGGTGACCAGCTAAGCAACAGCAAGGACTGTAAGCAAACCTGAAGTTATCAAGAATACATCAGCTAACCAAAAGAGGTGGTAGTATAAACATATACAAATAACTTAGTTAGTAACTCGAATGATGGAGTCATACTAATTTGGTACCACTAAAGCAACAGCGTACTTAGACAATCTGAGTCTTATTTTTATTAAAATGACTTGATTCACATTAATTACTCGAAAGAGAGTGATTTGCCATAGAATTAAAACAAGCAACCATTTTAATCATTAAGCACTATGATCCTAGTCCAAATTAATTGTGACCACTGAGCCTAAGGTACTATGTAACCTATTGATTTGTTTTCCAAAATGATTTGATCGACATTAAATACCATAAACAAAAAGCTAAACTTCAACATCGCGAAGAACAACAATCAACAAATAGTTGAAATACTTCATCTCTGGGGTCTTCCATACAGTCATTTAGACCCCACTGAGTGACAGGATGTATCGATTCTATTTTTTTACATATAGACATAGAATAAAGATGATGAATAAAGATGAACTTTATGCTCTTAAATACAACTTTGCAATAATCTACAACTTTATGGGTGTGGCTCTTCACGATTTATCGCAGTGTATAGCCGCATGGGAGTAAGATGTAACTCATCATTTTTTTAGATTAGAAACATAGAATAAAGATGAATGAATTAAGATGATACTTTATGCTCTTAGATACAACCTTTGCAATTAACTAACAACCACTAGTTTCTCCTTTACTTACGTCGTTTTAGACCCACTGGATGACAGATGTAATCTTCTTCTTTGTGCTGATAGTAGATTGCAGCATGGTAGTCTGATTTCAATATATTAATCTGTTGCCCGTTAATTGCGCCATCCTTGATGATGTTGCCTTCAACCCTTGTTGTTGCCGAAGGTTTTTGTTTATCATCTATTTTCTAAACTCAGGGTGGTGTGCTATACTGGGACGTAAGACAGTACTACAATTCTGGGTTAGAGTGGACCTGAGAGTCAATGGTTCAGAAGAGGAACTCCACTCATCCCCCAAAATCGAAACCTCAACCACCGATGCAGATTAACGTCAATACTCTTTAATATGAATACTTTTACTATAGGAATGATTGCTATATACATTATAAACTAATTATTAAATATATAAATGAAAGGACACCCAGTGTAGAATCAACTCATTACAGTAGTAATAAGTTATGTTAAATAGCTTATCACTACTTCCCGAGTCAAACATGATTGGTTTTACTCTTGTAAATGTGTGATTCAAGGGAAGGTAAACTCAATATTACTCCATGTATATTTGACATTAGAATTTTATCAACTGATCTGGTACACAAAACAAAAAATATAACGTCAGCCACTGCTTCCTAGCACATATATTGCATTCAAAAAAAGGGCTCAGGATTGCCAATATGAGCAATAAGGTTGGGACAATCATACAGATGGCTAGGGCTGATGATAACCACCCGAATTGATCATGAAGAGGAGAGAGAGAGCTTCGCGGCCGCCCATGTAGCCTAAGTTTTGGGTTCAAAGTTGAGGTTTGCATGTCATGTCATCAGATCTCGGGGTGCTAAAGTCGGTATCAGCCATTCAGCAGAGGGGTCTATCCCCTTTTCACTAGCGCATAGACCAAGGAGATTGTTAATTTTTGGTCTGACGGTTGGCAGCCGCCACACCTACCACTCTTAAACCTCACTTACCTTACTTTACCACCAGATCCCTGTGTACTTCATACGCTGAGTTTGGCGAGGGTCGGTATCGAACTAGGAAGCTTGCGGGTTTAGCCGAACGCTCTACCAAACTGAGCTAACTTCATTTTTAACCCCATTTAAAAAAATTGATTATTTTTGATTTATCATAACCCATAGAATGGACGACCCTAACAGGTAACTACACTCCGAGTAGAGTGGACCTGGAGTAATGGCATGAAGGAAGTATCCGGACTACCCGGACTCTAGAACTGGAATCTCACCACTAGATGCAATTTAACGTCATAACTACTAGACACAAAGACCACTCGGCCACGCCTTCATAGACACATTAGGGATTAAAAAAAGATTGGGGTCTGCGATAAGCAATCGGGTCGTGAATAAGCCTTATAGGTCTGCTAGGCCTTGACATGACACAGCTGACTGATAGATAGGGACCTCTCTGACACGCCCGGTCTATCCCAAAATAAGGGCCAACAGTGGGATTTGTTGTAGGCCATCAACCTACACAGCACGAGGGTTCCATCCTTAGCATCACGCGGTCGCCACACACTTGCACCTGTGGTCTTATCGAAGCTTCCCAGTCTGCTACCCTCTGCAGAGGTGCAGCTTGGATGTATTGTCAACCCAGTCGACAGCGGCTGGTAATGCGAGACTGGATTCTTACAAAGAATCTATTGATGTTAAAACAAAACTGTTGGAAAAATCAGCTTCTTTTTTCAACTGCAGAGAGGAAGCAAACTTCAATTTTATTGGCCACTATCAATGTACGATCCGAGCCGCGTGGGTAATTGGTAAAGTCATGGGAAATGACTACGTCGCCCGAGTTCAAATCCTAGACGTGTCATTTGGCATGTTCACTTTGCCGCTTATACCTGGGGAAAGGATGAATCCTACTTCACCTTCCAGCTATGGATAAATAGGTAGGCAGACTCGGCTTATTTAACCTTGGTTCGGACACCGGTTCTAGGAGAAGGAAAACTCTGAATTCAAACCTCGTGAACTACCGCATTAAGCAAAATTGACTTGTGACACATCCTGCTCGTGCGGAGGGGTGTAATATATAATTATATACTATATATATACATCATTTGACTACACATACACACCCACCCACCCACCCACACAACACACACACAACCACAACACATATACTATATATATATATATATATATATATATATATATATATATATATACTATATGAATTATATTGTGAGTTATCGCCATCTCAACCAGACTGTTTGTTTAACTTATCATACTGTCGTCCAGTAAGCCACCCCAAAAATGTAGAATATAATCAGTTTATTAGAAACGAGAAATCGGGAAAAACAGCTAGATGTAATGATTAGAATCCCCGCAATCAGCCTGGTGTTTAGCTTCGAATCACGCACAGAGCACTTTTCCTGTCTATAAACTCTGCTGTGTTATGAGCATAATATTTTGAAAATATACAACAGTGATCGACTCTTGTTCTTCGATTGTTTAGCCTTAAATTTGAACAGATATGCTCGCCTATTCATTATTATCATCAACTAATTAATTTTTCAAATTAGGTGATGACTTCAACTTAAGCACATAATTCTCCCCAACATTCGTCGCGCCTGTCGCCTTCTCAACAAGACTTGTTTGTTTACTTTCAGTGATGAGGAGATAATCCATGTTGGGTTCAAACTTGGGATACAGTAGGTAGTCGATCTTTCACTTTTTTTAGATATCAAATGTCCATCTAATCGCGAAAGTTGATGTGTTTAGTTACTGAAATATAGAGATACCCAAATTTTCGCTGCCTAGCTTTCTAAAAACTAATTAAAATTAATTAAAATTAATTAAAGTATTAATTAAGTCAAACCTTTGTCTAAAATAAATAAGAGTAACATAATGACCAATCATTAAAAAAGAAAAAGATATCATTTACATATGAAGTTGATTTTTAATAGATTTAAAACCATTTGTTTTGCCGTCAATTTCGACGCAATCCCATTAACGCTTTTTTTCAGGGTTTTAGAGCGCTTTGTTACAATTTTAAAAAATAACATTCTGCGATTGAAAAAAATTACCAAAAAGTCAGAATCATCGATTTTAATAAACATTATTCAGTATTGATTTATCCAATTATGAATTTTATAATTGCATCAGTTATTTGTTAGTTTTTCAAAAAACTTTTAATTGTAGTAATTTTTTTGCTGATGAAAAATGAATATATAAAGAATTTAAAACATTTAAAATAGTGAAATCCTGATGTTAAGGTTGTAAAATGTTATATTTATTAATTCTAGAAATACGATATGTACTTAATGCAAACTTTATTTTTTTCGAAAAAAGTATACGTTTGGAGAAAATCTCTAATTGAAGTACCCCCCCCCACCTCTTTTAAGCAGACACAATATCGATGTATATTATTTTCTTTCTATAAAATAATAGCGATTAGATAATTATTCGAATTATGTAAAAAAGAAATCTCCAAAAATTAACTATTATCTCATTATTTATTTTTACATTTATTTTTCGATTTTCTATACTTATTTCTCATACAAAAGCCCACCGTAAATTTTTTTTTTGTTCTCTATCATAACATCGGTCTCTGCATATCTCTCTTATTTATACTGTAATTAGAAAACTATAAGACCAAACTTGAAAAAAAAAGTTACGCCGCCTCAACATAAGGGGGGGGGGTTCAAATTCAGTGACCTGAAAAAAAATGACGAAAGTTATTGAAATCAAATAATAATGCAATTATAAAGATTGTTCATTGATAATAAACACTGAACAATTTCCTTAAAATCTAATATTACTGATTTTTGGTAATTATTTGTCCCTAGGTCATTTGGAAAGTCATCATTTGTGCAAAAATGCAATTAGTCTCCATTTTGGGTATCCCTACTGAATACGTACCAAAATTAGATCTTATTTTGACACCATGTTAAGGAAAATAACATCAGAACAGAGTTTTGAAGTTGTTTTTCGCATGATCTAACAATTTGAAAGAGAATCTGGTTCATTATATTACTTATTACTAGCAACAGAAAACACCAATTCGAGGTTCGTCGTAAAAATAAATTTTGAAAAGACATGCTGAGAGTGGGAGAGTTGAAAATTCAATGTCAGGGGTTTGTATAATAAGTAAGACAAATCCTCATATTTATTAAAGGTAAAAAAAACAAAAAAAAACAATAAAAAAAAAACAATTATGAAATGGAAACGTTCCTCTCAATAAAACTGATGCTGTGCATGTATAATCAAACAATTAATTTTGGGAATATGTTTCCACATCAAATTTTCACAAAATCGTCAGTATTTATTTATTGTAAACTTTAGTTAACTTTTTTACTGTAAAAAAAAAAAAAAAAGAAAAAAGGACGAGAGTAAAAAACAATTTAAAATGTTATCTTTTTGTGTATTATAGCATAAGAATGTTGTGACTAAGCTGTGCACGTTAGAGCTATGGACGTGTTTTTTTACAACAGAAATACAGACAATCCCCATATTAATAGGTATTATTAAAAGTTATTATAAGGATCTTGGTACATCAGAGAGGATGGACAAAGGCCGCATCCCAAAGACCTACTGTATGGCGAATTAGTAGAAGCAATGATCTAGGAGACCACGCCTTTCTTTAAAGATGTTCATGCAAGAGACGGGAAGACATGCCATATTCAATAACCACAACATGGGGAGGCTTGTGCACGAAGAACGTAACGACGCTGGCGTCTCCTCGTCAAACAAGAACGAAAGATTGAAACAGAGGGAGAAGCCCGCACAGAAAAGAGAAGAGCCAGAAGGAAGGAGAGGACAACAGTAACTCCAGCAAGATCAACCGTTGTTTGCAATCACGTGCACCAGAGATCCCATTCAAAATTGGTCATTTCAGCCACTCACGCACAGTTGAAGATTAAAAAAAAGTGGACACTACGCCTCGTCTTTAGTTAACGGAAGGATGCAACAACAGTTATAATATATATATATAATAAGTAGGAAGCGCAGTGGTTAATGGCTTAAAGTCATGGGAATGGACTCGTCGCTCCGAGTTCAAATCCTGGACGCGCTAAATGCATTTGCACTTAGCGCTAATACCCTTGGGAAAAGGTATGAATCCTACTCTCCATCCAGCTAGGGATACAATAGTAGGCAGACTGGGCTCTTTAACCTTGGTTAGGCAACCGGTCTAGAGAAGGAAACTCTGAATTTCAAGACCGTGTTTAACTCCGCTAGAAATTGACCTTGTCGTCACATCCTGCTGTGCGGAGGGTTGGTAAATATCATTAATTATATTATATATATATTATAGAATTTAACATTTTGAAAAACAATTAGTAATTATTAATTGTGGCAAGAAGTCTGTTTCGACCCGCTTAGTAGCAGGGTATCAGTCCGCGAGCAAACATATGCAAGTGAAGAAGGGTTAAAAACGATTGGAAAGAGATAGGGGGTACAAGGACGCGCGGAATGCTTTGATTTATCTCTCTCTTTTATTAAAGGGGTAAAAAAACAACAACAAAAAAAAAAACAATTTTTGAAATGAAACTGAGCCACTGCTCCCTCGTCAAAAAAAATGTTTCGTGCTCATGCTCAATAAATCAAACAATTATATCTGTAATATTTTCCACATCAATTTTACACAAAATCGTAGGTATTTTATTTATTTGTAAACTTTTTAGTTAACTTTCTTGTTACTGCTAAGAAAAATAGGACGAATGTAAAAAAACAAATATTTTAAAATGATGCTTACTCAAATCTTGCGGTGTACTATAGCATAAGAATATTGTGACGTAAGCTGTGACGTAGTTTTTGTTACAGACAGAAATACTATCTCCATTATAATAGAAATAAGAGTAATCTTCTTTATGTCTTCTTATCGCCTTTTTAGTATTTCTAATTTAATATAACTAGCAAAATAAAAAACGCCGTCTGGGCGACGTAAAATAAATATTGCCCGAGGGGATGAGGTGAAAATTTAATGATCAGAGAGTTTGTATCAAAGTAAAGTAAATCATCAAATTTATCCAAAGGAGCTAAAAAAATAAAATAAATTTATTAAGGGAGTAAAAAATTTGAAAGAATTGAACATGGTGAATACTTAGTTCTGATAACTTAAATATATATTTAAAATAAAACAAACTATATATAGATAGATAATACCAGGTATGTATTTATTTAAACTTGTTTTAAAAAAAACAATGGGGACTGCTAACATTGCATGCTCAAATTTTGAGTGTATTCTATTTATGACGATTTTTAGGAGTTGACAAGCAGTGACGTAGTTTTTGTTACAGACAAAAACAAGAGTGGGAACTACGGAGCGGGTCTCCATTATTAATAGATATTCTACTTTATTAAAACATAAAACACTTGTGTTCGCGGATCATTTAGTGGTTTATTATTTATAGGTATGAGTTTTTGCCTCTAGAGCTAATCGTCTGCGACCAAAAACAGAAGCCAAATCAACACTGTATTTTCCACAGAGAAATCAACAGAGAATTTGATTCTGTCTTTCACGCGAATATCTGTGATGAATTAACTGACAAACTTCGGTTTGAATAAAGAAACCCCTCAAAAATGCCAATATCTTATTTAAGAGATTGTGTGTTTCTTCTGTCTGATAACGAAACTAAAATCACTACTCAAGTCAACAATTCCCTTAGCTTATGAGACGTCACATTCATCATGAATTATCCTATTTTAACCTCAATTATCAATAAAATATGTTTAATTATTAATACTTGTTAACCATATCTACATACTAACAACATGCAATGTATTTTATATACAACAAATAGAGGTTTACAGTATGAATGGAGAGGCTAATTGTACATATTGATCTTAAGAATTGATTTTAATAATATTATGCTTAGAATTATGATTTTAATTATTTGCTTTTCATCTTAATGAATATGGAGCAAAAATCCCTTCTAATAATTTAATAAGAAATCCCTTAACGAAGAAATAACTGTCATTTATATCTTTACTTCCTAGTTTTTAACTAAACAGTTAAATTTAGCGAAAACTTTACAATGAAAAGACGGGAATATGGAAAATGATGAAGAGAGTTAGTTTCAAAGTTGTTCTATTTTCAATCATACCCCTCGTCAAATTCTTTAATCTACATTCTTATTCAGTGTCATTAGCCTTCTTAATTTAATATGATATTCTTTACATTAAAACTTAAATACCTTGCACCTCGAGGTGTCATATATTTGCTAGATATCTATCACGAAAACAATTCCATTAGCCTGAATACAGCTTCAACTCTCTATAGACCGAGAATGAAATCATCATTGATTATTATGATTGTCAATTTATATTGATCTCTGCTAAAATAGGTGTCCGTAAAGTCCCACTTACAGTGCGTTGGAAATATGTATCAACAAAAATGCAGTCAGGACCAAGTGACCTTTTGCACCTCATTTTTGATCTCGATAGAAAAGAGTGACATGTTTTTCATTTACCACGGCACAAGGATCAAAGCTGTGTGGGTAAATGATAAAGCCTCCCCCTTTCACCATTTCATCGTCTATATCAAACTCTGTTTTAAAATATTAAGTTCATTCCTGATCAACCTCCTAAAATATAATTCAATGTATTTGTGTGGTGTCTGTTATACACTTCGGACCAACATAGACCTTTAGGCACCCCTTTTTGATCTCTATTAATAGAAAGGACCGTGTTTTTCATTTACACCGTCATCTATCGCGTTGTTTAACAGACGACTTTTGGATTGAATTTTTTTTATAAAACTAACCTTAACTCTAACCCCTACACCTTATCTCCAACTTTTCGCAAACAAACAACGGATATTGACGCGTGTATAAATGATGAAAACATGTCCTTCTTTCTTAAAAGGGTGGTGCCTATTAAAGGTAATATCGGTCCTGATATTTTACAAAAAGATTTTATCATTTGTACAATGTAAGGCCAATTAAATGTCATATTTTAAAACGCTTTTCAGACTTAGTGGGTAAATTCTGTGTTATTATAAGTGGAAATAAGCCCAAGTTCAGCCTAGAGGGAGTCTATCCTCTTAATGTTAGCGACAGACGGGCAGATTGCTTGTGCTGAGATTAGAGCGCCATGCCTTAAGAGGATATTTTTACTGGTATAATAGGGGAGCTCTCATAAATCTCCCAGTTAGTAGGCAAAACATATATCGGTACGAAAAAAGACAATAACAAAACACAATGGAATTTAACACATGTACTTGCACAAAGGTACAAAAAATATTGTGCAAATTTGTGACAATTGCTACCAGACTTATCTGCAGAGGTGAAAAATTACTGTTTCGTAGAAGTAGGTACTAGCAAGGCGTAATCCTGGCGCTGGTAGTGTAGAGTTCTGTAGCAGACGCATCCGTCTTTGGTCAGTTCTCTGGTGCGATAAGCTAAAAAGTAGGAAATGTTTATTATAAGCTACACGCCTGGTAACTACCCTTTTTATGGGCTCTGGTGATGGGAGGAGCTTATTTTTAGCGTACTCGCCGTTCGCGTGACCAATTCTTCAGATTAAGTGATATTTATTTGTCAGCCATTTACCCCACATGTATGGACTATGGCACCAAAATGGCTCCGTTTTAACGTTGCCCCACAAACCGAGCTTAATGGGGGCGCAGATATACCTAAAAATTGCGTACGATCCCAGCGGATCAATTCCCCCTCAAGAGGGCGACTCATGGTCTGTGGTCAAATAAACCCAAGCCCGGGACCCCCAAAGGGGCAGCGTATTTGCCTGAAGGTGGCCCTCTGATCGACGCTTATTAATTAACACCGCATCTCTCGGTCCAGTGGCCGAAGCTCACTGGACCACCGTCCCGAAGGACGGGTGGGTTGATATCTCCAGATAATGATGGCGGTTTGATTCTCCCGCAACCTCGTGTTAGGCGAATTCAGCAAGGGGAAGATAATTCTATCAGATTTCCAACAGCCCTACAACTCATTCTCTCCACTCACCACACTGATCTAGTATTAACTCTAGTTGCCAACTTATCTCATGAGCTACTAGTTGACGGGAACCGATATCGACCTGAAACCATAGTGCCGTTCTCATAGAGCGTATTCATTCTACCGAACAGGACCTAAACCGGCTAAACGTTATATATATTCACTCATATATACCTATATATTCTATATTATATATATACTATACTTTTCTGTTTAGTAATGCTTGTTCCTGATTACTGACATTGACAACTCAACTCTTTGATCACCAACTGTCGGCTGGCTGCAGTAGAATACGCACTGCACCCTCTGCAGAGGTGAAAATCCCAATACCCCAATGGGGCCATGTACTGGTCGTGGGTGGTTAATCCGTTAATGCCATAAGACGGAATCCATAGGTGGCTGACTAGTCCAAGACATGTAACACTTCCTATTGCCTTATTTAGTCAGCCTTAACTTCAGACGCGAGGTCGAGAGGCCTCATTAGATCAATCGGCTTGGACCGCCGTTAAGCCTTAGCACCTATATATGATTGTCCCGAACCGTATGTGCTTATTGGCAAACTGCAACTGCTTTTTATCATATAAATGTGTTTAGAAAGGCGGTGGCTTGAGGGTACTTAGTAGTCCTAGGGTAAGTGTACGTTACATCGGCCATCTAGTTGGTAAAGTTTCCATTTTTTAAGCCTACTAGGGCGAAGTGGAGTACCCCTATGCAAGAAAATTTACGATCAAAGAAATTAGCCTCAATTTTGAAACGAGGATGGGAGATCAAAGAATTTGAAAATGGAAGCTTAAAATCTGCCCAATGAATCGGACAATAGACCTTTAGGCCACCCTTCTGCGAACTCGCATAAGGACATTTTTTTTCATTTACACTGTCAGCATCCGGTGTTCGTTAACAGATGATTTTTAGATTTTTCATTGGCCATTTACTCCCAGATTCCACTTTACCCGGCAGGTTGCATTAACCTGTTAAAGATAAAGATAGAAAAGAGATATACGATAGATAGATTTATGAGATAGAGATACGATAGATCAGATAGAAGATAGAGACAGACAGACAGACAGACAGGACACGTCTTATTGCTGTTGTAAATATCAATATATATATATATATATAAATATATATATTTTATTCAAAGCAAATCAACAATACACAAAACCGCACACACACACGCACTTACACTACACAAACACATACAAAACACACACATAAACAAGCACCCCACCCACACAGAATTTGGAAGGCAATGAGAGACAAGAACAACATTGATACACAGACCACTCAGCAACAACTTCACACCACCCCACCCCCCCCGCCCCCCCCCCCCCCCCCCCCCCCCCCCCCCCCCCCCCCCCCCCCCCCCCCCCCCACCCCCCCCCCCCCCCCCCCCCCTTTCTAGGTAAATCTTCCTGCTAGCATGGGATTTTTATCACGAAAATAGGTTAAGGAATTAAGTGGAATAAATCACAGGTAACAAACAACACACAGTTACCTGTGCGTTTGTTTTAACACATTGCAATTGTAAATAGCACTGCAAAACCAACAGCAACAATATATGTATATTCCATTATATTATACAATATATATAATAAGTATATATATATATATATATGTGTGTTGTGTGTGTGGTCGTCTGTGCGTGTGTGTGTGTGTGTGTGTGTGTGTTTTGCTGATGTATGCGTTTCTCCTCTCGTACACGTCATATCCAATGACAGACCCTGGGCTTTTTTCGGGTGTGTTCTCTTTTGATCAATGCCCTGAATACGGACCATTCATAAATCTTTTGTATTCACCAGCACTCCCACTTGTTGGGTCATCTTTCCGGAACCTAAAACTCATTACTATACTGGGTATACTAATTCCATGAGTTTAGTGCTTGAACCCCTTTGCGTAAAAAGTCAACATAGCGTATGACGTCATCATATGAACTTTCAGCCTATAACTTTTTAGCCCCCCCCGTATTGTTTCTACAAGGTTAATCCCCCAAAGTAAGCGTCTCTGAAGCGCTGGGACACAGCCCGGAAACTGTTCGCTGAAGCTTATTGAAACACTATTTTTTACCATAGTCTACTGACAGATGTTAGCTGGAATATGAATTAAGCTCCAACGTAATATTTATATTTCTGAACTGGATTAATATTAAATGTAACTCTGAGGAAAAAACGAACTTAATTGATATTTTATAGATTTAAATTGTTGCGTAGGATTCAGTTATACACCTTTTTAAACCTCAAAACTGCAAAAGTGGACTTTTAATTTAAAAAAAAAAATTGTTTGTTACTCTAAAATAGAAACGAGTCCATAAAAATAGATTTTGAAACATATTGCCTGAGGGGTGGGAGTAAAAAAGACAACTCAGCGAGTTGTACCCGTAAGTAAGTAAAATCATCATAAATTCATTAAAAGAATTAAAAAATTAAAGCAATTTGAAATGGTAAACTAAATATGTATTAAAATAAAACAAACTATATATAGATATATGAATACCAGTCAGTATTTATTAAAACTTCGTTGTTAAAAAAAACAATTGAGAAACTTCTAATGGTTGTATGTTCAAATTGAGTGCTATCTTATCTAGTATGACGATTTTGGGTAATTTGGCGTAAGCAGTGACTAATTTTGTTACCACAAAATGCGGAGCGAATCTCCCATTATTAATAGATAGAATTTGGTTTTTTGTTGTTTATTTTTTTAAGCAATACGTAATTAAAACAACGTTAATCCTAAAACCGTAACCCAATTCGCCAAAATGTTAATTCATAGACTGTAGTTAAACTGTCAATAGCGGGACCACCAACAAAGGTTCCGTTTTAATAGTCCGACCTAAATCAGAAGTCGCCGAATTCTAATTTGATTATTTTTTTGGTGGTGTAGGTGCGTGTGGTGTGTGTGTGTGTATGTGAGGGTGATTACCCCTTTTATTATGTGCTTCTCTGTAAGCGTCTCCAGATAATTTTGTCACCTGTGTATGTGTGCTGTTTGGTAACTGCGTTGCAACGAACAAAGATTATTACAGGTAACAAGTGAATAATAATAAGAAAATAAGCACAAAATAACCTATTCTTGTCAACCTTGTACGCGATTGTTGAATGCGCCTCCCTTCCTCATGAAATGATTACTCGTTGTTTTATCAAACTAATGTCACACTTTTATCGCGTAAACGTTCTGTCATCGAAGAAGTCTCAGGTTTTAATTCAGTTTCTGGCCAGACCTCATAGTCGTCCGAAGATTAATATGCACTTAATTGTGCAGGAGAATTGAGGACAATATCCACGTGTCCAGCTCGGAAGGCACCAGCTACAACAACCACTAAACAATTATTGACACGAAACAGCAGACATTTTATCTGTCGTAGACGTTCTAGTACTTGAGTTTCACAGCACACAAGCCAAGAAGCAACGGCTTTCCAGGATAGCAACGCTTCAATGGTGTATTAATTCCAGTGGATTAGAATAATCACAGTTGTCACGTTATTGTTTGTCTTTGTACAAACAGTGACATTCTCTGCGTCATTTTAATCTTTCAGTTATACTGAGAGGAAATTGCGCATTTAATTAATTCTTATAGTGAGAAATAAAAAAACAAACAGGAGAAAAAATACAACATTTCGACCGTTGTGCCTCCCGCCTTCTGCCTGGAAATCTTTTTAAAAGTTTTTCTGTTGTAGTATTTAGATGCAGTCTAATGTTAGATCAATATATTAAAGACCCTCAGCCACTGCCTTTTAGCACACATATGATATAAATGGACCAAATGGGCCATAAGAGCAATACGTGGGACAATCATATAGGTGCTAGTAGGAAGCGCGTGATGTGTAATGATAAAGTCGTGCGGAAATGGGACTCGTCGCCCGAGTTCAAATCCTGGACCGTGGTTAATTGCATTTCACTTAGCGCTAATACCCTGGCGAAAGTATGATCTCTACTCTCCCTCCAGTTTTATGGATAAATAGTAGGCAGACTGGCTCTTTAACCTTGGTTAGGCAACCGGTCTAAGAGAAGGAAAACCTCTGAATTCAAACCTGTTGAAACTCCGCTTAAGAAATTGACCCTGTGTCGCATCCTGCTTTGCGGAGGGGGTGGAATATATATATATTGGTAGGTGCTAGCGGGCTTGACGTGATTCGGAGCGAGCCTCTCGACGGCCGACTAGTCTAATTAAAAGCCAAAGTGAAGTGTGGCTGACAGCTCGCCAACAGGATAGCCTTCTCTAAAGCATCACGGGTCACCACAAACGACCAATTCTTGCCCAATTTAGGGGATTTTTACCTCTACAGATGCTGCAGTTGATGTATTCTACTGCTTCCCAGCCGGCTGGCGTAGGTCATAAAATTGTGTCTCCTTGAATTCCCTTTGGTATGAATGCTAAAAAAAAAAAAAAAAAAAGAAAAAAATTTCTCGATCCACAGATGTCGCATGTGCAAGGCTGTCCCTGAAGATGGTTGATGTGCCGGTGCTCTTTGTGCCGTTGATTTCTTCTGGAGCTCTTTAGAAAATAAAACACACTAAATTCTCAGGAAAATGCTATTTTCTCTACTTCGAGGCATAAAAAATATTATTTCTGCTAGTTTTTTTTTTTTTTTTTTTTTTACAGTCATACCAAAAAGGATTCAAGGGAGACAACATTTTATAGACCACCCAGCCGGCTGGGGACAGTAGAATACATCAACTGCCACATCTGCTAGCAGGTTAAAACTCCCCCTAAATTTGGGCCACCAAGTTGGTCGTTTGTTGCGGTGACCACCGTGATGCTTTAGAGAAGCCTCATTCCTTTGGCTGAGCTGTCATGCCACACTTCACTTTGGCGCTATTTAATTAGACTAGTCGGCCGCGTCGGAGAGGCTCTCGCATCACGTCAAGCCTAGCCACCATATATATTATATATTTACAACCCCCTCCGCACAAGCAAGGCATGCGGACACAGGGTCAATTTCTTAAGCGGGTTCAAACAGTTTTTTGAATTCAGAGTTTTCCTTCTCCAGACCGGTTGCCTAACCAAGGTTAAGAGCCCCAAGTTGCACCTACTATTATCCATAACTGGAGGAGAGTAGAGATCATACCTTTCCCCAAGGGTATTAGCCGCTAAGTGAAATTGCAATTACCACGTCCAGCGGATTTGAATCGGGCGACGAGTCCATTTCCCACGACTTAATCATTTACACAACGCGGCCCTACTAGCACCTATATGATTGTCCCCAACGTATTGCTCTTATGGCACCTTGGTCCATTTATCATATTGTGTGCTAAAGGCATGCTGAGGGTCTTAATATAATTGAGTTATAACATTAGACTGCATTACTTAATACTCACAGAAAAACTATTAAAAGATTCCCAGGAAGAAGGCCGGTGAGCACAACGATCGCAAATGTTGTATTTTTTTCCTGTTTTTTTTTTTTCACAATAAGAATGTAATTAAATGCGCCATTTCTCTCATATAACTGAAAGATTAAAATTCGACGCAGAAATGTCACTGTTGTACAAAGGACAAACAAATACGTGACAACTGTGATTATTCTAATCACATGGAATTAATACACATTGAAGCGTTGCTATCTGGGAAAGCCGTCTTCTTGGCTGTGTGTGCTGTGAAACTCAAGTAACTAAGAAACGTCTACGACAGAATAAAATGTCGCCCTGTTTTCGTGTCAATAATTGTTTAGTGGTTGTTGGTAGGGCTTGGTGCCTTCCGAGCCTGGACACGTGGATATGTCCTCAATTCTCACTGCACAATTAAGTGCACATATTAATCTTCGGGACGACATGAGGTCTGGCCAGAACTGAATTAACCGAGACTTCTTCGATGACTGAACGTTACGCGATAAAGTGTGACATTAGTTGATAAAACAACGAGTAATATTTCATGAGGAAGGAGGCGCCATTTCACAAGTCCGTACAGGTTGACAAAGAAAGGTTATTTTGTGCTTATTTTCTTATTATTATCACTTGTTACCTGTAATATCTTGTTTCGTTGCAACCAGTACCAACACACACATACACAGGTCGACAAAATTATATGGAGACGCTTACAGAGAAGCACATATATAAAAGGGTAATCACCCCCTCACATACACACACACACACACACACACCTACAACACCAAAAAAATAATCAAATTAAATTCGGCTGACTTCTGATTTAGGTCGAAAATTAAAAACGGAAAATTTGGTTGGTGGTCCCCAATGACAGTTTAACTACAGTCTATGAATTAACATTTTGCGAATTGGGTTACGGTTTTTAGGGGATTAACGTTGTTTTTAATTACGTATTGCTTAAAAAAATAAACAACAAAAAAACCAAATTACTATCTATTAATAATGGAGATTCGCTTCCGATTTTTGTGGGTAACAAAAATTACGTCACTGCTACGCCCACGATTACCAAAATCGTCATAACATAGAATAAATACACTCAAAATTTGAACATACAAACATTAGACAGTTCTCATTGTTTTTTTTAAAACAAGTTTTAATAAATACATGACTGGTATTATATATCTATATATAGTTTGTTTTATTTTAATACATATTTAAAGTTTACATTTCAAATTGCTTTATTTTTTAATTCTTTTAATGAATTTGATGATTTTTACTTAGGGTACAAATCGCTGAGATTGATTTTTTTACTCCCACCCCTCAGGCAATATGTTTCAAAAATCTATTTTTATTGGACTCGTTTCTATTTTAGAGTAACAAAAAATTTTTTTTTTAAATTAAAAGTCCACTTTTGCAGTTTGAGGTTTAAAAGGTGTATAACTGAATCACTACGCAACAACTTTAAATCTATAAAATATCAATTAAGTTACGTTTTCCTCAGAGTTACATTTAATATTAATCCCAGTTCAGAAATATAAAAATATATACGTTGGACTTAATTTCATATTCCACTAACATCTGTCCAGTAGACTATGGTAAAAAATAGTGTTTTCAATAGCTTCACGAACAGTTTCCCTGTGTCCCCAGCGCTTCAGAGACCTTACTTTGGGGATTAACCTTTAGAGAAACACATACGGGGGGGGGGCTAAAAAGTTTATAGGCTGAAAAAGTTCATATGATGACGTCATACCTACTGTTGACTTTTACCAAAGGGGTTTCAAGCACTACAACACCAATGGAATTAGTATACCCAGTATAAGTAATGAGTTTTAGGTTCCGGAAAAGATGACCAACAAGTGGGAGTGCTGGTGAAATACAAAAGATTTATTGGATGGTCACGTATTCAGGCGCATTGTCATCAAAAGAGAACACACCCGAAAAAGCCCAGGGTCTGTCATTGGATATGACGTGTACGAGAGGAGAAACGCATACATCAGCAAACACACACCACACACACACACACACACGCACAGACACACACACACACACACATATATATATATATATATATATATTATATATATATATATATATTATATATATTGGTTTTGCTGGTTGGTTTTGAAGGCTATCACAATGCAAGTGTAAAGACAAAAAGAAGGTAACTGTGGTGTTGTTTGTTAACCTGTGATTTATTCTTAATTCTTAATATTTCGTATAAAAATCCCATCTACAGAAGATTACTAGAACTGAAGTTGTTGCTAGTGGCTGTTCATTTGTTCTGTCTCATGCCTTCCAAATTCTGTGTGGGGTGGGGGTGCTTGTTTATGTGTGTGTTTGTGTGTGTTTGTGTGTGTAAGTGCGTGTGTGTGTGCGCGTTTATGTTTATGTTCATTTGCTTTATAATATATATATATATATATATATATATATATATTGATAATTTACAAACACAATAAGACAGTGTCTGTCTGTCTGTCTGTCTGTCTCTATCTATCTATCTATCTATCTATCTCTATCTCTATCTATCTATCTATATCTCTTTCTATCTATCTTTAACAGGTACAACCACTCCGGGTCTAAGTGGATCTGGGAGTAATGGCAATGAAGGGGTACTCCACTCGCCCTAGAGCTCTAAAAATGGAACTTTACCACTAGATGCAGTGTAACGTCATACCCAGGACACTAAGACCCTCAGCCACCGCCTTCTAACACATATATGATAAAAAGAGTTGGCAGTTTGCCATAAGCACAATACGGTCGGGACAATCATATAGGTGCTAAGGCTTAACGCGGCCAGCCGATTGATCTAATGAGGCCTCTCGACCTCCCGTCTAAGTAAGGCTGACTAAATAAGGCCAAAGGGAAGTGTTACATGTCATGGACTACTCAGCCACCAGGATTCCGTCCTTAAGCATTACGGATTACCACCCACGACCAGTACATGGCCCCATTGGGGTATTGGGATTTTACCCCTCTGCAGAGGTGCAGTCGGCGTATTCTACTGCACCAGCCGACAGGGGTATCAAAAGAGTTGGATTGTCAATGGTCAGTAAATCAAACAAGCATTACTAACAGAAAAAGGTGATATATATATAATATATATATATATATATATATAATATATATATAACGTTTAGCCGGTTTAGGTCTGTCGGTAGAGCATACGCCTAGGAACCACATGGTTTCAGGTTCGATACCGGTCCCCGTCAACTCAGAGTATGAGTAGTGCAACTAGAGTAATCTGATCAGTGTGGTGAAGTGGAGAGATGATTGTAGGCTGTTGGAAATCTGATAGAATTATCTTCCCTTGCCGAATCGCCAACACGAGGTTGGCGGGAGAATCAAACCCCATCACTTATCTGGAGATATCACCCACCCGTCCTTCGGGACGGTGGTCCAGTGAGCTTCGGCCACTGGACCGGTGCGGTGTTAAATTAATAGCGTCGATCCCAGAGGGCCATCCTTCCAGGCAATACCTGCCCCTTTGGGGGTAGGGCTGGGTTTATTGCCCAGCACCTGAGGCGCCCTCCTTGAGGGGGAATGCCGATGGGATCGACGCAATTTTTGTTATCTCCCACCCATTAGCTTCGGTTTGTGGGTGGGCCCACGTTAAAACGGAGCCTTGTGCCCAGTCCATACAGGTGGGGTATGCGACAAATAAAATCACTTATCTGGAGATTGTCACCGAGGCGAGTCGCTAAATAAGCACTCCCATCACCAAGCCCATAAAAGGGTAGTTACCAGGCGTGTAGCTTATAATAAACATTCCCTACTTTTTACTTATCGCACCAGAGAACTGACCAAGACGGATGCGTCTCTACAGAACTCTACAACTACAGCGACCAGGATACCCTTGCTAGTACCACTTCCCCTACGAACAGTAATTTTCACCTCTCAGATAAGTCTGGTAGCAAATGTCAACAAAATTTGCAACAATATTTTTTGTACCCTTTGTCAATACATGTGTTAAATTCCATTGTGTTGTTTGTCTTTTTTCGTCCGAATAATTTGCCTACAACTGGGAGATAAGAGCTCCCTAAATACCGTAAATTTCCTCTTAAGGCATGGCGCTCTATCTCAGCACAAGCAATCTCCCGGTCTGTCGCTAACATTAAGAGGATAGACTCCCTCGCTGTCTGGCTTTACTTATATACAGAATTCCACTAAGTCTTGAAACGGTTTTAAAATTGAACATTTAATGGCTTACATTGTACAAAATGATAAAATCTTTTTGTAAAATATCAGGACCATATTACCTTTAGGCACCCCTTTAAGAAAGGACATGTTTTTATTTTTACACCGTCAATATCCGGTTGTTTGTTAGGAGTTAGGGTTAGGGTTAGGGTTAGAGTTAAGGGTTAGTTTTATAAAAAAAAATTCAATCCAAAAAGTCGTCTGTTAAAACAACCGGATAATGACGGTGTAAATGAAAAACAGGTCCTTTCTTAATCGAGATCAAAAAGGGGTGCCTAAAGGTCATGTGGTCCGAAAAGTGAGTAACAGACACAAACAATTACATTGAATTAATATTTAGGAGGTTGATCAGAATGAACTTAATATTTTAAAACAGAGTTTGATATAGACGATGAAATGGTGAAAGGGGGAGGCTTTATCATTTACCCTACACACTTTGATCCTTGCCGGTGTAAATGAAAAACATGTCCTTTCTTAATCGAGATCAAAAGAGGTGCCTAAAGGTCATTTGGTCCTGACTGCCATTTTTTTGTTGATACATTTTCAACCTGTAGTGGGACTTTACGGACACCCTATATTTAGCAGAGGACTCATATAATTTGACAATCATAATAATCATGATGATTTCATTCTCGGTCACCCATAGAGTTGAAGCTGATTCAGGCAATGGAATTGTTTTCAGTGAAGATACTAGCAAATATATGCACCCTCCGGGTGCAAGTATTTAAGTTTTAATGTAATAGAATATCATATTAAATTAGAAAGGCTAATGAAACTGAATAAGAATGTAGATAAAAAGATTGGAACAGAGGGGGTATGATTGAAAAAATAGAACAACTTTGAAACTAACTCTTCCATCATTTTCCATTATTCCCGTCTTTCATTGGTAAATTTTCCTAATTTAACTGTTTAGTTAAAATAGGAAGTAAAGAATAAAATGACAGTTATTTCTTCTTGTTAAGGGATTTCTTTTAAAATTTATTGAAGGGATTTTTGCTCATATTCATTAAGATGAAAGCAAATAATTAGAAATCAATAATACTAAGCATATATTTTTTAAAAATCAAATTCTTAAGATCAATATGCAAATTAGCCTTCCCATTCATACTGTAAACCTCTATTTTGTTGTATATATAAATACAATTGCATGTTGTTAGTATGTAGATATGGTTAACAGTATTAATAATGTAAACAATTTTATTGATAATTGAGGTTAAAATAAGGATAAATTCATGATGAATGTGACGTCAATAACTAAGGGAATTGTGACTTGAGTAGTGATTTAGTTTCGGTTACAGACAGAAAAACACACAATCTCCATTATAATAAGATATGGCATTTTTGAGCGGGGTTCTTATTCAAACCGAAGTTTGCATTTAATTCATACAGATATCTCCGTGAAAGACAGGAATCAAATTCTCTGTTGATTCTCTGTGGAAAATACAGTGTTGATTTGGCTTACTGTTTTTGGTCGCAGACGATTAGTCTAAGAGGCAAAAACCTCATACCAAATTATAACCACTAAATGATCCGCCGAACACAAGTGTTTATGTTTTAATAAAATAGAATATCTATTAATAATGGAGACCCGCTTCCGGTTTTTGTCTGTAACAAAAACTACGTCACTGCTTACGTCACACTCCCTAAAATCGTCATAAATAGAATACACTCAAAATTTGAGCATGCAATGTTAGACAGTCCCCATTGTTTTTTTTAAAACAAGTTTTAATAAATACATACCTGGTATTATCTATCTATATATAGTTTGTTTTATTTTAATATATATTTAAAGTTATCAGAACTAAGTTTCCATTTCAATTTTTCAATTTTTTACTCCTTTAATAAATTTATTTTATTTTTTACTCCTTTGATAAATTTGATGATTTTACTTTACTTATGATACAAACTCTCTGATATTAAATTTTCAACTCTCATCCCCTCGGGCAATATTTATTTTACGTCGCCCAGACGGCGTTTTTTATTTTGCTAGTTATATTAAATTAGAAATACTAACAAAGCGAAATAAGAAGACATAAAGAAGATTACTCTTATTTCTATTAATAATGGAGATAGTATTTCTGTCTGTAACAAAAACTACGTCACAGCTTACGTCACAATATTCTTATGCTATATACACCCCAAATTTGAGTAAGCAATTTTAAAAATTGTTTTTTTACTCTCGTCCTTTTTTCTTACAGTAACAAGAAGTTAACTAAAAAGTTTACAAATAAATAAATACCTACGATTTTGTGTAAAATTGATGTGGAAAATATTCAAAATAATTGTTTGATTATTACATGCACGCAACATTTTATTTGAGAGGGACAGGGCTCAGTTTTCATTTCAAATTGTTTTTTTTTTGTTGTTGTTTTTTTACCCCTTTAATAAATATGAGGATTTGTCTTACTTATGATACAAACCCTCTGACATTGAATTTTTAACTCCCACCCACTCAGGCAATGTTTTTCAAAAATTAAATTTTACGACGCCCGGAGGGTGTTTTCTGTTGCTAGTTATCTTAATTGACACAAAGGGTTTTGTAAATTGTTCCTGTATAACGTAATTGATAGTAAATTTACAAGCGAGTTGTACTGAAATATGAAGGAGAAAAAGGTCGTCTTTCGTGGAGAATTAATGCGAGCATTAATGACAGAACATGTTTTTATTTTTATAATAATAAAAAAAATGATAGAATATGTTTTTATTTTGTAGATAATTACTGTGTTTAGATATTTTGTGGGGATTTTGTGAAAGTTTTGATGGATGATTATATCTGGTCTTGTCAGAAAAAAGAACTTCCTTGTCTCAGATTTAATTATTCATTTAATTGCTCCACTTTGACAGGACATAACTTATATATATATATATATATATATATATTATATATTATATATATATATAAATATATATATAGGTATATGTAAAAACAAAATTTCTTTTGCGATGAAACAAAGAAAATACAGTGCTCAATCACAGTTTGTAAGAGCTAATATTTATTTATTTTACAATGTTTTCATAGATCAATGTTCATTATCAACGACCGCGGTTTCATGCTAAAAGCAATCATCAGTTGAGGAGCAAGATCCAATGGTGTTTGTTGTGGTTCTTTACTCAAATTGTACTCGTTATTTACAATCCTAAATGTGACTTTGAGTAAAGAACCACAACAAACACCATTGGATCTTGCTCCTCAACCTGATGATTGCTTTTAGCATGAAACCGCGGTCGTTGATAATGAACATTGATCTATGAAAACATTGTAAAATAAATAAATAAATATATAATATATATATATATATTATATATATATATAATTTAATATACTAAACTTGTGGTAAATCTTCGCGGTGAGAAAAAACACGGCAAATAGTTTGATTGTAAAAATATACTACAAACATCACACGGGGAGAAAAAAAATTTTTGGAAAAAAAGAAAGACCAAGATAATCGTACCAACCAAAAATAATCTATTGGTACAATATTTGGCCAAAAAGAAAAAACAATTTATATATATATATATATATATATATATATATATATATATATATATATACAAAACCGCCAGGAAACTAAAGCTAATAAGTAAAAAGTGCGCAATACCTAAGTAGAGCAAATAATAGAGTCAGATCTTTACCATGAAGAGCACTAAGCGAAACTTTTAGTAGGTTTATCTGACTCATTAGCTTTATCTTGATTGCCACTTCTTCACAGAATAAGGCCATTTCTACAAGTAGTCCGGTTGTGAGCACGCAGCTGGCCCACGGATCCAACTTGTTTTTATGTACTCTGTCACATATATGAAGCCCTAGACAGACAGGCCCTGCCACAAAGGTCAGACTTAAATGTAGGAAATGTTTCCATTACGTCCGTCACGTGTCGCTTTAGGATGGAGTGCTCGAGCCGCCTTAACTCAAACTTCTTACAGCTACATCGGCCTGTCTTTCCAAGAGGATTTGTATCCAGCCCTTCTGTCAATTGGTCCTTATCGCTGAAACTGACTTCCGCTAGGACGTCGATGTCGACTCCATATCGAGACGCTTCCCTGTCACGACACCAGTTCGTCGTTTGGGGTTTCCGATCTCTCCAGATCGAGAAGTGTCCAAACATTCCAGGTGGCTATTCTTAGCCTTGTTTATATATATATATATATATATATATATATATATATATATATGAATAAGATATAATGAAAAACAAACGATGTTTACAACTGAAATAGGCTCATCAGAAGAGAAAGTGTGCAAACTTGATGAGCCTATTTCAGTTGTAAACATCGTTTGTTTTTTCATTATATCTTATTCATACTGTCGGATTAATTTCCATTTTATTTTCACACACATATATATATTATATTATATATATATATATATATATATATATATATATATAATGGATAAAAGTAACCTACTCGAGTTTCATCGTCTGAATCGTCAGGGTTACATCCGCTGAATTAATCGAGTTTTCGATTAATATCAGTTGGTACCATGTATGTCCGTTGAAACGGGTCTTATCTTTTATAGATGAACGCGTGTTTATGTAGGTTACTTTTATCCATTGTATAAATAAATTTTTGCTCTACATTGTATTGAGCACTTTGTATTTGTTTTTTCTCAGTCTTAACCCCTGGATACTGTGCGCTTCCAACGATCGTACTCGTGCCCACCGGTAAGCCACTACTCATACATTAACGTATATATATATATATATATAATATATATATATATATATATATATATATATGGGGGGAGAGAGAGAGAGAGAGATAGATATAATGCAATAGTGTATGGTTATCACTGTCTCAATTGGTGAGTCAGTGGTGGTCCAATATTAGCGGTATTATTAGGAGAGTGCTCAATATCTGTGTTAGAGCTACTATATAATAATAATTAGTAAATATATATCAGTTTGTTATACATTTAACTACATGAATATTTTAAACTGTGACCCAGGATTTCATACCATCCTTCTCGGCATTCATTAGGCAGAGAATCCATGTAGTTAAATGTATATATATATATATATATATATATATATATATATGTGTGGTGTGTGTGTGTGTGTGTGTGTGTGTGTGTGAAATAAAATGGAAATTAATCCGACAGTGTGAATATGATATATTGAAAAAACAAAGGATGTTTACAAATGCATGGGCTCATCAGGAGAGAATGTGCAACGGTTTGCACATTCTCTCCTGATGAGCCCATGCATTTGTAAACATCCTTTGTTTTTTCAATATATCATATATATATATATATATATATATATATATATATGTGTGTGTGTGTGTGTGTGTGTATATATACATATATATATGTGTGTGTGTGTGTGTGTGTGTAATCTTAAAAATTCTTTTTCTAAAAATCTTTTGAAACCAACCGTCATATAGTTTATACCCATCCCCCTTTTTGAATAAGTTAATTCGTCTGGTTGCCAACATCTCAAAATCCGCTATAATAAAGTGTTGACCGACAAAAGATATACATATCGTCGTGACCGACAAAAATATGGCGGGAATGCCCACATTGGAAAACAATGTAAAACTTTCGTTTCTCTTTTTTGCAAAATCATGGGGGTTTTTTGTTTTGTTTTTTTAACTCATTTGACTTTTATCTCCGATCACAAACACCACGGAGTAAACGCTCTGAAGAAGATTTTTGTAAAATCGAAATATTGATCAATATCAGCTATGATTATGTTATAAATTGTTTTCTCTTTAACAGCATTGTGTGGTGTTTTCATTCCATTTTTTATACTCATATATATATATATATATATATATATATATATATATAAACTAATATTTATTTCTTGTTATAAATATATTTATATGTACAAAAGTATATCTGTTAATATACTAAAGCTGGGCGAATCAATTTTTGTCTCCTAAATGCTTTTTTTTTAGCTTTTCGTTTAATTAAAGGAAGGAGCTTTGGACTAGGACGACCACAAGGTTCTGGGTTCGATACCGGCCCTCACCAACTCAGTGTACGAGTAGCACGGGGATCTGTGCGGTAAAGTGAGGAGCTGATGGTAGGTGAGGCGCTCCACCTCAGATGCCGAAAACAATCTCCTTTGTCTAGTGCTAGTGAAAAGAGGATAGACTCCCTTGCTGTTTACTTGACATTCTGCCCGTCACTTTTACTCTCCCTGTGTATATCTTTATTTCTTCCTCGGTATATATGTTAATTTCTCAGTGAGCGTAAAGAGAGAGAGAGAGAGAGAGAGAGAGAGAGAGATTGGAGAATTATGAAATGTATTTGTATGTTACGTTTCATAAACGTGTTTCTGCCATTACTCCCAGGTCCACTCTGACCCGGAGTGGTAGTACCTGTTAGGATCCCAATTACAGGGTAAATAGATCGAAAAATGTTTTTTTCTAAAAATGATTTTTTTCTTAAATTGATTGCAAAACAAGAATGAATAAAACAGAATCGTCTTCGGCATAAATAACCCAACAAGGTTTGACGTGTCGTAAAAATCAAACAAACTATCCAACCGTCTGCAATGGTAATTACTGAAAGTGCTGCAGATGCAAGAAACCTGCATCTCGGTGCACGTACCTCCGCTTCTGTGACGGGGAATGTGACAGCTGACACTAATATTTCACACTTAGCCAAGCATTAATATGCTAGGCCATGGTCCTGCGCAATATTTCTTGACGCGAGGACCAATTAGCATGATAAAGATTTATTCGTAGAATAGTTTAATATACAACAAATACACTGAATAGTTATTTAAATACAAGAAACATAGTAATATATATATAGTAAAAGTAGGCCGAAATGTACATATATGTAAACACACACATACATTTATATGTACTAGCAAATATATGCACCCTCCGGGTGCAAGTATTCAAGTTTTAATGTAATAAAATATTATATTAAATTAGAAAGGCTAATAAAACTAAATAAGAATACAGATAAAAAGATTTGAAACAGAGGGAGTATAATAAAAGATTTGAAACAGAGGGAGTATAATAAAAAATGGAACAACTGAAACTTACTCTTCCATCACTCTCGTCTTTCATTGTTATTTTTTCTAATTTAAGTATTTAGTTATAAGAAGAAGTAAAGAATAAAATGACAGTTATTTTTTCTTGTTAATGGATTTCATTTAAGATTCATTGAAGAGATTTTTACTTATATTCATTAAAATAAAACCAAACAGTTAGAAATCAATAATACTAAGCACATATTTATTAAATTCGATTTTTTAATATTAATATGCAAATTAGCCTTCCCGTTCACACTGTAAACCGCTATTTTGTTGTATATATAAATATAATTGCATGTTGACAGTATGTATACATAGTTAACAGTATTAATAATGTAAGACAAGTTTATTAATAATTGAGGTTTAAATAAAAATAAAATCATG
>CM042164.1:16471546-16474046 GCA_023376005.1 Doryteuthis pealeii | reverse complement strand
ACACACACACACACACACACACAACTTAAGGTTTGTTTCCATGTCGTTTTATCGTAAAATATATATACGCAACACGCGCAACCACACACACACACACATACACACCACAACACACACACAAAACACCTAAAAATGCTCTATGTCACTTTTATACACACACAAACACACACACACACACACACACTCGCACACACACACACACACACACACAAACACCATAAAAGAAGAATATTTGACGTCACATTTCAAACCGTCCACCTTTCCAGCGTTTCTTCTTCAAACTTCAAATTTTGAACAGATTGATAAACAAGAACTATCGCAGTTTTTCTCGTTATTCTATGATAAAAGTTTACTTTTCCTTATATCAACAAATGCCCTGAAGAAGATCTACTTAACAGATCGAAACACTGTAGCGTCGGCTAATAAACTTACCACTCATTTTATTTAAATCTGTGTTTTTTCAAAATTTTTCACAAACACACACACACCACACACACACACACAACACACACACACACACACACACACACACACAATAGTTACTACTCCCACTTCCAATTCATACGCTACTTAAAAACGAGACACGGAATATACACGGGATTATACCATCAGTTTTCCTACCTGAGGATGGCAAATCGAATTGCCGAAAGCGCTCGTAATGAAACCTTTGGTGGATTGCTACACCAGTCCCCCCTGACACCAAAAAGATGGCCAGAAAATTAGAAAGGATCGAACAAAAACTCGTCCGACAAGAATCGTCTGTACAGTTTAACACAACATGTTTAAAAGAAAAAATGCTGCCAAAATATCACTTATTTTAATATATAATATATATATATATATATATATATATATATATATGGCATGTTTAGGTGTTCACAGGAGAACGTCACTTGTAAGTTTGCTTCTCCTGCAGTGTCCAGCATGTCTTGTTCGTCTTATTCGGATGGTTCATGTGATTGGTGGCCGTAAAGCTACAAATAAAAAAAGAAGTAAAATAAACGGAATAGCCTATTGTCGGTAAAATCCGGACAGCGAGCGAGTCTATCTTCTTTTCACTAGTGCTAAACCGGGGAGATTGTTTTGAGTCTGAGGTAGAGCGCACCAACTATCATTAGCTCCGTACTTTAACACACAGAGCAAACTTGTGCAACTCATACGCTGATTTGGCGAGGCCCTGGGTCGAACTCGGAACCTTCTGGTTTGGAGATGGACGCTCTACTGACTGAGCTAAACCGGTCCCCCAACTTTATTAAACAGTTATATATTAACATACTCTATGTAACACTGTTCAATGAATATACTGAATCAATTAATTACGCTACTTAATTCAGTTGAAACAGCCAGTGTATTTGGTGTACTATATTGTATTAATAGGGGCCGAGTTAGCTCAGTCGGTAGAGCGTTCGGCTAGAAACCACAAGGTTCCTAGTTCGATACCGGTCCCCGCCAACTCAGTGTATGAGTAGCACAGGGATCTGTGCGGAAAAGTAAGGGGCTGATGGTAGGTGTGGCGCTCCACATCAGATGCTAAAAACAATCTCCTTGGTCTAGCGCTATTGAAAAGGGGATAGACTCCCTCGCTGACTGACTGATACCGACATTAGGCCGCCCCGTCGACCTTTACCTTACCTTACTATATTGTTAGGATTTTTATATTACTATATATATTATATTGATATACTAATTACTATATATATTACAATTACTACACACACACACACACACGCATATATATATATATATATATATATATATATATATATATATATAGTTAATTCTTTGTTATTATTATTGGAGAAATGATAATAAAGTGCTCAATTACTTCTGTAAGAGCTGTATTTATTTATTATAGTTTACAAATACATTTAAAAGTCCGTTTTCCAATTGGTAAAATGGACTTTTAAATGTATTGTAAACTATATATAATATATATATATATATTATATATATATATATATATATATATATGCGTGTGTGTGTGTGTGTGTGTGTGTGTGTGTGTGTAAGTTAAAAACAATGGAAGTGAATCCGACAGTATGTTGAAAAAACAAATGAATAATGGAGAGAAAATGTTGAATGGATAAAAAATATTTAATGAAATGCCGACACGTGTTTCAGTCGAGAGAATGTTCTTGTACACATTATATTCTATTCATTATTATTATAAATTCAAAATAAAATGATAATAATAAAAAATAGATAAAAAGTTTTTAAGTATACAGAAAAACGGCCATCATCAGGACAAGATGTTATATATATATATATATATATATATATATATATATATATATTATATATATAAATTGGTAAAGAAAACCTTAAAAATCGGCTATTATGCGGTTATGATACCGTTTCCACTCACAGGTATCTGAATATATTCAGATACCTGTGAGTGGAAATGGTACCATAACCGCATAATTACCAATTATATATATATATATATATATATAATATATATAATATATATATATGTGTGTGTGTGTGTGTGGTGTGTGTG
>CM042164.1:16396546-16466546 GCA_023376005.1 Doryteuthis pealeii | reverse complement strand
ATATTATATATATATATATATATATATATATATATTGTTTTTTTCTTTTGGCCAAATATTGTACCAATAGATTCTTTTTGGTTGGTACGATTATCTTGGTCTTTTCTTTTTTTCGAAAATTTTTTTTCTCCCCGTGTGATGTTTGGTAGTATATTTTTACAATCAAACTATTTGCCGTGTTTTTTCTCACCGCGAAGATTTACCAACAAGTTTAGTATATTAAATTATATATATATATATATATATATATATATATATATATATTTATTTATTTATTTTACAATGTTTTCATAGATCAATGTTCATTATCAACGACCGCGGTTTCATGCTAAAAGCAATCATCAGGTTGAGGAGCAAGATCCAATGGTGTTTGTTGTGGTTCTTTACTCAAAGTCACATTTAGGATTGTAAATAACGAGTACAATTTGAGTAAAGAACCACAACAAACACCATTGGATCTTGCTCCTCAACCTGATGATTGCTTTTAGCATGAAACCGCGGTCGTTGATAATGAACATTGATCTATGAAAACATTGTAAAATAAATAAATATTAGCTCTTACAAACTGTGATTGAGCACTGTATTTTCTTTGTTTCATCGCAAAAGAAATTTTGTTTTTACATATACCTATATATATATATATATATATATATATATATATATATATATATATATATAAGTTATGTCCTGTCAAAGTGGAGCAATTAAATGAATAATTAAATCTGAGACAAGGAAGTTCTTTTTTCTGACAAGACCAGATATAATCATCCATCAAAACTTTCACAAAATCCCCACAAAATATCTAAACACAGTAATTATCTACAAAATAAAAACATGTTCTATCATTTTTTTTATTATTATAAAAATAAAAACATGTTCTGTCATTAATGCTCGCATTAATTCTCCACGAAAGACGACCTTTTTCTCCTTCATATTTCAGTACAACTAGCTTGTAAATTTACTATCAATTACGTTATACAGGAGCAATTTACAAAACCCTTTGTATTAACTAAGATAACTAGCAACAGAAAACACCCTCCGGGCGTCGTAAAATTTAATTTTTGAAAAACATTGCCTGAGTGGGTGGGAGTTAAAAATTCAATGTCAGAGGGTTTGTATCATAAGTAAGCAAAATCCTCATATTTATTAAAGGGGTAAAAAAAAACAAAAAAAACAATTTGAAATGAAAACTGAGCCCCGTCCCTCTCAAATAAAATGTTGCGTGCATGTAATAATCAAACAATTATTTTGAATATTTTCCACATCAATTTTACACAAAATCGTAGGTATTTATTTATTTGTAAACTTTTTAGTTAACTTCTTGTTACTGTAAGAAAAAAGGACGAGAGTAAAAAAACAATTTTTAAAATTGCTTACTCAAATTTGGGGTGTATATAGCATAAGAATATTGTGACGTAAGCTGTGACGTAGTTTTTGTTACAGACAGAAATACTATCTCCATTATTAATAGAAATAAGAGTAATCTTCTTTATGTCTTCTTATTTCGCTTTGTTAGTATTTCTAATTTAATATAACTAGCAAAATAAAAAAACGCCGTCTGGGCGACTTAAAATAAATATTGCCCGAGGGGATGAGAGTTGAAAATTTAATATCAGAGAGTTTGTATCATAAGTAAAGTAAAATCATCAAATTTATTAAAGGAGTAAAAAATAAAATAAATTTATTAAAGGAGTAAAAAATAAAAAAATTGAAATGGAAACTTAGTTCTGATAACTTTAAATATATAGTAAAATAAAACAAACTATATATAGATGGATAATACCAGTCATGTATTTATTAAAACTTGTTTAAAAAAAACAATGGGGACTGTCTAACATTGCATGCTCAAATTTTGAGTGTATTCTATTTATGACGATTTTAGGCAGTGTGACGTAAGCAGTGACGTAGTTTTTGTTACAGACAAAAAACCGGAAGCGAATCTCCATTGTTAATAGATATTCTATTTTATTAAAACATAAACACTTGTGTTCGGCGGATCATTTAATGGTTATAATTTGGTATGAGGTTTTTGCCTCTTAGACTAATCGTCTGCGACCAAAAACAGTAAGCCAAATCAACACTGTATTTTTCACAGAGAATCAACAGAGAATTTGATTCCTGTCTTTCACGGAGATATCTGTATGAATTAAATGCAAACTTCGGTTTGAATAAGAACCCCGCTCAAAAATGCCATATCTTATTATAATGGAGATTGTGTGTTTTTCTGTCTGTAACCGAAACTAAATCACTACTCAAGTCACAATTCCCTTAGTTATTGACGTCACATTCATCATGAATTTATCCTTATTTTAACCTCAATTATCAATAAAATTGTTTTACATTATTAATACTGTTAACCATATCTACATACTAAGAACATGCAATTGTATTTATATATACAACAAAATAGAGGTTTACAGTATGAATGGGAAGGCTAATTTGCATATTGATCTTAAGAATTTGATTTTAATAAATATATGCTTAGTATTATTGATTTCTAATTATTTGCTTTCATCTTAATGAATATGAGCAAAAATCTCTTCAATAAATTTTAAAAGAAATCCCTTAACAAGAAGAAATAACTGTCATTTTATTCTTTACTTCCTATTTTAACTAAACAGTTAAATTAGGAAAATTTACCAATGAAAGACGGGAATAATGGAAAATGATGGAAGAGTTAGTTTCAAAGTTGTTCTATTTTTCAATCATACCCCCTCTGTTCCAAATCTTTTTATCTACATTCTTATTCAGTTTCATTAGCCTTTCTAATTTAATATGATATTCTATTACATTAAAACTTAAATACTTGCACCTACGGAGGGTGCATATATTTGCTAGTATCTTCAATGAAAACAATTCCATTGCCTGAATCAGCTTCAACTCTATGGGTGACCGAGAATGAAATCATGATTATTATGATTGTCAATTATATTGAGTCCTCTGCTAAATATAGGGTGTCCGTAAAGTCCCACTACAGGTTGAAAATGTATCAACAAAAATGGCAGTCAGGACCAAATGACCTTTAGGCACCTCTTTTTGATCTCGATTAAGAAAGGACATGTTTTTCATTTACATCGGCAAGGATCAAAGTGTGTAGGGTAAATGATAAAGCCTCCCCCTTTCACCATTTCATCGTCTATATCAAACTCTGTTTTAAAATATTAAAGTTCATTCTGATCAACCTCCTAAAATATTAATTCAATGTAATTGTTTGTGTCTGTTACTCACTTTTCGGACCACATGACCTTTAGGCACCCGTTTTTGATCTCGATTAAGAAAGGACCTGTTTTTCATTTACACCGTCATTATCCGGTTGTTTTAACAGACGACTTTTGGATTGATTTTTTTTTTATAAAACTAACCCTTAACTCTAACCCCTAACCCTAACCCTAACTCCTAACAAACAACCGGATATTGACGGTGTAAATGAAAAACATGTCCTTTCTTAAAGGGGTGCCTAAAGGTAATATGGTCCTGATATTTTACAAAAAGATTTTATCATTTGTACAATGTAAGCCATTAAATGTTCAATTTTAAAACCGTTTCAAGACTTAGTGGAATTCTGTATATAAGTAAAGCCAGACAGCGAGGGAGTCTATCCTCTTAATGCTAGCGACAGACCGGGGAGATTGCTTGTGCTGAGATAGAGCGCCATGCCTTAAGAGGAATTTTACGGTATTTAGGGGAGCTCTTATCTCCCAGTTGTAGGCAAATTATTCGGACGAAAGAAGACAAACAACACAATGGAATTTAACACATGTATTGACAAAGGGTACAAAAAATATTGTTGCAAATTTTGTTGACATTTGCTACAAGACTTATCTGAGAGGTGAAAATGACTGTTCGTAGGGGAAGTGGTACTAGCAAGGGTATCCTGGTCGCTGTAGTTGTAGAGTTCTGTAGAGACGCATCCGTCTTGGTCAGTTCTCTGGTGCGATAAGTAAAATGTAGGGAGTGTTTATTATAAGCTACACGCCTGGGTAACTACCCTTTTTATGGGCTTGGTGATGGGAGTGCTTATTTTAGCGACTCGCCTCGGTGACAATCTCCAGATAAGTGATTTTATTTGTCGCATACCCCGCCTGTATGGACTGGGCACAAGGCTCCGTTTTAACGTGGGCCCACCCACAAACCGAAGCTAATGGGTGGGAGATAACAAAAATTGCGTCGATCCCATCGGCATTCCCCCTCAAGGAGGGCGCCTCAGGTGCTGGGCAATAAACCCAGCCCTACCCCCAAAGGGGCAGGTATTGCCTGGAGGGATGGCCCTCTGGGATCGACGCTATTAATTTAACACCTCACCGGTCCAGTGGCCGAAGCTCACTGGACCACCGTCCCGAAGGACGGGTGGGTGATATCTCCAGATAAGTGATGGGGTTTGATTCTCCCGCCAACCTCGTGTTGGCGATTCGCCCCCTAGCGGCAAGGGAAGATAATGCTTGCTTGATTTACTGACCATTGACAATCCAACTCTTTTGATACCCCTGTCGGCTGGTGCAGTAGAATACGCCGACTGCACCTCTGCAGAGGGGTAAAATCCCAATACCCCAATGGGGCCATGTACTGGTCGTGGGTGGTAATCCGTAATGCTTAAGGACGGAATCCTGGTGGCTGAGTAGTCCATGACATGTAACACTTCCCTTTGGCCTTAATTAGTCAGCCTTACTTAGACGGGAGGTCGAGAGGCCTCATTAGATCAATCGGCTGGCCGCGTTAAGCCTTAGCACCTATATGATTGTCCCGACCGTATTGTGCTTATGGCAAACTGCCAACTCTTTTTATCATATATGTGTTAGAAGGCGGTGGCTGAGGGTCTTAGTGTCCTGGGTATGACGTTACACTGCATCTAGTGGTAAAGTTCCATTTTTAGAGCTCTAGGGCGAGTGGAGTACCCCTTCATTGCCATTACTCCCAGATCAACTTAGACCCGGAGTGGTTGTACCTGTTAAAGATAGATAGAAAGAGATATAGATAGATAGATAGAGATAGAGATAGATAGATAGAGAGAGAGAGAGAGACAGACAGCCAGACAGACACTGTCTTATTGTGTTTGTAAATTATCAAATATATATATAATATATATATATATATATATATATAAAGCAAATGAACATAAACATAAACGCGCACACACACACGCACTTACACACACAAACACACACAAACACACACATAAACAAGCACCCCCACCCCACACAGAATTTGGAAGGCATGAGACAGAACAAATGAACAGCCACTAGCAAAAAACTTCAGTTCTAGTAATCTTCTGTAGATGGGATTTTTATCCCGAAATATTAAGAATTGAGAATAAATCACAGGTTAACAAACAACACCACAGTTACCTTCTTTTTGTCTTTACACTTGCATTGTGATAGCCTTCAAAACCAACCAGCAAACCAATATATATATATATATATATATATATATATGTGTGTGTGTGTGTGTGTGTGTGCGTGTGTGTGTGTGTGTGTGTGTGTTTTGCTGATGTATGCGTTTCTCCTCTCGTACACGTCATATCCAATGACAGACCCTGGGGCTTTTCCGGGTGTGTTCTCTTTTGATCAATGTGCTGAATACGTGACCATCCAATAAATCTTTTGTATTTCACCAGCACTCCCACTTGTTGGGTCATCTTTCCGGAACCTAAAACTCATTACTTATACTGGGTATACTAATTCCATTGGTGTTGTAGTGCTTGAACCCCTTTGGTAAAAAGTCAACAGTAGGTATGACGTCATCATATGAACTTATCAGCCTATGAACTTTTTAGCCCCCCCCCCCGTATGTATTTTCTACAAGGTTAATCCCAAAAGTAAGGTCTCTGAAGCGCTGGGGACACAGGGAAACTGTTCGTGAAGCTATTGAAAACACTATTTTTTACCATAGTCTACTGGACAGATGTTAGTGGAATATGAAATTAAGTCCAACGTATATATTTTTATATTTCTGAACTGGGATTAATATTAAATGTAACTCTGAGGAAAACGTAACTTAATTGATATTTTATAGATTTAAAGTTGTTGCGTAGTGATTCAGTTATACACCTTTTAAACCTCAAAACTGCAAAAGTGGACTTTTAATTTAAAAAAAAAAAATTTTTTGTTACTCTAAAATAGAAACGAGTCCATAAAAATAGATTTTTGAAACATATTGCCTGAGGGGTGGGAGTAAAAAAATCAATCTCAGCGAGTTTGTACCCTAAGTAAGTAAAATCATCAAATTCATTAAAAGAATTAAAAAATAAAGCAATTTGAAATGTAAACTTTAAATATGTATTAAAATAAAACAAACTATATATAGATATATAATACCAGTCATGTATTTATTAAAACTTGTTTTAAAAAAAACAATGAGGACTGTCTAATGTTGTATGTTCAAATTTTGAGTGTATTTATTCTATGTTATGACGATTTTGGGTAATGTGGCGTAAGCAGTGACGTAATTTTTGTTACCCACAAAAATCGGAAGCGAATCTCCATTATTAATAGATAGTAATTTGGTTTTTTTGTTGTTTATTTTTTTAAGCAATACGTAATTAAAAACAACGTTAATCCCCTAAAACCGTAACCCAATTCGCAAAATGTTAATTCATAGACTGTAGTTAAACTGTCATTGGGGACCACCAACAAATTTTCCGTTTTTAATTTTCCGACCTAAATCAGAAGTCAGCCGAATTTAATTTGATTATTTTTTTTGGTGTGTAGGTGTGTGTGTGTGTGTGTGTGTATGTGAGGGTGATTACCCTTTTATATATGTGCTTCTCTGTAAGCGTCTCCATATAATTTTGTCGACCTGTGTATGTGTGTGTTGGTACTGGTTGCAACGAAACAAGATATTACAGGTAACAAGTGATAATAATAAGAAAATAAGCACAAAATAACCTTTCTTTTGTCAACCTTGTACGGACTTGTGAAATGGCGCCTCCCTTCCTCATGAAATATTACTCGTTGTTTTATCAACTAATGTCACACTTTTATCGCGTAACGTTCAGTCATCGAAGAAGTCTCAGGTTAATTCAGTTCTGGCCAGACCTCATGTCGTCCCGAAGATTAATATGCACTTAATTGTGCAGTGAGAATTGAGGACATATCCACGTGTCCAGGCTCGGAAGGCACCAGCCTACAACAACCACTAAACAATTATTGACACGAAACAGGCAGACATTTTATTCTGTCGTAGACGTTTCTTAGTTACTTGAGTTTCACAGCACACAAGCCAAGAAGCAACGGCTTTCCCAGATAGCAACGCTTCAATGGTGTATTAATTCCATGTGATTAGAATAATCACAGTTGTCACGTTATTTGTTTGTCTTTGTACAAACAGTGACATTTCTGCGTCATTTTAATCTTTCAGTTATATGAGAGAAATGCGCATTTAATTACATTCTTATTGTGAAAAAAAAAACCAGGAAAAAATAAAACATTTCGACCGTTGTGCCTCCCGGCCTTCTTCCTGGGAATCTTTTTAAATAGTTTTTCTGTTGAGTATTAGATGCAGTCTAATGTTATACTCAATATATTAAGACCCTCAGCCACTGCCTTCTAGCACACATATGATAAAATGGACCAGGTGCCATAAGAGCAATACGTTGGGGACAATCATATAGGTGCTAGTAGGAAGCGCGTTGTGTAATGATTAAAGTCGTGGGAAATGGACTCGTCGCCCCGAGTTCAAATCCTGGACGTGGTAATTGCATTTCACTTAGCGCTAATACCCTTGGGAAAGGTATGATCTCTACTCTCCCTCCAGTTATGGATAAATAGTAGGGCAGACTGGGCTCTTTAACCTTGGTTAGGCAACCGGTCTAGGAGAAGGAAAACTCTGAATTCAAACCTGTTGAACTCCGCTTAAGAAATTGACCCTGTGTCGCATCCTGCCCGTGCGGAGGGGGTTGGTAAATATATATATATAGGTGCTAGGGCTTGACGTGATCGGAGGAGCCTCTCCGACCGGCCGACTAGTCTAATTAAAAGCCAAAGTGAAGTGTGGCATGACAGCTCAGCCAACAGGATAGCTTCTCTAAAGCATCACGGTGGTCACCACAAACGACCAACTTGTGGCCCAATTTAGGGGGATTTTTTTCCTCTACAGATGTGCAGTTGATGTATTCTACTGTCCCAGCCGGCTGGGTGGTCATAAAATGTTGTCTCCCTTGAATCCCTTTTGGTATGAATGTAAAAAAAAAAAAAAAAAAAAAAAAATAGCAGAAATAATATTTTTATGCCTCGAAGTAGAGAAAATACATTTTCCTGAGAATTTAGTGTGTTTTTTTTCTAAGAGCTCCAGAAGAAATCAACGGCAACAAAGCACCGGCACATCAACATCTTCAGGGACAGCCTTCACATGCGACATCTGTGGTCGAGAACATTTTTCAAACATTGGACTTCACAGTCACAGGAGGCACCGTAACTTTAGGGGCACAAAAACTTTATTATAGTCTTCCGAGACTGAAATGCCATAAAAAAAAATGAAATAAAAAAGTGTTTTTTTTTAATATTTTTCTGAAGTTTTAAGATGAAGCTTGATATACATTTTTTTATTTTAATTTTCCGGACTGTCATTCTTATCTTTATCGTTATATATAAAAACACAACATTTCGACCGTTATACTCCCCGACCTTCTTCAGGTATACCTTTTGTATCCGAGCACAACGATGATTCAACCTGGGAAATCATTTTGAATAATTTGTCTGTTGCTCAACAGATCACTTCAAACTCTAGCAAGGGAGTGGTTGAGGGCCTTAGTGTCTTGTGTATAACGTTAAACTGTATCTAGTGGTGAGGTTCCAATTCTGGAATATCTCTTCGTCGGAATGGTAGTACTTATTAGGTGTTACGTATCGGGTCTGGTCACAGTACCAAGAGCGATATATGTTGTATAGCGAGTCTTGTCAACGTGCCTCCAAATTCACGACACTAAAAAGGTATTTCTTACGCGGCGGTCGTCTTGTTGATAAAAAAAAGATACAACGCTTGAGATATATCTTCCCCAGGGCTTAGCTTTTATTTTCGGGCTCGCCTCGTGGGTTGTTTCGGAGAGGAGGAAAGGCAGAGAGAGAGAGAGAGAGAGAGAGAGAGAGAGAGAGAGAGAGAGAGAGAGAGAGAGAGAGGGGACACTGTTAGATTACTGTGATCCCACACTAGGGAACCAGAGGCCCGTCCGGATCCTACGCTGTCGGAAATCAAAAAGAGGACGATCTTGTTGTTCGTTGTTCCTCGTCACCACGTGACTTCCGATTCCGGTCAACACCCGAAACTTCCGGTTGGCTTTCAATTCTCCATTCGGGGGTCATGCCTCGGTCAAATTCCCGACCACCCGTTTTGTGCCTATTACTACCTTTTTTTAAAAACTTTTACTTTCTCTTATTTCTTCTTCCTCTCTTTCTATAGCAGTCTTTTACTCTCTCTTATTTCTTCTTCCTCTCTTTCTATAGCAGTCTTTTACTCTCTCTTATTTCTTCTTCCTCTCTTTCTATAGCAGTCTTTTACTCTCTCTTATTTCTTCTTCCTCTCTTTCTATAGCAGTCTTTTACTCTCTCTTATTTCTTCTTCCTCTCTTTCTATAGCAGTCCACCCAAAACTCTGGACGTTCATAATCCGTTGCATTAGGGTCCCATCTATGGGTTAAATAGAAGAATGTGTTTATTAAAAAAAAAATTGAGTATCCATTAAGAATTAATTTATTAATAAACTTTTTCGGCATTAAATGATCCACTAAGGTTGATATGCCGTAAAAGAAAACAAACCAATCGAAAAGCTGCGCACGTGGTTTGCTAATGTGTGTATTTTAGGCGTGTACCCCCACTTTTTTTTTTTTACTGATGCACACGTATTACAGATGAGTAACGATAATACGACACATTCCTTTGTTTTTGAATATCTATAAGCGAATTTCAATGTAGTCATCAGTACATTTGTGCTAGTATAGAAGAACAAGTTCAGTTGTTTTAGTATTGTACTGACAACCTTATATATATATATATATATATTTACCAACCCCTCCGCACGAGCAGGATGTGACACAAGGTCAATTTCTTAAGCGGAGTTTAACACGTTTGAATTCAGAGTTTTCCAGACCAACGCCATCTATAGGCCTTACTACCCCCTCCAAAAAAAAAACAAACAAAAAAACAAACAACACTACCGTTAAAAAACACTTCCGGCCCAACCCACGGCACAGGTTGTGAATTTACCATCAAAACAGTCCCACCCAACACCTACCCCCTGGTGTTCATAAAAAGTTTTTAGTCCGGCCATGGACCGGGTACTTTTGCTAGTCTATATATAAAAAAAATGTCGTGGTATGTGCGTGTCGTCTTATAACGCAGAAAAGAGATATCATTCAGCGTTGAAATCTCGCATACACTTTAATATGTTTATAACAAGGAAAAGTAAAATACTTATTTTGTTTATTTTTACTGAATAAGTGACATAATTCAATAATTTAAAAAAATCAACCGATTCGTGGAACACTTCACAGGTCATAGTGTGGTTTTTACCCACTCATCTTCTCATTGGACGCATCATGGTGAAAAAAGGGTCGTCATACGCATATATTTTCTTGTAATAAGAATGTAAAATTAATTTTTATTTCGAACAATACACTTAAAATGCTAACTTAAAAACAGAACAATTTCCAATCCAAATTACAATTTAAAGATAATTTTATGGGGCCTGTATTTCGGGGGCAGGGACAATCCCCATGGTGTAATGGTTAACGTTCTGGACTACGACATTGTAGTAAGCGAGTTCGAACTCCAGTCACGCGATTACGTTCCACTTTAGAACGAAAACCCTTGGGAAATGTATGAACACCCTTCACCTCCCCACTTTATGAGTTAAATAGTACCACTACTGTTCTTCTATAAGGATTGAGCATTAAATAATCCACGAAGCTTAATGTGCCATTAAACAAAGCAAGACCAATCCTTTTGTATTTCAAATAAAAGTTACTGCGAATAATTATGAATTTTAGTAATATTTGGATTGGAAGTAAAAAATAATTTTAAATTTGAGATACAAGACACCAACATACACAGGGAGTGAGAGAGATATATAGAGAGAAAGATAGAGAGATAGTGATGAAGATAGATAGATAGATAGATAGATAGATAGATGAGACGGGGAAGGTAATTTTGAGTTTCAGTTTCAGTGGATGGCAACGAAGATTAAAGACTGCTATCAGTATGTGGAAGCCGCTTGAGTGTTTCGCTTGATTCCAGGGTGCCACGTCGCTTAAAAGGACAAAATTGGGCTTATTGCCAATTTTTTGACCCGACTTGATGCCTCACCCACATCAAACGACCTTGTGTCACATTTGGCTTGGTGGGTAGTCAATAAATACCGAGTATAAGGAAAGTGGCCAGGTTAGTTCAGTCGGTAGAGCGTTCGGCTAGAAACCACTAGATTCCTAGTTCGCTACCGGTCCTCGCCAACTCAGCGTATGAGTTTCACAGGGATCTGTGCGGTAAAGTAAGGAGCTGATGGTAGGTGTGGCGCTCCACCTCAGATGCATAAACAATCTTCTTGATCTAGCGCTATTGAAAAGGGGATAGACTCCCTCGCTGACTGGCTGATACCGACTTTACTTTACTTACTTATTTTTCCTTGCGATGTTTTTTTTATATTTTTTTATTTTGTCCCGTTTAAAAATGTGTGCGTGCACACTCTCTCACACACACACAGCCACACAAACAGTCAGAAACAGACAGACAGACAGACACACACACACACACACACACAAAAAGAAAGAATGAAAGAAAGAAATATTAATGATACCAATGGAGTTAATTAGTCAAGGTGTGGCTTCATAATGTCACCTTTCTTTTCTCTCATTCTACTGAGCCTTTTATTTTAATTGATTTTATGTTTTTTTAATTTTTTAATTTGTCCGTAGGCAAACACTTTCTGCTTTCTGACTCATGAGGCTTTTCTTGCCTCAAGCCACATTTCACAAAAACTGGTCATTCATCGTTCACTCAAATCCACTGTCTGGTTTTACACTATATAACAGCTGTAGTTAGTGAGGCGCGTGGTCTAATGGTTAGAGTAATAGGAAATGGACTCGTCAACGCGAGTTCAATTCCCGGACGAAGCTGTTGGCATTTCACATGGCGCTAATACCCTTGGGAAAGGTATGAATCCAATTTTCCCTACAGCTACGGTTAAATAGCAGGGCAGACTGGACTCTTCAACCATGTCTATGTAACCAGTCTAGGAGAAGGAAAACTCTGAATTCAAAACCTGTTAAACTCCGCTTAAGAAATTGACATTGTGTAGCATCCAGATCGTGTGGAGGGGTTGGTATTATATATATATATATACATACATATATATATATATATATATATATATATATATATATATATAACTGTTGTAGTTGTCATTTGAAATTAATCTTTATTTTCTTTAAGCAATTTTTGGATGAATCAAAATTGGTTGGTTGGTTGGTTTTTCGCCATAATAACCATCTTTTTGGATCAACCATCAATGGCGGATTGATTTTAACGGCACGTCAACTCGCCTAGGGTTATTTTATGCTAAGAAGTTAGGGAATTGCATTCATTGTTACATTTAAAACCCATCATGAATGAATGGTTGTTTCGTTTTTCGCCATATCAACCATCTTTGTGGATCAACCATTAATGGTCGATTGATTTTAACGGCACGTCAAACCGTCTAGGGCTATTTTATGCTAAGAAGTTAGGAAATTGCGTTCATTGTTACATTTAAGACCCAACATGAATGAATATAACAAAATATCTTCGGCATAGAATAACACAACAAAGGTTGACATGCCGTAAAATCCAACCAACCAACCTAACCATGGGTTAAATAGATTAAAAAATGAGTATTATTGTTTAAAAACTGAGTTTGAAAAAAAATGTTGAATGCCCAACAAGAATGAATAAAACAAAATGTGTCTGATATAAAATAATCCAATATACTGGAAAATCCAACCAACCAACCAACCAACCCTCTCGGTAAAGTGACCCGGCCGAGATTGATCATGACTCAGCCAACACCCAACATTTGTTTGTCAGTACTTCCTAAATCGCACTCTGCTAAAAAATGGCTTCGGTTTTTGTCCTCTATACATGTGGGTTTATCTCATCGTATATATATGTTGTATACCCTTTCTTACTTCTTACTTCTGGTCGTATTTTCTTCTGTCCGGCTTTGCTATTCTGATCGTCTTTCTTGGTCTGGTCTCTTCTAAGGTCTGGACTTTCTTGGGGACTTCGGGTCTGGTTTCTGTTAGGGATTTCTCCTTATCAGAATCCCTGTGTCATTTTTAGTTTTTAGGTAATAAACACAAGACTTCGGTTTACTTTGATATTCCTTTATTTGTAAATCCCCAAACTAGACATCTGCGCAGAGTGAGACTTACATCCAACGAGCTCGGCTCCTACTTGCTAACTCACTGAGTTACTTACTATCCTTAAACCGGAAGACAGGGTCTTCTATGCCTTCCGGTTCTCACGATTTATCCCGGAAGGCAAGGTGAGAGTGAGGTCAATCGCCGTCACTCACTCTCAAGGCCATCAGCTGCACTAATCGCCATTATGATTTCTATACTATTGCCATAAATATTAGGTATCTAATAATTATGTAACATATATATATATATATATATATATATATATATATATGAAGAAAAGGAAGTGAATCCGACGGTATGTAGTATATTAAGAAAAATTGAAAAAATACAGGTTTAATAAGTTAATTGGTAAGTTTGTTGGCCGACGCTGCAGTGTTTCGATCTATTATTTAGATTTATCAATTAGATTTTTAATTAATTAATTAATAATTAATTAATGAAATGCCCTAATTTATTAATTAATAATTAATTAATAAAAGGCCCTGAAGATGATCTAATTAATACATCGAAACACTGCAGCGTCGGCAAATAAACTTATCACTTAACTCATTTAAACCTGTGTTTTTTCAATTTTTCTTAATATATATATATATATTAGGGTGTCCCCGAAAAATCGTTTGCTACGTTTTTAAAAACGAATTAAAATTAATTAAATCTATTATTCAAGGTCAAACTAAATCGATAAGTAGTAACATAATGACCATCATTAGAAAAAGAAAACTATCATTACATATGCAGTTTATTTTTAATACATTTAAAACGATTTGTTTTGGTCAATTTAGACGCGATCCGCCATTCTGTCACTTTTCCAATGGTTTTAGGGGCTTGTTTACAATTTTAATGTCACATTCGCAATTGCAGTTTATTTTTAATAGATTTAAAACGCGTATATATATATATATATATATATATATATATATATATATATATATATATATATATATATATTGGTAATTTTTCCGAGATGAAATAAAAGGAAAATAAAGTGCTCAGTTACAAATGTAAGAGCTTTATTTATTAAATATAACTGTTTATACAGAAGTTTTAGTGAGCATTTACCTAAGGTTTCAGGCTTTTGTCCTCTTCAGGATACTATTTAATCCCTCAGAGGGATTAAATAGTATCATGAAGAGGACAAAAGCCCGAAACCTTAGGTAGATGTATAAACAGTTATATTTAATATATATATATATATATATATATATATATATATATATATATATGTATATATATATGTGTGTGTGTGTGTGTGTGTGTCTATATATACATATGTATATATGTGTGTGTGTTTGTCTATATGTATTTACATATTCAGATAAAGATAAAGATAAAAAATATATGGCCATTTCTTTTTTCTTCTGTTTTTTCTTCATCATAAGGGTTATGAATCAATGTCAGGCGTCACTAAAAGCCACAGGCAGTCAAATTGGGTCCTGACCCGACATTAGAGGGAATCAGTGGCACAGATTACCAGTCCGAGAGCCTAGGGATCGGACTAATCTAGGCATAGGATAGTTCGAGAGGTATGAATCAGTGTCAGGCGTCACGGGAGGGGTGGGTGTATTTCTAAATATCAATTCTTTGTTTTCGATAGATATAAAAGGTTACAGATCTTATGTAGTTATATTTGTTTATCAAACTCGGGCATAAAAGGAAGACATCTGTATGCAGTGACACGTGTTATATATCCGTTCATTGCTGGGTATATAGTTGAGAGAGAGAGAGAGAGAGAGAGAGAGAGAGAGAGAGAGAGAGAGAGAGAGAGAGAGAGAGAGAGAGAGAGATATTATTATTATTATTATTATTATTATTATTATTATCCTATTATTGGAAACCGGGGTGGGAGTCAACTAAAGGTCATTACTTATCAATAATATAACCCCCTCCGATTTTGAATTTCAACGAATTTTAATTCAAAATCTTAGGAACAAATGACTCACGCGTCTGCCCCTCTCTACTAACGGCCAAAATCTAACTAAACTTAATTTCCGTTCTCACGCTCCTATTATTGGAAACCGGGGTGGGGGTCAACTAAAGGTCATTACCTATCAATAATATAACCCCCTCCGATTTTAAATTTCAACGAATTTTAATTCAAAATCCAACTACATTTACAGACATAATTCGTAGGTTACCCACAAATTATGTAACACACATCCTCTGAAGCTTGCCCTCACGGTTAAGTCATGCTAGATCAGGGGTTATCTTACTTTTAAGTCGGTAGACCCCTACAAAAATGTGATTGACCTATCATGGACCCCCTCCTTATATACCCCAGTTCATTTTGCAATTGTTTTGTTGCAACCAATTATGTAATTAATGAATTCTGCACAAACGTTTATGCAAAACTGTTAATTGTAAAATAATCGTAATTAAACAGTAAAGTTAGCATAACATATAAAAAAGAGCAGCAAATATTTAGTACTAATGTAATGACAAATGATAACAGTCTAGTATTCCCTAGAGAGTTCTCCAAAGGGGAGGTAATCATAAAGTAGGGGGGTAACTCTCAATTACTAATTACAATTAACTTAATAACTTACAAAGGAAGCACATTCCCTAATGTGATGAGTGAAGCTGATGATTTTTGATAGGGTTCATAAATATTGTGCTTAAACTTTTGAAAATATATCAACATAAGCATGTTCTCCAGGATTCTTGTGGAATTAATCTCTTCTAATTACTGAGAAGGCTTAGTAGTTTCCATAGACCCCTTGTAGACCCCCGAATACTTACAGATCCCCTGATCTTGTATAGACCCCAGGGACTTTATGTAGACCACTTTGAGAAACTCTGGCTTAAACTTATCAAGATATAACAATACGAGTATGTTACCCAGGATTCTTGTGGAATAAACTTCTTCTAATTACCAAGAAGGTTTCGTAGTTTTCATAGACTCCTTTTAGTCGTCTGAATAATCACAGACCCCTGAATTGTCGTATAGACCCCAGAGGTTTTATTGTAGACCACTTTGAGAAACCTTAGCTTAAACTTTTGAAAATCTATCAACATGAACATGTTCTCCAGGATTCTTGTGGAATTAATTTCTTTTAATTACTAAGAAGGCTTAGTGATTTTCTTAGACACCTTGTAGATTCCCGAATACTCACAGACCCCCTGAGTTGTTGTATAGATCCCTGGGGGTGGTATGTAGACCACTTTTAAAAACCCTGTGTTAGATCCCCGAAGTTAAGCTGCGATGAACTTGTTCAATGCTTATTTTTCATGGACGTGAGGAATTTCTTAAAAATAGAAAAACGGGATTTTACAAAGTAAGAATTCTGACTAAAATATTTCAAAATATACGATTGTTACATAATTATTAGATCCCTAACACTTATGTACCATTAGCGTAGAAACCAAAATGGCTGTTATAATTTGCAAGCCGGCGGCCTTGAAGGATTGAGTGACTCAGCTTGACCTCAGTCTGATCCTCCTTCTGGGGATACCGTGAGAATCGGTGGAGAAGACCCTCTTCCAGTTTAGATTAGAAAGAGAGTTTAGTCAATATCGGACAAACCCGCGAAGGTGGTAAGTCGTGTTAAGCGCACGGCCGACCCAATCTGCGCAGGTAGTCTGGTGGGGATTTCGGAATAAAATATGATCTAAAGCAAATCGAAGTCTTGTGTTATTATCTAAAAACTACCAATGACACAGGGCTTCTGATAAAGAAAATCCCCAATGGAAGACCAGACACGAAGTCCCCAAGACGAAGTCCAGACGCTAGAAGAAAGAATATACAACACGATTTGACCTGCCACAACTATCGTCTCTTCCCACGAACTTCTCTAGCTGAAGGAGCTCATCAAAGGGGACCTGTTTTGAATGCGTTGAGGCCATCAAGAGGTCCGTAACGACGGAGCTGAGAGACATACCAGAAGAATCCTTCCAGCAGGGCAGAGAAGCGTGACAGAGAAGGATGGGAAAGTGTATTAGACTCAAGAGGGGGCTACTTTTCAGGAGAAAACATTTATTTTGTTGTTTCGATTTTAAATGAATTGTTTGTGACAACAGTCTCATTACTTTTCAGACACACCACGTATACATAGGAAAATAAACAAATCTTTTATCAAAATGACTTGATTCAGCATTAAATAACCCGAAAACGGTTGATATGCTGTAAAACAAAAAAAACAAAAAACAATGAACAACCCAATCATTTTTTATTTTTCATTTTTATTTTCATTTAATGAATTGTGGCAACGGTAATGTTTCTATTTATAGAAGTAGAAACGCGCACGCGCGGACACACACACACACACATACATACACTTTTATACATAGTGTTACCTTGACTTACGAGTTTAATTCGTTCCGCTCTTAAATCAATTTGTTCGTATATCAAATCAATTTTCTCCATTGAAATAAACTGAAATGCCATTAATCCGTTCCAGACCCCCAAGTGCTACCTTGACTTACGAGTTTAATTCATTCCACTTGTAACTCAATTTCCTCGTATATCAAATCAATTTTCTCTACTGAAATAAACTAAAATGCCATCAATCCGTTCCAGCCCACCCATAACCAGTGATACCTTGACTTACATGTTTAATTCGTTCCGATCGTAACTCAATTTCCTCGTATATCAAATCAATTTTTCACACTGAAATATACTGAAATGCCATTAATCCGTTCCAGACCCCCAAGTGCTACCTTGACTTACGAGTTTAATTCATTCCACTTGTAACTCAATTTCCTTGTATATCAAATCAATTTTCTCCATCAAAATAAACTGAAATGCCATTAATCCGTTCCAACACCCACCCACAAAAATACCCTAATTTTTTTGTTATTTTATTTTGATAAGGAAAATAGCACAAGAAATAGTATAAGAAAAATAATAGAATTCAATGAATTATGTGCTGTAAGCAAGTAAAGACTGCGAAGGAGTCTATCCCCTTTTCACTAGCGGTAGACGCGGAAGATTGTTTTGCGTCTGAGTTCGAGTGCTACACTTAACATCGGCTCCCCACTTTACCGCACAGGTCTGGTATCGAACCTGGAACCTTGTGGTTCAAGAAGCGGATGTTCTACCGACTGAGCTAAATCTGCCCAATCTATATATTAATATCGTTGTTCTTTAATCTACCGACCGTTATCATCTTGCAACACCGTCTGGTTAAAACAGTGATCGGTATCGAACTCAGAATCTTACGGTTCATTGGTGGATGCTCAACTGTCTAAGCTAAACCGGAAGTTGTCCGCTAGAAAGATCTCTCTATTTAATAGAGAGATCTTTTATAACATAATAACCATTACACCACGTGAGGTACCTACAAATTCGCATAAGTCTACCCTAAAATTAGAATATTTTATTCATTTTTGTCCAGAAAAACAATCCATTTTATTTCATTCAGAATCCTTGATTCTAAATTGAATATTTTTAACTTTTCTGTTGTTTAGAATTATCTACTACTTCATGCACACTTAAACGCTAATTAATGACTATAAATTTTATTTTTTCACTCGTCAAAACCATTTAATTTTGGTAAAGTACTTCGCATAAAAAAAAAAAACAAAAAAAAACTTCAGTTGTCACAGACGTGCTGCTACGTATCGTAAAAACAAGACATATCAAACAATATAATTCATAAGAACGAAAAATGGCTCTAGGGATGTCACCGGCTTGTTAACACAACCACTTATGACACCTGGGTTAAAATACAAACTGATGCTGTTTAAAATAAGGAATGAAATAAAATAATTTAATTTTAAACTCTATTTAATAGAGAGATCTTTTATAATGTTAATGTTATAATATTTAATCTCTCTATTTATAAGATTTTTCAGAAAACGAAGGGGGCGATATATAGTTACCTACCCAATATATATATATATATATATATATATATATATATATATATATATATATATATATATGTATATTGGGTAGGTAACCAGTCTAGGAGAAGGAAAACTCTGAATTCAAAATTCCTGAGTTCAGTCGTTGATTGGGTTTGTGGCATTCCTTGATGCACCAATTCTTTCCTATCGACTGTGCCAAAAAGTGCGGAATGGTCCTACACAAGCCTTCACCACTATAAACAAAGCACTGTGCTGGTTGTTCATCGGATGAACACTCATGCGGCGAAAATCGACGAGAGAGTCCATATATATATATATATAAGGATTAAAATTGCAAATCGTTATCAAAATTAAAACGTAAAAATTTGGCTTGGGCATTTGGTTTTAATAAATTTAATTATTACTTATTTATGTTATTTTTGACTTAATTTTATTTATTAATTATTACTAATTTATGTTATTTTTGACTTAAGTTTTAACTGTTAGTTCTGTTTTTAACCGTTTTTCATTGGACATTGTTTTCCTTCAGAGGGCAGCAAGAGAACTAATTTTTAAGGGAGATAAATATTTTCCGAGAATTTATTAACATAAAAAACACAGATTATTACATTTTTGGTCATCCATACTTAAGAAAAGCACGCGTCGCCTGTAATATTGAAATAGAAAGTATGTTTTTTGTTTGTAGATGTTTATTAATTCTGACTAGTCTTATCATTCATGTGTTTTATTTTATCTATTTTTTCCTTAAACACAACTAACGGTTAATTCGTATGGGCCGGGTTAGCTCAGTCGGTAGAGCGTTCGGCTAGAAAACCACAAGGTTCCTAGTTCGATACCGGTCCCCGCCAACTCAGCGTATGAGTAGCACAGGGATCTGTGAGGTAAAGTAAGGAGCTGATGGTAGGTGTGGCGCTCCACCTCAGATGCTAAAACAATCTCCTTGGTCTAGCGCTATTGAAAAGGGGATAGACTCCCTCGCTGACTGGCTGATACTGACATTAGGCCGCCCCGTCGACTTTACTTTTTACTAGTGATTATTAAATTCATTAAAATCTATGCCCAAGCCATATTTTTCCGTTTTAATTTTGACGACGATTTGCAATTTTAACCTAAAAAAGAAGACATCTTATTATAATTTAATAAAAGGGATTTGTTTAATAATTTGATAAAAGCGATATTGTTTATGATATTTTAAGATTACTAGCAAATATATGCACCCTCCGGGCGCAAGTATTTAAGTTTTAATGTAATAAAATATCGTATTAAATTAGAAAGGCTAATGAAACTTAATAAGAATGCAGATAAAAAGATTTGAAACAGAGGGAGTATAATCGAAAAATAGAACAATTGAAACTTACTCTTCCATCACTCTCGTCTTTCATTGTTATTTTTTTTAATTTAAGTATTTAGTTAAAAGAGGAAGTAAAGAATAAAATGACAGTTATTCTTTCTTGTTAATGGATTTCATTTAAGATTCATTGAAGAGATTTTTGCTTATATTCATTAAAATAAAACCAAACAGTTAGAAATCAATAATACTAAGCACATATTTATTAAATCACATTTTTAATATCAATATGCAAATTAGCCTTCCCATTCACACTGTAACCGCCATTTTTGTTGTATATATAATATAATTGCATGTTGTTAGTATGTAGTTTAACAGTATTAATAATGTAAGACCATTTTATTAATAATTGAGGTTTAAATAAAATAAAATCATTGAGAATGTGATGTAAATAACTAAGGGAATTGTAACTTGAGTAATAATATAGTTTCGGTTACAGACAGAAAAACACACAATCTCCATTATAATAAGATATATTTATATTTATGATATTTCTTATGAATCTCTATGTTTCTTATAAATGGTTTATTTTGACAGCAATTTTCCTCGGTGAAAAGAATGAAGAAAACGGGAATATGCGGTTTTATAACGATCTGTTTTGCTTTTGCCAGACTCATTGATGTTACATCTGCAGGTAAACTGATTTCTTCTTCTTCTTCTTCTTCTTCTTCTTCTTCTTCTTCTTCTTCTTCTTCTTCTTCCCTTCTTCTTCTTCTTACCTTCTTCTTCTTCTTATTATTATTATTCTTCTTCTTCTTCTTCTCTTCTTCTTCTTCTTCTTCTTCTTCTTCTTCTTCTTCTTCTCATTACCTTCCTCCTTCTTCTTCTTCTCCTTCTTCCTCCTCCTCCTCCTTCCTCCTCCCTCCTTGTTCCTCCTCCTCCTTCTTCTTGTTCCTCCTCCTCCTTGTTCCTCCTTCCCTCTCCTTCACCTCCTCCTCCTTCTTCCCCCTCCTTCTTCCTCCTCCTCCTCATTACCTCCTCCTCTCCTCCTTCTTCTTCTTCTTCTTCTTCTTCTTCTTCTTCTTCTTCTTCTTCTTCTTCTTCTTCTTCTTCTTCTTCTTCTTCTTCTTCTTCTTCTTCTTCTTCTTCTTCTTCTTCTTCTTCTTCTTCTTCTTCTTCTTCTTCTTCTTCTTCTTCCAAAAGCCAAATCAAACGTTTTACAATTTTTGATTTCAATTTGTAAATTTAAATTTCCTTTTACAGATAAATGCCAAAAACCACCACCGGAAACATCTGTTACAGAAAATGCCCCAAAAGGTAAGTTTTGTTTGTCAATAGAATAGGAATACAGTGGATAAAACACAAACTATTTCAATCAATTAATATTTCGGGAAATTGTTTGTGTTTTTATTCACATTTATTCAACATTTAAGTCTTATAAATTCAAAAGACTAATCTTATAAAATCTTATAAAATTCAAAAGACAAATCTTTGAAAATTCTTAGTTAAGAGTAAGGAAATGAATCCGACGGTATAAGTATAGATAAAAGGATATGAAAACACACAATGTTGTTAAAATGAAAATATTTTATATTATATTCATAACTAATATTGAATAATATTTCGATTTATAAAAATCATGATCAGAGCCTGTTTCTAATCCGGACTCATCGAGAGAGAAGCAGAAAATAATAATAGTTGAAAAAAATGTTTCTTTTCTGAAAAAATCCGTTGCAGACTGACCATGAATGGGTTAAAACTCTTCCTTTTTGAAAAAGATAATTTGTCTATTTTTGAATTTGAAATATGTCTTCTTCTTCTTTCAAAACCTGTTACACAAAAGATATACAATTATGACGTTGGCGGAGAAACGCGTAGCGGATGTGCTAATGACGAAACGATCGCATGACTTGTACGCTTTTTGGAACATCAATGCTTTCGTTTTGAATTTAAATTATTTTCTGCTTCTCTCTCGATGAGTCCGGATTTAAAAAAAAGCTCTGATGATGATTTTTATAAATCGGAATATTGTTCAATAAGCTATGAATATGATATAACATATTTTCATTTTAACAGCATTGTGTGTTTTCATATCCTTTTATCTATACATATTTGACATTGAAAACATTTCAGGCCAGAGTTATGAAAAATCTTATAACATAATTTCATTTCTCTGAATGTTTGAGATGAGGCTTGAAGATTAGTATTATCTGCGTTATTCGGACTATTGTCCCCATCTTCATTGTTATTTGTACAACGTTTCAGCCGATATACCCTCCGACCTTCCTCAGGTATTTCTTGTCGGACTCGGGAACCTTCTTTTCGAACTCGGGAATTTTCTTGTCGTATTCGGGAGCCATCACGGAACTTTGAACCTAACCCTTTATTTATTCCACGGGGGTATCCTGTTCTCATTCCGCTAACCATAGCTGTTCCGTGATAGCTCCCGAATACGACAAGAAAGTTCCCAAGTTCGAAAAGAAGGTTTCCGAGTTCGAGAAAGTTCCCGAGTCCGACAAGAAATACCTGAGGAAGGCCGGAGGGTATATCGGCCGAAACGTTGTACAAATAACAATGAAGATGAGGACAATAGTCCGAATAACGCAGATAATAATAATTTCATTTTTATCTACATTTCGCCTTCTTTGCCTAATTCTATCTATTCAATGTTTACATTTTTTCATGAAGTCGGGCAAATCATGGAAACCCATGTGTATGTTAATACCTGATTATAATAACCTTCCTTGCTGCGAATAAAAATACAGAAAATTATTCGAAAATTGTTATCAAAACCATTATAAAAAATATATCTAAGGTGGGTGGGTTGTCCCCCTTGGTCGGCGTGCCTCCTTTTCAAACCAACCAATCACAGGCCTCAAAATTTGGCGGCAAAATTGAAGATAAGAATTCTTCGTCTTTGGTACCAGCATCTCTAGAGGTTAAAGGTGAAATACGGTGCTCCCTATATTCAGCAGAGCTGTTGTAGGTATGATAACTTACCAACTTTACAAGGACTCAGTTAAGTGGAATTGTATTGCAACACACAAGTATTTCAAGCGTAGTTTGTGTGAATGTATTAATACAAAGTTATTTAAAATTCTATGCTGTGTTTATGTGTCGTAGCCATTATCATGCTACTACCGAAACGTCGTATTGAAACCGTTTTGCTGAGATCATTACAGGAAAATACATCAGCAGCGTTTTATATAGCAAGGGACGTAACCTTTAAAAACTCGGCAGTTGGTAATCCCCCTTACACGAAGTAAGTCGTAGTGAACAAGCTTGTTGAAAATATCAACAATACTTACATATTTCCGACCTTTTTCTTCATCTCTCAACTACCTTACTTCCTACTTCGGCGAGACGTCCTTCGACCTCACCTAACGGCATCTTTTTAATTGTACACCTTCACATCTCCAGCTTACGGGATAATCTTGTTTTGGCCATAAACAACACTTCCCGGCCTGATATCAATCACTCGATCAATATCATTTTGGTAATGAAGGACTATTTGCTCGTAAATTCCTACCATAAAATAAACTGAATCCCCATTTTATGTCCGTGTTTTTGCAATAAATGTTTTATTTTTCTTGCACCCGTTATGTTACAATACTAAATATATTTCCTTTATTTATTTTAATATTCACTTCAATGTGTATATTCTAAAAGCTTTTATTTTGTGAGAATGTTTCGTTTTAAAGTGGGGGTTTGTTTTTACACTTCAACCTTTTACTCGTAAATTCCTTCGATAAAATGGCCAAGCCTAATTTTATGGCAGGAATTTACGAGTAAAAAGTTGAATATTACTTTTTGTTGTTGTTATTTCTTTTCTTTTTGGCTTTGCTACTCTAAAATAAAAATGTCAGATTTTAATCATCGTCGACGAAAAAACAAAATTACGGTCATAAAAGGAGGATCCAATTTATGCCTAAATTGTAAAACGAGCCCCCACTTTAAAACTAAACATTCTCACAAAATAAAAACTTTTAGAATATGCACATTGAAATGAATATTAAAATAAATAAATAAAATATATTTTGTATTGTAAAATAACGGGTGAAAAAAAAATTAAAGGTTTATTGCAAAAACACGGACATAAAATGGGGGTTCAGTTTATTTTATGGTAGGAATTTACGAGCAAATAGTCCTTCATTACCATCATTTTTACATCAACAACAGCATTCTCCTGCGCCGATATTTATGGTAAATAAAAACGAAGATTATTATCATTATTGTTGAAAAGTTACTCTCTCGTTTGTTTTTTCTTTCACTTTGTCTTGTGTCAAACTTTCTCTCGTATTAACGTTCGTGCGGTCGACCTCCTCATCGACCCCCACGACACACGTATTTTCTGTTTCTAACTCATGTTGTTACATATTAATTGGATCCCTATTACTTTTTAAGGTAGTATAGAAATCCTTATGGCAATCAGTGCAGCTGATGGCCTTGAGAGTGAGTGACAATGCTTGACCTCACTCTGACCTTGCCTTGCGGAAAGGGACCGTGAGAATCGGAAGTGATAGAAGCCTTCCGGTTTAAGGTGTAAGGAACTCAGTTAGTTAGTTGCAGAGACAGTTAGAAGTTAGAAGCGAAGCTAGGAAGATGTGAGCTGACTGCGCAGTTGTCTGGCCTGGGGATCCGGAATAAAATAACATCAAAGGTTAATCGAAGTCTTGTTGTTATTACTAAAAGCTAACAATGACACAAGGCTTCTGATAAGAAATGATCCCCAGCAGAACCAGACACGGAATCCCCATATAAGAAAGACCAGACGAGACCATTAGAAGACAGAAGACTAGACGATCAGAAGACGGCCGGAAGAATAGAAGACCAGAGTAAGAAGCAGTAAGAAAGTACGTAACAAATATATCTATTGGGTACTGTGACGAACGGCTACGTTACAATGTCTGTTCAACATTCGCGGTGTAAATCAGCACACCATCTATTAATAATGGAGATTGTCTGTATTGTTATATACTGGCTTCGAATTCACGACGCTAAATTCCTGTACCCAAAGCGATGTATGTTAGTAGTCAGCTACGACCGACTACTGGACTTCAATAATAACAGATACGTATGTACAAAAGAGGACCCTTCTTTATTTTCTTCGGTGTGTGGGTGGTGAAGGCACAGAGCTTACAATGAGTGCACGAGGGGTGGTTGCTGACGGGAGACGTGAAGTGTCCTTTCCGCTGCCGGCTGGCGTCTGACTGCTGTCGGCTCGATCCTCTGGCTTTTTGTATTGACGACACGCCTATGCATTTTTATCTTTTGATCTGATAACGGACTTTTGTTATATATCTCTTTATCTTCACCCTGCTTCCTTGACCGGAAACCATCTCTTCCGCTTTCTCTTTCTTTTTAAATATATATGTTTATCTTTCTCTTTGTCCCTCAGCCGGAAGTTCCATCTTCCGGGCGAGGACAATACAACAGTATTTCTGTCTGTAACAAAAACTACGTCATAGCTCTACGTCACAATATTCTTATGCTATATACACCCAAAATTTGTAAGCAATTTAAAAAAAAAATTTTTACTCTCGTCCTTTTTTTTTTTTTTTTACATTAACAAGAAGTTAACTAAAAAGTTTACAAATAAATAAATACTTTCGATTTTGTGTAAAATTGATGTAGAAAATATTCAAAATAATTGTTTGATTATTATATGCACGCAACATTTTATTTGAGAGGGACGGGGCACAGTTTTCATTTCAAATTGTTTTTTTTTTTTTTTACTCCTTCAATAAATATGAGGATTTGTCTTACTTATGATACAAACCCTATGACATTGAATTTTTAACTCACACCCTCTCAGGCAATGTCTTTCAAAAATTAATTTTTACGACGCCCGGAGGGTGCTTTCTGTTGCTAGTTATTATAAAATACAATTATACGTTTATTTGTCTTTCTTGTCATTTTTACAATGGAATTTTTTTCTCTCTCTCTACAGGCACAAAGCTGACGAAAATCACCTACTCAGTTGGCCAAACATGGTCAATTGTTTCAGAAAAACCCGTTGGTTATTTCGATTTGGAAAAGGACGAAAATCTTATTATCTGACTACTAATAAGACTTTGGATTTAGAAGAAATGAAGGTTCGGTTAACCCTTAATTTCTAAATCTGAAATCTTCTTTTTGTATTATCTGCATTATTAGAACTATTGTCCCCAACTTCATTGTTATTTGTACAACGTTTCGGCCTATATGCCCTTCGGTCTTCTTCAGGTATTTCTTGTCCCAACTCCTACCCTAGCTATGGTTAGCGGAATGAGAACAGGATACCCCCGAGGACTAAATAAAGGGTTAAGTTCGAAGTTCCGTGATGGCTCCCGATTACGACAAGAAAGTTCCCGAGTTCGAAAAGAAGGTTCCCGAGTCCGAGAAGGTTCCCAAGTCCGACAAGAAATACCTGAGGAAGGCCGGAGGGTATATCGGCCGAAACGTTGTACAAATAACAATGAAGATGGGGACAATAGTCTGAATAACGCAGATAATACTAATCATCAAGCCTCATCTCAAACATTCAGAGAAATCCTCTTTTTTATATTTTACATTAACTATTTAAGTTTTAATGTAATGAAATATTTTAAATTAGAAAGACTAACGAAATTAAATAAGAACGCATATAAAAAGATATACATTTATTTTAGTCATATTTGATTGGTTTCTTTATAAAATCATTGATAGGATTGATTTTAATACGTTGTAGAATAAAAACAATGATATTAGAGATCAATAACACCAAGTAATTATTTATTAAACCCGATGTCATTTAATACAGAATCAAAGGATTCAGCTTGCTTACAGTACCTGCTGTTGCTTAAAAGTTAACCCAATTAAGTATTAACTCTTAACATCCTGTTGAGAATTTTTTTTTAAAGTTCAGAGCTCCATTCTTATAAGGATTTATCAATAAATGGCTAAAAATGGCCTTTTCATTTAAAGTTACCTGTTATTTCCCTTAAATCAAAGACTTCTAAATGTTTAATATTACATTTAAACAAAGGCTATCATTTGGGGTAGGTTAGGAAAACGAATGCAACTTCCAACCGGGTGGAATGGGGTGGTATAGGACGTTAAGAGTTAAACAGGCTCACTACTGCTTAACAGTGGTGATCTGACAATCAGCATGATTTGACTGTAATATTATTGTTGGGTATCATTATTTAAGAAACAAGAAAAAAAGGATATGATCATAAAGAGGGGGGCATCTATTTTTTTTATCTTAACCTAGTTCTAAGATGAAAGCAATTGTGCAAAACATTATTATTGGTTAGTTGGTTGTTTTACAGCATATCAACTCTTTTTGGTTCATTTAATTCTGAATCAAGTCATTTTGATAAACAAAGGACTCAGCTTACTTACAGTACCCGCTGTTGCTTAAGTGATCAGCCAATTAAGTATTGAAATGTAATATTTACTCTTCTCATTGCAGGAAACAGCAAATGATATGAAAGTAAGCTTAAGCTGTACAGATGCTACTGGATTGGTAAGTCATTGAGATTTTGCTATAATAGCACAGTCCAAACTTTCTTTCTTATTGTAAAAGTAAGTGGTCTAATGTCGGTATCAGCCAGACAGAGAGGGAGTGTATCCCCTATTCACTAGCTAGACCAAGGAGATTGGTTCTGGCGTCTGTGATGGAGCGCCCGCCAGCTCCTCACTTTACCGCACAGATTCTTGTGTTACTCATACGCTGAGTTTGCGAGGGCCGGTATCGAATCCAGAACCTTGTGGTTTAAAAAAAACTGAACAATTAACTTACCCTATTGAACATACTTGTAAATTAAGAATATACACAGTACATGAAAGAAAGAAAGAAAGAAAAGAAAAATGGTGAGAGATAAGAAGCGATAACACTTATCGTCTGTTTCAATGAAATAGAAAAAAGCAGTAAAGAAAGAAAGGAAGGAAGAAAGAAAAATGGTGAGAGATAAGAAGCGATAACACTTATCGTCTGTGAAATAGAAAAAGCAGTAAAGAAAGAAAGAAAGAAAGAAAGAAAGAAAAAAAGATGATCAGCAGAGATAAAACAAAATGAAATAGAAAAAAGAAAAAATGGTGAGAGATAAGAAGCGATAACACTTATCGTCTGTTTCAATGAAATAGAAAAAGCAGCGATAACACTTACATTCGAGCTCAAGTGAAAGAAAAATGGTGAGAGATAAGAAGCGATAACACTTATCGTCTGTTTCAATGAAATAGAAAAAAGAAAGAAATGAAATAGAAAAAGCAGAAAGAAAGAAAAAGAAAGAAGAAAGAAAGAAGAAAAAATGGTGAGAGATAAGAAGCGATAACACTTATCGTCTGTTTCAATGAAATAGAAAAGCAAAGAAGAAAGAAAGAAAGAAAGAAAGAAAGAAAGAAGAAAAAAAGAAAGAAAAAATGGTGAGAGATAAGAAGCGATAACACTTATCGTCTGTTTCAATGAAATAGAAAAAGCAGTAAAGAAAGAAAGAAAAGAAAAAATAAGGAAAAATAAGAGGAAAAGAAAGAAAGAATTTCGCTAGAGATTATTATACTTTTTGCATATTGAATTATTTAGCAATAGCTCTTAAGTAAACCTATCAAACGTTGTAATAGTCAAATTATCATACCGTGGAATATCCGCAGTTCCTGCTCGTTTTTATTGTTAGTGCATTTATCTAATTTTGGAAAAACATTCACGTTGTATTTTTTTTTTCAGCCTGTTACATTTGAGGTGGTTATTACCCTAAACCCATCAAATGAATTCAAGCCTGCATTCACTAAACCTGTCTACACAAGAAACATTTCTGAGGTAAGTCTTTGTTTTTTGTTTTAAGTTCTTTCTTTCAGTAGATATTTTATTGTTCACTCTTATTGAAATTTACAAACACACAGAATAGTCTTAACTAGGCATACCCAAATTTGTCGTCTGCTAGTTTTTTTTAAAAACAAATTAAAATTAATTCAATCTATTATTTAAGGTCAAACTTTTGTCTAAAATGATAAGTAGTAACATAATGACCATCATTAAAAAAGAAAAATATCATTACATATGCAGTTTATTTTTAATAGATTTAAAACGATTTGTTTTGGTCGTTTTCGACGCGATCCGCCATTAACGCTCTTTTTCAAGGGTTTTAAAACGCTTGTTTACAATTTGAATGTAACATTCGCGATTGAAAAAAAAAATCAGGTAATTATCCGATTTTAATGAAATTTTCAGTATTGATTTATCAATTAATGAATTTTATAATGCATCAGTTATTTTATTTCAAAACTTTAATTTAGTATTTTTGCTATGAAAAATTAATATGTAAAATTCATTTAAAATATGAAAATCCTGATGTTAAGTTTAAAATGTTATATTTTTAGATTCTAGAAATATCTATTTAATGCAAACCTTATTTTATTACATCAAAGTATACTTTTTGAAGAAAAACTCGATTGAAAATGTACCCCTCCCCACACCCTTTCTAAGCAGAAAAATATCGATGTATAATTTTTTCTTTCATAAGATAATAGCCAATTATTGAAATGAGTAAAAAAGAAATCTCCAAAAAATTAATTATTTATTATTTTTTTACATTTTATTTTTCGATTTTCGGTACTTATTTTCTCATAGAAAAGCCACCGTAATTTGTTTTTGTTTCTATTTATAACTTCAGTCTTTTATCTCATTATTTATACTGTAATTAGAAAACTATAAGACCAACTCGAACAAAATGTTACGCCCTCAACATGACCTGAAAAAAAATGAGAAAGTTTTGAAATAAAATAAATAATGCATTATAAAGATCATTCATTGATAAATAAACACTGAAAATTTCATTAAAATCCGATAATTCCCTGATCTTTGGTAAATTATTTTCTGTAGGGGGCGGGGGGCTAAAGTCATTTTGTCAAAAACGCAGTTGAGCTTCATTTTGGGTATCCCTAGTCTTAACCCTTTTACCTACCGTTGTAAAGGGAAGTAACCGGATAATCCCTCACGTATGCAAATGAGTACGTATAAAAGAACAACAGTAGAATAGCTCAGCATGTGATGTGAGGTGATCTCCAGCCACGAACGTTGTTTCGTATTCTCGGATGTGAACACACGTGCTACAACTCTTCAGAAGATAAGTAATCTTTACCAATCCTTCTTTTACGCACAGAGACTTTTTACCTTGCCGGCCGGGAGCCATTTTTGTTATTTGTATTCATTGTAATAATAAACTATTATTACAACCACTCGCAATCTTCTCATTAATGTATTTCTAATACATAACACCTACTAAATTTCCCCCACGGCTATACCAAATTTTCTTGGTATTTTTTTTGTTTTACCTATACGATGGGATATTTCAAAGTTCACTATCTATTCACCTCAGAGCTCATTCTATTCAAATAGAGTCATTCAGTTCAATTATAATGAACTAACGTGCGAAAGCAGCGGCTTACGGTAGGATCGCAATAGTGCGAGAGCCGCCGTGGTTTAAAGTAGGCAAAGAGTTAAACAATAAAACTCTTGACAATTTTTGGAGTGATTTAAAAAAAAAGTCAACCTTTATATTTTGAAATATTTTAGTCAGAGTTCTTACTTTGTAACATCCGGTTTTCCTATTTTTTAAAAGAAATTCCTAATACCTATTGTTACGTACTGTGGGTCTTCACAGTATCAAATCGATATAATGTTGTATACTCTTTCTTACTTCTTTACTTCTTACTTCTAGTCATCTTTTCTTCTGGCCGGCTTTGGTTCTATCTTCTAACATCTTGCGTCTGGGTCTGGAATCTTCTAAGGTCTGGTCTGGACTTCTATGGGGATTTCAGGTCTGGTTTCTGTTAGGGATTTCTCCTTATCAGAAGCCCTGTGTCATTGTTAGTTTTTAGGTAATAAACACAAGACTCCGATTTACTTTGATGTTACTTTATTCGGTAAATCCCCAACCAGACATAACATAGCGCGCGTATGCAGAGTTACAGTTTTAGACAGAGCATCAGGCCGACTGCTCTGTCTGACGTCTAACTGCAAACTGGGGACTCTGAAAAAGGTCCCACGTGACTTCACATATTTGGCGGGCTTCTGTAATTTTCCATAGAAGGACCCGGCCATGGTATGAAAGGGGTCATCCCCTCAGAACTACAGGGATTGACAATAATCTTATGCAACCGCATAGATTATGTAACAATATAAATGATGCTTTAAGGGCACATTTAACCCCTTCAATGTCTAGGTTAATCTAGGTTAATTTCTTGAATAGTTTTAATTTATTTCATTAAGAAGTAGACTTTTAGTTATTTAAAGATAAAATAGCTCACAAACATAATCTTTCAGAGATCCTAAAATCAATTTTAATCAATTTTAATTTCATAGTTACTGAATTTTCCGTTTACCGATGACGACATGCATTTTTAAAAAGTTTAAATAATTCATTATTACTTATCTAAATTTATTAAATTATCTATCTAATTAATTAATTTTATGGTTACATAATTTGATAAATTTAAATAAGTTATAATAAATCATTTAAACTGCAGGGGTGCAGTCGATGCATTCTAACGCCCAGCCAACAGGGCCTCCGCGCTGTCGACTCACATGCTTCCCCTATATAACGAAATCCGCTGACTACTGCAAATATTTTAAAAAGAAATATTTTCACTATGGTTTGGTTTAGTTTGTTTTGTTTTACGGCATATCAACATCACTGGGTTATTTAATACCGATAAAGGTTTGAAATAAATTCATTCTTAATGGATAATCAAATTTTGTTTATAAACTCATGTTTTTCTATTTAACCCATAGATGGGACCCTAACAGGTACTACCACTCCGGGTCAGAGTGGAACAGGGAGCAATGGTGATGAAGGGGTGCTCCACATTACCCAGACCTCCAGAACTGGAATCTCACCATCAGATAGAGTTTAACATAATTCCCTGGACATGTAGACCCTCAGCTACCGCCTTCTAGCACCCATATGATAAAAAGGGGTTGGGGCTTGCCATAATGGCAATAGGGCTGGAGCAATCATATAGGTGCTAGGGCTTGACATGAACAGCCGATTGATTTTTCACTATGTCTTTAAAAGAAACATACTGAGATTGTATAGAAACTCATGAGATAAATATGGCTTTCAAAACATGTGCCGCCCTGTCGGCTGGGGCGTTAGAATGCACCGACCGCACCTCTGCAGAGGGGTAAGACTCCCCCAGCATGTAGTATCGCTTCATTGATATTAATCTCATATCCACTCGGAGTGGTAATACCTATTACCGTCTTATCTAATGAGTATTAAAAATGTGGGAATATATGACCTTTAGGCACCCATTTTTGATCTCGATTAAGAAAGGTCATGTTTTTCATTTACACCGTCAATATCCAGTTGTTTTAACAGACGATTTTTAGATTCTTATTTTTTTATTATTTTAAAACTCTTTATCTCGAAATATTAAGAATAGATAAAAGGTTAACAAACAACACCATAGTTACCTTATTTTTCTTTACACTTGCATTGTGATAGCCTTCAAAATCAACCACCAAAGACATATTTTGATAATTCCATCGTTCATATTATTTTTATCTATTTCTTTCTTTTTTAGGATGCACAAATCAAGGAACCGGTTTTTTCAGCTGCTGATTATGCAAAGGACAAAGACTATGGTGACAGCATTACTTTCGATGTCGTTAAACAGAAGGTAATTCAATTTATCTAACTCAATAAGAAAAGTAATTGTTTTTTTTTTTCTTAGTGAGGTTTATTCCCCTTATCTCTACTGAGACAACGTCGTATCCGATGGTTGGGTCATGTACGTCGGATGGATGATGGACGAATCCCGAAAGACATCCTGTATGGAGAGCTAACATCTGGTAAAAGACAGATTGGTCGCCCCCTACTGCGATTCAAGGATGTCTGCAAAAATGATCTCAGGTGCTTTGGCATTGTCCCTTCCAGCTGGGAAAATTTGGCTCAAGACCGCCCTCGGTGGAGGCAGAATCTCCATAGAGGCCTGTACATGTCAGAATTCACCCTGATACAACATCATGAAGCTAAGAGGTCCATAAGAAAGCAACGGCAACAAAGCATCGGACATCATCATCTACAGTGACAACCTACAAATGCAAAATCTGTGGTCGAGAATGTTTCTCAAACATAGGACTTCATAGTCACAGGAGGCGCTGCAGCCTCAGGGGCACACAAACACTTTTATCATAGTCTTTCGAGACTGAATTGCCAATGATTATTCCCCTTATAAATATTATTATTTGGATTATTCAAACTATTGTCCTCATCTTTATTGTTATCTGAACAACGTTTCGGTCGATGTACCCTCCGGCCTTCTTCAGGTATTTCTTGTTGGACTCCGGAGCCTTCTAGAACTCGGGAACCTTCTTTTCGAACTCGGGAATCTTCTTGTGGTAACCGGGAGCCATCACGGAACTTTGAACGTAACCCTTTATTCAGTCCTCGGGGGTATCCTGTTCTCATTCCGCTAACCAAAGCTGGAGTACAGGTGTTAAGCTTTGTTAATTATTATTTGATGCTACTGTCGCCCTTGACCAGGATTTTTGAGAAATAACCTTACAAATGTTACGATTCGCATGGCCATAAGATTCTTTGTAGCATAATGTTTGATCCTTTCTTGAAGTAGAAAGATGTAGTATCAGTTTTAATCCTAGTCTGTTGATCTGTCTTCACGTGGCCATTTCAGGACTGTAGTTGAATGCAGTTTTATAGTGGAGATTCTTTGTGGCATAAAATTTGATCCTTTCTTGAAGTAGAAAGTTGTATTAGATATAATCCTTGTCTGTTGATCTGAGCTCGAAGTAGAAAGTTGTATCGGAGTTTATCCTGTTGGTCATTCCAGCAAGTAATTTTAGGACAATTTAGCAATGCCTTTAAATAGGAAATGGAATACACATTTGAGCGTTTTTGATTGGCCAATTCAGCAACCGCTGTTTTGGAACAGTCTATAAATATAAGTTGTGGTCTTTAGCACACCTCATACCCAAAATATCCCAACAATTAAAAAACTAAAACCAAACCAAAGCAAATGGGCTAGTTGAGCCATGCTGCCCACGCAAGATGTAAACCCCAATAAAAGAAGCTGTGTTTTTCGATTCAGTCTCTTTTGTGTGGTCTGGGAGGCAATGAACCAATCAAGGATACGAGAAGAGCTGGTTCCTCCTAGAATAAATAAAATTTTCATATATTTCCACGGCCATCGGTAACTGGAAGAAGATTGCTGAAGTCCCGGTTTCGATTTCTGTCGGAGGGAAATCGTTAGTATATACCGCTGATGAGACTTAATAAAGTCGAAACAGTCTGTACGGTATTCTACACATCGAGCCATCCTTTACTGGGATTACACTTGTCAAGTTTATTTTCTATAAGAAAAGTATCGAATTTTATGCGATACATGCGTTGTAAGTGCCTTCAAGTAAAAATTTAATATATACTTTATCAGCAACGTTTCTAAATAAACAAACATCCAAAAATCTTATATATATATATATATATATATATATATATATATATATATATATATATATAAAGGGTGTCAAAAAAGTATCGAGTTTTTTGTACTTTTTGACACACCTTGTATTCTGAAAAAAATTAACGTTCCATTCATTGTTCCTTTCTATCTTGGTAAATACAGCTTCAAATTCGGCACATTTATGACACACCTTGTATTCTGAAAAAAGAAAATAATGTTCCATTTTATGTTCATTTCTATCTTGGTAAATACAGCTTCAATCTCGATACTTTTATGACACACCTTGTATACATAAATACATATATATATATTTTACCAAAGGTTTCATTACGAGCGCTTTCGGTAATTCGATTTGCCATCCTCAGGTAGGAAATTGATGGCATGTTCCTTGTCTGCTCGTTTTTAAGGAAAACAAGCAGTAGCATAGGCATCTTGAAGGGGAAGGTAGTAACAATTGGTAGAAGGAGGTGGAACATACCATCAGTTTCCTACCTGAGGATGGCAAATCGAATTGCCGAAAACGCTCGTAATCAAACCTTTGGTGGACTACTACACCAGTTCTACCCTGACACCAAAAAGATGGCCAGAAAATTAGAAAAGATCTAACAAAAACTCGTCCGACAAGAATCGTCAGTAGAGTTTAACACAACATATATATATATATATATATATATATATATATATATATATATATATATTATAAAATGGATGCAATAAAAATATAATATAATAAATTTGCTCTACTTCGTATTGAGCACTTTGTATTTGTTATGTCGCTGACTTAACTCCTGAATTTTGCACCTCCAATGATCGTACCCATATTGACTGGTAAGCCACCTTTTATCTTTATATATATATATATATATATATATATATATATATATATATATATATATATATATAATATGAATCTGTATTTATTACATATGTATATGAATTTTATTTGTAGTCCTTTTATTTTACAGAATCAGTTTGATGGAATTTCTTCGGGAAAATTTGCCATGACTGACCGCAGGAAAGGGTTAATTGTTGTTAACGGTCAATTGGATTACGAAAAGCAGGAATATTATGAAATTCAAATCGTCGCAAAAGTAAGTTTATATGAGAACTTTTTGGGTTTTTTTTCATTCTCTCCTTTTCTATAAGTGAGAGAGAAAATTATTTTGAATCTTTTATAGAAAAAGACATAAAAAGTGAAATCTTGTTAAGCGCAACACACACCAAGCCAACACATATACACACACACGCACACACATATGGCCACGGAAAACACACACATGACACATACACATACATGCACATATTGGCACGGCACACACACACACACACACACACACACACACACACACACACACATACATACATACGCATAAGCTTAACAGGTTTGAATTTAGAGTTAGAGTAGGTTAGGGTCCTGATGAAATCATTTGGATTGAAACCGTTACAACTCGTTTCCTCTTCTATTATTATTATTATTATTATTATTATTATTATTATTAGCAAATATATGCACCCTCCGGGTGCAAGTATTTAAGTTTTAATGTAATAATATATTATATTAAATTAGAAAGGCTAATGAAACTAAATAAGAATGCAGATAAAAAGATTTGAAACAGAGGGGGGTATAATCGAAAGATAGAACAACTGAAACTTACTCTGCCGTCACTCTCGCCTTTCATTGTTATTTTTTCTAATTTAAGGATTTAGTTAAAAGAGGAAGTGAAGAATAAAATGACAGTTATTTTTCTTGTTAACGGCTTTCATTTAAGATTAATTGAAGAAATGTTTGCTTATATTCATTAGAATAAAACCAAACAGTTAGAAATCAATAATTCTAAGTACATATTTAATAAAATCACATTTTTAATATCAATATGCAAATTAGCCTTCCCATTTATACTGTAAACCGCTATTTTGTTGTATATATAAATATAATTGCATATTATTAGTATGTAGATATGGTTAACAGTATTAATAATATAAAACAATTTTATTAATAATTGAGGTTTAAATAAAAATAAAATCATTGAGAATGTGATATAAATAATTAAGGGAATTTGTGACTTGAGTAGTAATATAGTTTCGGTTACAGACGGAAAAACACACAATCTCCATTATAATAAGATTATTAATTTTTCACTTCTTTTGAGTTTTTCCACATCAGCGTTAGCTGATGGTATTTCACTGAAGGCTGAGTGACAACAAGTCTCCTCAGGTCTCCAGGACTCTTCTGAGTATTCCAGCCGATTACAGCAGTGCAGTAGTCTGGATGGTCTCAATTCTTCCACTGATTTCTAGATCCTCCAGTCTTTTTTCCAAGTTTATTGGTACCGTTCCAAGTGCACCAACTACAATTGGTATCACTTTCATTCGCATATTAAACATCATTCGTAAACGAAACTTGTGTTTTTTCAATTTTTATTATAATACATACTATATGTATATATAGTTCTTTTGTTTTAATTATTCTGAATCTTTTATAGAAAAAGGCATTAAAATTTAAATTTTAGTATTACCTGCATTATTCGGACTATTGTCCTCATCTTCATTGTTATCTGTACAACGTTTCGGCCGATATGCCCTTTGGCCTTTTTCAGGTATTTCTTGTTGGACTCTGGAACCTTCTCGGAGTCGGGAATCTTCTTTTCGAACTCGGGAACTTTCTTGTCGTAATTGGGAGCCTTCCTGTCGTAATCGGGAGCCAGTTGTGTTAACTCCTACCCCAGCTATGATTAGCAGAATGAGAACAGAATACCTCCGTGGACTGAATAAAGGGTTAGATTCAAAGTTTCGTGATGGTTTCCGATTACGACAAGAAGTTTCCCGACTATGACAAGAAAGTTCCCGAGTCTGAAAAGAAGGTTCCCGAGTCCGAGAAGGTTCCCGAGTCCGACAAGAAATACCTGAAGAAGGCCAGAGAGCATATCGGCCGAAACGTGCTGATAACAATGAAGATGAGGACAATAGTCCGAATAACGCAGATAATACTAATCATCAAGCCTGATCTCAAACATTCAGAGAAATAGTAAATTAAAATTTTGTTAAGCGCAACACACCCTAAGTCAACACACACACATGTACACACGCAAACATATAGGGGCAGGGAAGACCCACACAAAACACACACTTACCAAACACACGCGCTCACACAAAAGCACAAAGACACAACAAACATATATATAGCACATCACAGTGTTACATAATTGTTAGTATCCTAACACTTATTTACTGTAGTGTAGAAACGAAAATGGCTGTTATAGTTGCAGCCGGCGGCCTTGAAGGATTGAATGACAAGGTTTGACATCATCCTGACCCTTCCAGTGGATACCGTGAGAATCGGTGGAGAAGACCCTCTTCCGGTTTAGATTAGAGAGAGTTTTAGTTCAGATCGGCCAAAACCACGAAGGTGGTAAGTCGCGTTATGCGCGCTGCCGACTCAATCTGCGCAGGTAGTCTGGTGGGGATTTCGAAATAAAATATGATCTAAAACAAATCGAAGTCTTGTGTTATTATCTAAAAACTACCAATGACACAGGGCTTCTGATAAAGAGAAATCCCCAATGGAAGACCAGACACGAAGTCCCCAAGACGAAGTCCAGACGCTAGAAGAAGAACGTAAGATACCACAGATGAGCAGAAGAATAATAGAAGTAACGAAAGAGAATATACAACAACAGTATAAATATAACTAAATCAAAAACAAACAATATATTCACATATATACCCATACATAAATACATATACAAAACAAAAAACAAAACAAAAACACGCAAATATACACAAAAAAACATACAAATATATATATACATACATATATATATATACACACACACACACACATATATACATACACATATACACATAAAAATACATATATACACTTATATCCATACATACATAAGTCCATACACTTGCAAATATCCACACAACTCACATGAAATAACAACATACACAAAAAACAACACATACAACGTACACAAACATACAGTCACATACAACAAAAAAATAAATAAGCGCATATACACAAAATAAAATAAATAAATCTATTTATCCAAAAACCACGCATACATAAAAAATATATAATTACATACAAGTAAAATAATATATATTGTTCAAATGATCGCTAATGCCCTCTGTAGAGGCATGAATATAAATGTTCAATTGTGGGTAAATAGTAGGATAGACTGGGTTCTGTTACCTTGGTATCCGGTCTAGAAGTAACGAAAGAGAGTATACAACAATAGGTAATAAAATCTAATCACAGAAGCAGCTGAGTATAAGGATCACACACACGCATACGCACATACATACGCGCACACACACATACACACGCGCATGCGCAAGTTTAACAGGTTTTAATTTACAGTTTCCCCTCTCCTAGAATAGTTTCCTAACCAAGAGCCCAGTCTGCCCTACTATTTATCCATAGCTAGAGGAAGAGTATAAGATACATACTTTTCCCAAAGGTATTAACACCATATGAAATGCAAACAGCCTCGTCCAGGATTTGATTTTCAAAAAAATATATATAATTGATTCTTTAATATTCCTTCTTGTTGATATTCTACAGGATTCTGCTGGCAATGAGACATCGGCTAAACTAAAGATAAGTATCTCTGATGTAGATGACCTTAGTCCGACATTTCTACCCAGCCCGTGCACAAGCGAGAAACATCAATGTCAAATACCTGTTCTATATAGGGCACAGATAAAGGCCACCTACAAGGTAAGATTTATTGGTTCCAATAGCCAAAGCTCAATACTAATTTTCTATAAATTTATTATAGGTTTGGTTTGTTTTGTTTTACGGCATATCAACCTCACTGGGTTATTTAATGCCGATAAAGTTTTGAAATAAATCAATTCTTAATGGATAATACAATTTTGTTTATTAATTTACAGTTTCCCCTCTCCTAGAATAGTTTCCTAACCAAGGTTAAAGAGCCCAGTCTGCCCTACTATTTATCCATAGATAGCGGGAGAGTATTGGATGCATACTTTTCCCAAAGGTATTAACACCATATGAAATGCAAACAGCCTCGTCCAGGATTTGATTTTCAAAAAAATATATAGATGGGACCCTAACAGGTACTACCACTCCGGGTCAGAGTGGACCAGGGAGCAATGGTGATGAAGGGATGCTCCACATTCCCCAAACCTCCAAAACTGGAACCTCACCATTATATAGAGTTTAACGTCATTCCCAGGACATGTAGAGCCCAGTCACTGCCTTCTAGCACCCATATAATAAAAAGGGGTTGGGGCTTGCCATAAGGGCAATGGGTTGGGAAAATCATATAGGTGCTAGGGCTTGACGTGACCAGCCGATTGATCGGAGTGGGCCTCTCCGACCGTCCGTCTAGCCCAAGATAGGGCCAAAGTTGAGTATTGCAAGTCATGAACTGCTCATTCACCTGGGTTCTATCCTTAAGCATCACGGGTCGCCACCCACGGCCAACAGGTGGCCCCATTGGGGGAGTCTTACTCCTCTGCAGTGGTGCAGTCGGTGCATTCTAACGCCCCAGACGACAGGGCGGTAAATTTATTATAATCTACACCATTCTATAACACTGGGGAACACGATTTTGTTTGAATTGGATCTGACAGTTATTTTCTGACTGTTTCCTGACCTCTGAATTAAAAAATGACACCAGTTTTTTTTTTTTGTATCATATCAACTTTTTGAGTTACCCTTGAATTTTCTCAAAAATCATAGAAATACAGCATTTAACAAATGTGTGCTTATTTAAAAAAATAAATATGTATAATAGGAAAAGAAAAAAAAATATTACACTGGGCATCACAAATTTTGTTGAATTAGATCTGACACTTGTTTTTGACAAACTTTTGGACTTTGTATCCAAAAATGAACCCAGTTTTTTCTCTCTATCGCAGCAACTTTTTAACAGTAACGCTTGGTCTCAAAAATCATTAAAATACTGCATGTAACAAATTTGAGCTTATTTTATAGAATGTTTAATAAAGTTTCAATGGAAAATGATAAAAAAAATATTGCTTAACTATAATGTTTGTACATCTTGTTCATGATGGCAGCAAACTCTGTAATAGGTAATTGAGAGTTACTTCCTTTGTTTTTATCATTACCTCCTCTCTGTGTAAATCTTTAGCTTTCTGAAAGTATATAAACTCCAAGTAAACTGCAACTGTATTCTAAGTAGAATAAAGCTTTCTGTAATAAGTAATTGAGAGTAACTTCCCCTGTTTTATTATTACCCCCCCTTTGTGTAAATCTTTAGCTTTCTGAAAGTATATAAACTCCCAAGTAAACTGCAACTGTATTCTAAGTAGAATAAAGCTTTCTGTAATAAGTAAGTAATTTTGATAATAAAACAGCGGAAGTAACTCTCAATTACTTATTACAGAAAGCTTTATTCTACTTAGAATACTTTTACAGTTTACTGAGAGTTTATATACTCTCAGAAACGTCAAAGATTTACACAAAGGGGAGGTAATAATAAATCAGGGGAAGTAAGTCTCGATTACCTAATACAGAAAGCTTTATTCTACTTAGAATACAATTGCAGTTTTCTTGGGAGTTTATATACTTTCAGAAAGTTAAAGATTTACACAAAGGGAAGTATAATAATAAAACTCGTTTTACAATTTAGCCATAAATTGGATCCTCTTTTTATGACCGTAATTTTGTTTTTTCGTCGACGATGATTAAAATCTGACGTTTTTATTTTAGAGTACCAAAGCCAAAAAAAAAGAAATAACAACAACAAAAGTGGGGGCCACTTTTAAACTAACTATTCTCACAAAATAAAAACTTTTAGAATAAACACATTGAAGTGAATATTAAAATAAATAGATAAAAAATATTTTGTATTGTAAAATAACGGGTACAAGAAAAAACAAACATTTATTGCGGACATAAAATGAGGGTTCATTTTTTTATGGTAGGAATTTACGTGGAAATAGTTAAGGATTACACATCCCTTCTACCCAGGCGATGCCGGGTAGCCGCTTCTAGTACAGTGTTTAGATTTTTTTTTTTTTTTTAGTATTAGTACTTTCTTTTCTTTTTTTAAGGGCGAAGTATCAATTTTACCAAATGCAGTGAAGGCAGTGGACATGGAAGTTAATAATTACAAAATTACTTATTCATTTACACACGGTAAGGCGATTTCTTATATATCAGACTGTTCTTATCTATATATCTATCTATCTATCTATCTCACCCGCAGACACCGTGTTTCGACGTATCACGTCTCTTCAGTGTGGCTAGACACAACTACCTCTGACCATCGTTCACCTCTCGGCTATTTCACAGTTGCAGTTATATATATATATATATATATATATATATATATATATGTGTGTGTGTGTGTGTGTGTGTGTGTGTGTGTGTAAAAGTCTTTTCACATCTATGTATCTATGTGTGTGTGTAGTGTTTACATCGTTAAGTGTAAGTAATGGGGCAAGCAATAACATTATACAATACAAAACACGTTTTTTTTACAATGTTTACTTTGTATGATATTAACTTTCCTATTGTTTATGTATTGCTCTCTCTCTCTCTCTCTCTCTCTCTCTCTCTCTCTCTCTCTCTCTCTCTGTTTCTTCACACACACACACACACACACACACACACACATATATATATATATATATTATATATATGTATGTGTGTGTGTGTGTGTGTGTGTGCTAAAGAAATAGGGGCTGACTTCTGATTTAGGTCGGAAAATAGTTTCAAGTATTCCTATTTAATACTAATAATTTATACACAATTATATGGTTTCAAGTATTCCTATCTAGTGCTAACAATTTATACAATTATATGGTTTCAAGTATTCCTATCTAATGCTAACAATTTATACACAATTATATGTTTTCAAGTATTCCTATCTAATTCTAATAATTTATAAACAATTATATGGTTTCAAGTATTCCTATCTAATACTAATAATTTATACACAATTATATGTTTTCAAGTATTCTTATCTAATACTAATAATGGAAAGTTTTTGGGTGGTACCCAATGACAGTTTAACTAGAGTCAATGAATTAAAATTTTGCAAATTGGCTTACGGTTTCAGGGGATTAAGGTTGTTTTTAATTACGTATTGCTTAAAAAAAATAAACAACAAAAAACCCAAATTACTATACATTTAATGTTGAAAAATATCTTTTTAAACTAAGTTTAATTGAAATTATACATTGCAATACTAATACAAAACAACTGTCTCAATAATAGATTCAATAATTAATTTCAATGGTTAATTAAATGTATAGTAATTTGGGTTTCTTTGTTGTTAATTTTTTTTAGCAATACATAATTAAAAACAACCTTAATCCCCTAAAACCGTAACCCAATTCGCAAAATGTTAATTCATAGACTGTAGTTAAACTGTCATGGGGGATCACCAAAAACTTTCCGTTATAATTTTCCGACCTAAATCAGTAGTCAGCTAAAATAGGCTTAAAATCGGTCATTTTGTGGTTATAGATCTATTTTCATCCACAGGTATCTATGTATACCTGTGAGTTTCTTTATTGAAAAATGGTAAACAGAAAATTCATGGCCACATTTACAGTTCTTCTCGGAAATCCTGAAAAGGTTTCGGTTCCAGTTCTTCTAAACGTCTTCGAGGTGATGTTTATGACTGGGACTGAATTAAAACGTGGTGGTGGTGGTGATGGTGTTACTCTGCGTGGTTTTGTCAACAGGCGAGAAGAGAGAGAGAGAGAGAGAGAGAGAGAGAGAGAGAGAGAGAGAGAGAGAGAGAGTGTGTGTGTGTGTGTGTGTGCGTGTGGGCGATATGCAGAGAGAGAGAGAGAGAGAGAGAGAGAGAGAGAGAGGGTGTGTGTGCGTGTGGTGATATGCAGAGAGAGAGAGAGAGAGAGAGAGAGAGAGAGAGAGGGTGTGTGTGCGCGTGTGGTGATATGCGAGAGAGAGAGAGAGACTGTGTGTGTGTGTGTGTGTGTGTGTGTGTGTGGCGATATGCAGAGAGAGAGAGAGAGAGAGAGAGAGAGAGGGGGTGTGTGCGTGTGGTGATATGCAGAGAGAGAGAGAGAGAGAGAGAGAGAGAGAGAGAGAGAGTGTGTGTGCGTGTGTGTGTGTGTGTGTGTGTGGCGATATGCAGAGAGAGAGAGAGAGACAGACAGAGAGAGAGTTTGAAAGAATTTACTTTTTTTTATATATATTCAACATTACATTTAATATTTCTCTGAATGTTTGAGATGAGGCTTGAAGATTAGTATTATCTGCGTTATTCGAACCATTGTCCCCATCTTCATTGTTATCTGTACAACGTTTCGGCCGATATACCCTCCGGCCTTCTTCAGGTATTTCTTGTCGGACTCGGGAACCTTTTCGGAGTCGGGAACCTTATTTTTAGACATATGGCCTAGTGGATAAGGTAGTTAGGTTAAGACAGTTCTAAGTGACAGTTATCTCTGGATTCCGGGTTCAATCCTGAGCGGCGGCAGTAACATAGAAAACTAATTAACACAACCTCTACCTCAGCTGTTGTTAGCGGAATGAGAACAGGATACCCCCGAGGACTGAATAAAGGGTTTGGTACAAAGTTCCGTGATGGCTCCCGATTACGACAAGAAGGATCCCAACGACAAAAAAGTTCCTGAGTTCGAAAAGAAGGTTTCCGAGTCCGAAAATAAGGTCCCCGGGTCCGAAAAGAAAGTTACCGAGTCTGAGAAGGTTCCCGAGTTCGACTAGAAATACCTGAAGAAGGCCGGAGGGAATGTCGGCCGAAACGTTGAACAGATAACAATGAAGATAACAATAGTCTGAATAACGCAGAGAATACTGTTACATTTAATAATTTAATTAATAATGTTACATTTAATATCAAACGTGAAAATTCAATTTTTTAAATCTTTTTTTTTTATTTTCAGGAGAACCGACCAATATTGAGAAATATTTTAAAATCGATGCAAACAAAGGAATAATTAAAAAAGAACAAGACTTACCAAAGAACATAACATCACCAGTTAATCTTTATATAAAGGTGATAAAAATTTAGTCTTTTTATTGTATATGAGTTTTTTTACACCAGTTTTAACTGGGTTTCATCATCATCATCATCATCATCATCATCATTATTATAATCATAATTATTATTATTATTAATAATCTATTAATAATGGAGATTCGCTTCCGGTGTTTGTCTGTAACAAAATCTACGTCACTGCTTACGTCACATTACCCGAAATCGTCATAACATAGAATAAATACACTTAAAATTTAAACATGCAACATTAGACAGTCCTCATTGTTTTTTTAAAACAAGTTTTAATAAATACATGACTGGTATTATATATCTATATATAGTTTGTTTTATTTTAATACATATTTAAAGTTTACATTTCAAATTGTTTTATTTTTTAATCCTTTAATGAATTTGATGATTTTACTTACTTAGGGTACAAACTCGCTGACATTGAATTTTTAACTCCCACCCGTCAGGCAATATGTTTAAAAAATCTATTTTTACATCGTTCGGAGGGTGTTTTTTATTTTGCTAGTAATAATAATAATAATAACAATAATAATAATATGAGGTTTTCACACCTGCTCTGGCCGGTGGTTCACGTGAGGCTGAGTGACAAGTCTTACCAGGTCTCCAGGACTGTTCTGAGTATTTTAGCCGGTGGTTCACGTGAGGCTGAGTGACAGCAAGTCTTCCCTTAGGTCCCAGGACTGTTCTGAGTATTTTAGCCGGTGGTTCACGTGAGGCTGGGTGACAGCAAGTCTTACCAGGTCTCCAGGACTGTTCTGAGTATTTTAGCCGGTGGTTCACGTGAGGCTGGGTGACAGCAAGTCTTCCCTTAGGTCTCCAGGACTCTTCTGAGTATTCTAGCCGGTGGTTCACGTGAGGCTGAGTGACAGCAAGTCTTCCCTTAGGTCTCCAGGACTCTTCTGATGTTTTCTAGCCGATTGCAACAGTACAGTAGTTTGGATGGTCTCAATTCTTCCTCTGATTTCCAGATTTTTCCAGTCTTTTTCCCAAGCTTTTTGGGATTGTTCCAAGTGCACCAACTACAATTGGTATCACTTTGACTTTCATATTGCATAGCTTTTTCAGTTCTCTGGCAAGGTTCAGGTATTTGTCCATCTTTTCGTTTTCCTTCATCTTCCCCTTGTGGTCGGCTGGAACTGCAAAATCCCCAGTTGACACATTCTCTTTTTTTAAATTAATCAACACTAGGTCTGGTCTCCTTGCTGGGATAAGGTGATCCGTTTTTATTTCAAAGTCCAAGAGAATTTAATGCGTTTCATTCTCAAGAACAGATTCTGGTTTATGTATATACCATTTTGTATTATTATTGTTTACTCCTTTTGAGTTTTCACATCAGCGTTAGCTGAGGGTCTTACACTGGAGTCTGAGTGACAACAAGTCTCCTCCGGTCTCCAGGACTCTTCTAAGTATTCTGGCAGATTGCAGCAGTGCAGTGTTCTGGATGGTATCAATCCTTCCTCTGATTTCCAGACTTTCCAAATCCTTTTCCAATCTTTTTGGGAGCGTTCCAAGTTCGCCAACACTACAATTGGTATCACTTTTACTTTCATATTCCATAACTTTTTCAGTTCTCTGGCAAGGTCCAGGTATTTGTCCATTTTTTCATTTTATTATTATTATTATTATTATTATTATTATTATTATTATTATTATTATTATTATCTCCTTTTGAGTTTTCACATCAGCATTAGCTGATGATCTTTCACTGGAGTCTAAGTGACAGCAAGTCTCCTCAGGTCTCCAGGACTCTTCTGAGTATTCTGGCAGATTGCAGCAGTGCAGTGTTCTGAATGGTTTCAATCTTTCCTCTGATTTCCAAACATTCCAGACCCTTTTCCAATCCTTTTGGGACTGTTCCAAGTGCACCAACTACAATTGGTATCACCTTCACTTTCATATTCCATAACTTTTTTAGTTCTCTGACAAGGTCCAGATATTTGTCTATTTTTTCATTTCCCTTCAGCTTCACCCTGTGATCTGCTGGCACTGCAAAATCCACCAGTTGACAAGTTCTTTCTTTTTTGTTTATCAACACTAGGTATGGCCTTCTTGCTGGGATAAGGTGATCCGTTTTTATTTCAAAGTCCCAGAGAATTTTATGCGTTTCGTTCTCAAGAACAGATTCTGGTTTATGTATATACCATCTTTTTGCATGGTCAAAATTAGATTTTTTGCATAATTCCCAGTGGATCACCTTCCCAACCCAGTCGTGTCTAGTTTTGTATTCTCGTTGTGCTAGTTTGCTACATTCGCAGAGTACATGGTTTACAGTCTCATCTCTATTACCGCAAAGTCTACATTTACTATTTTGTTGGGTCCTATCAATTTTCGCTTTGATGTAGTTTGTCCTTATGGCATTATTTTGTGCAGCAATTATAAGTAATTCCGTATTATTATTATTATTTACTCCTTTTGAGTTTTCACATCAGTGTTAGCTGATGGTCTTTCACTGGAGTCTGAGTGACAGCAAGTCTCCTCAGGTCTCCAGGACTCTTCTGAGTATTCTGGCAGATTGCAGCAGTGCAGTGTTCTGAATGGTTTCAATCCTTCCTCTGATATCCAAACTTTCCAAACCCTTTTCTAATGCTTTTGGGACTGTTCCAAGTGCACCAACTACAATTGGTATCACTTTCACTTTCATATTCCATAACTTTTTCAGTTCTCTGGCAAGGTCCAGATATTTGTCAATTTTTTCATTTTCCTTTAACTTCACCCTGTGATCCGCTGGCACTGCAAAATCCACCAGTTGACAAGTTCTTTCTTTTTTGTTTAATCAACACTAGGTCTGGTCTTCTTGTTGGGATAAGGTGATCCGTTTTAATTTCAAAGTCCCAGAGAATTTTGTGCGTTTCGTTCTCAAGAACAGATTCTGGTTTATGCATATACCATTTTTGTGTGGTCAAAATTTAATTTCTTGCATAATTCCCAGTGGATCACCTTCCCAACCCAGTCGTGTCTAGTTTTGTATTCTCGTTGTGCTAGTTTGCTACATTCGCAGAGTATATGGTTAACAGTCTCATCTCTATTACCGCAAAGTCTACATTTACTATTTTGTTGGGTCTTATCAATTTTCGCTTTGATGTAGTTTGTCCTTATGGCATTATTTTGTGCAGCAATTATAAGTAATTCCGTATTATTATTATTATTTGAGTTTTCACATCAGTGTTAGCTGATGGTCTTTCACTGGAGTCTGAGTGACAGCAAGTCTCCTCAGGTCTCCAGGACTCTTCTGAGTATTCTGGCAGATTGCAGCAGTGCAGTGTTCTGAATGGTTTCAATCCTTCCTCTGATATCCAAACTTTCCAAACCCTTTTCTAATGCTTTTGGGACTGTTCCAAGTGCACCAACTACAATTGGTATCACTTTCACTTTCATATTCCATAACTTTTTCAGTTCTCTGGCAAGGTCCAGATATTTGTCAATTTTTTCATTTTCCTTTAACTTCACCCTGTGATCCGCTGGCACTGCAAAATCCACCAGTTGACAAGTTCTTTCTTTTTTGTTAATCAACACTAGGTCTGGTCTTCTTGCTGGGATAAGGTGATCCGTTTTAATTTCAAAGTCCCAGAGAATTTTGTGCGTTTCGTTCTCAAGAACAGATTCTGGTTTATGCATATACCATTTTGTTGTGTGGTCAAAATTTAATTTCTTGCATAATTCCCAGTGGATCACCTTCCCAACCCAGTCGTGTCTAGTTTTGTATTCTCGTTGTGCTAGTTTGCTACATTCGCAGAGTATATGGTTAACAGTCTCATCTCTATTACCGCAAAGTCTACATTTACTATTTTGTTGGGTCTTATCAATTTTCGCTTTGATGTAGTTTGTCCTTATGGCATTATTTTGTGCAGCAATTATAAGTAATTCCGTATTATTATTATTATTTGAGTTTTCACATCAGTGTTAGCTGATGGTCTTTCACTGGAGTCTGAGTGACAGCAAGTCTCCTCAGGTCTCCAGGACTCTTCTGAGTATTCTGGCAGATTGCAGCAGTGCAGTGTTCTGAATGGTTTCAATCCTTCCTCTGATATCCAAACTTTCCAAACCTTTTCTAATGCTTTTGGGACTGTTCCAAGTGCACCAACTACAATTGGTATAACTTTCACTTTCATATTCCATAACTTTTTCAGTTCTCTGGCAAGGTCCAGATATTTGTCAATTTTTTCATTTTCCTTTAACTTCACCCTGTGATCCGCTGGCACTGCAAAATCCACCAGTTGACAAGTTCTTTCTTTTTTGTTAATCAACACTAGGTCTGGTCTTCTTGCTGGGATAAGGTGATCCGTTTTAATTTCAAAGTCCCAGAGAATTTTGTGCGTTTCGTTCTCAAGAACAGATTCTGGTTTATGCATATACCATTTTGTTGTGTGGTCAAAATTAGATTTTTTGCATAATTCCCAGTGGATCACCTTCCCAACCCAGTCGTGTCTAGTTTTGTATTCTCGTTGTGCTAGTTTGCTACATTCGCAGAGTACATGGTTTACAGTCTCATCTCTATTACCGCAAAGTCTACATTTACTATTTTGTTGGGTCTTATCAATTTTCGCTTTGATGTAGTTTGTCCTTATGGCATTATTTTGTGCAGCAATTATAAGTAATTCCGTATTATTATTATTATTTACTCCTTTTGAGTTTTCACATCAGTGTTAGCTGATGGTCTTTCACTGGAGTCTGAGTGACAGCAAGTCTCCTCAGGTCTCCAGGACTCTTCTGAGTATTCTGGCAGATTGCAGCAGTGCAGTGTTCTGAATGGTTTCAATCCTTCCTCTGATATCCAAACTTTCCAAACCCTTTCTAATGCTTTTGGGACTGTTCCAAGTGCACCAACTACAATTGGTATAACTTTCACTTTCATATTCCATAACTTTTTCAGTTCTCTGGCAAGGTCCAGATATTTGTCAATTTTTTCATTTTCCTTTAACTTCACCCTGTGATCCGCTGGCACTGCAAAATCCACCAGTTGACAAGTTCTTTCTTTTTTGTTTATCAACAGTAGGTCTGGTCTTCTTGCTGGATAAGGTGATCCGTTTTTATTTCAAAGTCCCAGAGAATTTTATGCGTTTCGTTCTCAAGAACAGATTCTGGTTTATGTATATACCATCTTTTTGCATGGTCAAAATTAGATTTTTTGCATAATTCCCAGTGGATCACCTTCCCAACCCAGTCGTGTCTAGTTTTGTATTCTCGTTGTGCTAGTTTGCTACATTCGCAGAGTACATGGTTTACAGTCTCATCTCTATTACCGCAAAGTCTACATTTACTATTTTGTTGGGTCTTATCAATTTTCGCTTTGATGTAGTTTGTCCTTATGGCATTATTTTGTGCAGCAATTATAAGTAATTCCGTATTATTATTATTATTATTTACTCCTTTTGAGTTTTCACATCAGTGTTAGCTGATGGTCTTTCACTGGAGTCTGAGTGACAGCAAGTCTCCTCAGGTCTCCAGGACTCTTCTGAGTATTCTGGCAGATTGCAGCAGTGCAGTGTTCTGAATGGTTTCAATCCTTCCTCTGATATCCAAACTTTCCAAACCCTTTTCTAATGCTTTTGGGACTGTTCCAAGTGCACCAACTACAATTGGTATCACTTTCACTTTCATATTCCATAACTTTTTCAGTTCTCTGGCAAGGTCCAGATATTTGTCAATTTTTTCATTTTCCTTTAACTTCACCCTGTGATCCGCTGGCACTGCAAAATCCACCAGTTGACAAGTTCTTTCTTTTTTGTTAATCAACACTAGGTCTGGTCTTCTTGCTGGGATAAGGTGATCCGTTTTAATTTCAAAGTCCCAGAGAATTTTGTGCGTTTCGTTCTCAAGAACAGATTCTGGTTTATGCATATACCATTTTGTTGTGTGGTCAAAATTTAATTTCTTGCATAATTCCCAGTGGATTATTATTATTATTATTATTATTATATTATTATTATTATTATTATTATTATTATTATCATCCATCTTGGAACGCCATACCCAGGACATCAGAATTAAATTTCCAGTGAAAGAAATCGTTTCAGAATTCCTACATGTTTATCATCAATACTTAACTGAAAATACCCTGATATTTTATCTAATCAAAATGATGTTTTCTTTTTGTTTTCATTGTATTACGCAGGCTGAAGAAGTATCGCCCCTGAAACATTCATCAGTCGCCATATTGATTATCGACATTTTAGGACGAGTAAGTAGGCATAGCAAAGAATTCAAATTTCAGTTTCATATTTAAAAAAGAAATAAACAATTCTTTGGAAAATTGATTAAATAAAACATGCAGTCTGTATATGGAAGAATATTCATATCGATCAATCTATCTATCTATCTATCCTGTCTGTTCATATCTATCTATCTATCTATCTATCTATCTATCTATCTATCCAGTCTGTATCTATCTATCTATCTATCTATCTATCTATCTATCTATCTATCTATCTATCTATCTATCTATCTATCTATCTATCTATCTATCCAGTCTGTATCTATCTATCTATCTATCTATCTATCTATCTATCCAGTCTGTCTATCTATCTATCTATCTATCTATCTATCTATCTATCTATCTATCTATCTATCCCAGTCTGTCATATCTATCTATCTATCTATCTATCTATCTATCTATCTATCTATCTATTATCTATCTATCTATCTATCTATCCCAGTCTGTATCTATATCTATCTATCTATCTATCTATCTATCTATCCAGTCTGTTCTATCTATCTATCTATCTATCTATCTATCTATCTATCTATCCCAGTCTGTTCATATCTATCTATCTATCTATCTATCTATCTATCCAGTCTGTTCATATCTATCTATCTATCTATCCCAGTCTGTATCTATCTATCTATCTATCTATCTATCTATCTATCTATCTATCTATCTATCTATCTATCTATCTATCCCAGTCTGTATCTATCTATCTATCTATCTATCTATCTATCTATCTATCTATCTATCTATCTATCTATCTATCTATCTATCTATCTATCTATCTATCTATCTATCTATATCTATCTATCTATCTATCTATCCAGTCTGTTCATATCTATCTATCTATCTATCTATCTATCTATCTATCTATCCCAGTCTGTATCTATCTATCTATCTATCTATCTATCTATCCCAGTCTGTATCTATCTATCTATCTATCTATCTATCTATCTATCTATCTATCTATCTATCTATCCCAGTCTGTTCTATCTATCTATCTATCTATCTATCTATCTATCCCAGTCTGTTCATATCTATCTATCTAATCTATCTATCTATCTATCCCAGTCTGTTCATATCTATCTATCTATCTATCTATCTATCTATCTATCTATCTATCCCAGTCTGTTCATATCTATCTATCTATCTATCTATCTATCTATCTATCTATCCCAGTCTGTTCATATCTATCTATCTATCTATCTATCTATCTATCTATCTATCTATCTATCTATCTATCTATCTCTATATCTATCTATCTATCTATCTATCTATCTATCCCAGTCTGTTCATATCTATCTATCTATCTATCTATCTATCTATCTATCTATCCCCAGTCTGTTCATATCTATCTATCTATCTATCAATCTATCTGTTTATATCTATCTATCTATCTATCTATCTATCTATCCAGTCTGTCTATCTATCTATCTATCTATCTATCTATCTATCTATCTATCCCAGTCTGTCTATATCTATCTATCTATCTATCTATCTATCTATCTATCTATCTATATCTATCTAATCTATCTATCTATCTATCTATCTATCCCAGTCTGTTCATATCTATCTATCTATCTATCTATCTATCTATCCCAGTCTGTTCATATCTATCTATCTATCTATCTATCTAAGACCATTCATATCTATCTATCTCAGATTATTCATCTCTCTACCTTATCCATATCTATCTACCTTATCTATATCTAAGATTATTCATATTATCAATCTATCTGATACAGCTCATTTTATCTATCTATTTATCAATCAATCAATCTGTCTGTCTGTCTGTCTGTCTCTCTGTAAGAGTATTCATCTCTCTCTCTCTCTCTCTCTGTCTATATCTGTCTCTATCTATCTGATACAGCATATTCTATCTATCTATCTATCTATCTATCTATCTATCTATATGTCTTTCTGTTTGTCTGTAATATTATTCATATCTATCAATCTATCTATCCGATTCAGCCTATTCTATCTATCTATCTATCTATCTATCTATCTATCTATCTATCTACTGTCTGTCGGTTTGTCTGTTTGTCTGTAATATTATACATATCTATCAATCTATCTGATTCTATCTATCTATCTATCTATCGATCTATTTATCTGTAAGGTTATTCATATCTATCTATCATTCTATCAATCTATGTGATACAGCTTATTCTATCTATCTATTTATCAATCAATCAATCTGTCTGTCTGTCTCTCTGTAAGATCTCTCTCTCTCTCTCTCTCTCTCTCTCTCTCTCTCTCTCTCTATCTATCTATCTAGCTAGCTAGCTAGCTAGCTAGCTAGCTATCTATTTGATTCAGCCTATTGTATCTATCTATCTATCTATCTATCTATCTATCTATCTGTCTGTCTGTTTGTTTGTAATATTATTCATATCTATCAATCTATCTGATTCTATCTATCTATCTATCTATCTATCTATCTATCTGATTCAGCCTATTCTATTCTATCTATCTATCTATCTATCTATCTATCTATCTATCTGTCTGTTTGTTTGTTTGTAATATTATTCATATCTATCAATCTATCTGATTCTATCTATCTATCTATCCACCCTATTTCAGAATGCCACCAGAATTGTCGTGTCATCAACGAAACCGCCCGACACTCCTTCGGTAGGTGAATTATTTCTCCTTTTAGGAATCTTTCTTTCGGCCATTTTTGTCTTTTCTCTCTTTGGCTTGGCCTTCTGGATTCGTCAAAGGAAACAGGTACACCGACCCCTACCCGGTTCTAACCATTACTTCACCCGGCCTAATCTATCAACCAAAGTATTTCCGCTACGCGACAAACGTGCTAGTGAAAGTTATACGGGAGGTAGCACTATTATGACGACAATCCTTCGTAATGATAGTGATGAAACGACATCAGATCGTACTAACAGTGAACAGTCTATGGGAAGGGACTTACTGGCTGATGATTCTGTGAAAGGTCGCCTTAACCAAGTCGCAGCCGTCTTGGAAACCAGGCAACGCCCGACACCAAAATCTCTAGATCATTGGCGCTACCAATACGCGCAGAACGAAGAACTCCGCAAAGAGATCAGCTAGAAGAAGAATTATCGAGAAGTGTCAGATCCGAAGAAATATTCCTTGAACGCAAATCACCAGCCGGATCGAATTTTGGGACTTTCAGGTCTTCGTATTCAACCTCTTCCCGTGGAATACGACACCAGGCGGTCATGAATGGAACTTTGGAAACATATGTGTCCGATAACCCGACTCTAAGATGCGAATCGCCATCTTATTCTATTTCTCGAAACCCAATCAATCCGAGAGATAACGAGAAAATCAGTCTGATGAGGGAATACGGTAGTGGTCGAAACACGTCATCGTTGCGTGCTGAACGTTGCAAACGTGGAAGGGAAAACTTAGACCCAGAACGAAGACATTCTGCGGGCATTGACGTCCGACGTGAAAATAAACATCCGTGTATGCCTACTGAGATGGCACCCCCAATTCCTTGCAGTGACTACAAGACAAAACTCCCCACCCCCGCTAAACCCCCTCGAAAATGTTCAAATAAAGAAAGAAAGCAGGTGACACAGTCTTATGATCAACAGGCTAGGGAAGACAAGATTCTGAAGCATACAGGTGATAGATCGGTCACGGGTACAGAAAGTTCACCCTTTGATCCAGGTAAAATCCCAAACAGCTTAAATAAACTGGCAGAGGTTCATGATTTACCGGGACGAACACGACGCAGCCCTACAAATTCAATTGAACTCCCGAGCAGACCTGCTTATGGTGCCGGCCACACACGTCCCATCTCAAGCAGAGCGAGACTTCCAGAAAATTCCAGAAGACTTCTAGAAAACCTCTAGAACGATCTGTTAAAAGCCTTGAAAAAAGATTGAAGTCTTTAGAAAAATCTCGCGCGTCGAATGTAAGACGTAGTCAAACTTTAGAACGATTGCCTAAAAAACCAGAGAGAACTCGACGTCAAACCCATCCCCACCGCCATTACTACCATTAAACCGAAATAATTCTATAAAAGAAACGTCATCCTTTACCGGAGCAGAGGCTGATACTCATCACTTCTCTTTGGACGATTCAGCACCACAAAAACGACGGACCCCACCGCCTTTACCCGTTCGAAATACTAATATCACCCTGTTGTCAATACTGTGTCAACTGGTGATATGCATAACAGCGACGAGGATGACCCACAATATGTCAACGTTAAATATACAACTTTGATTGGTGACAGCCCAACGCAACTCACCAGTCGTTTGTCTGAGTTTTCCTATTCTTTGAGCCGGGATCAATCACCAGGCGACGGAGATTGCGATGAAGATGACGTTTATCTGGAACCAGTTCCGACGCAACCGTGCTTGGAAGCAGATCTGAACATACGAGCAAAACTGGAACTGATTTTGGCTTCGGCCTTGCAGAAAAAGAAAAACTCAAAGAGAAAAAAGAACGATAAGGATTCGGAAGACGACAGAATCGTAGAAACGGTTATAAAAGACAGTTCTTCTGCAACGGATATTCTGCCAATTGTGTCCAAATTAGCAAATCCTAGCTCTTCATATTCTTCATCATCGTATCCATCTTCATCTTCGTCTACTTCTGAAAGGGATGGTTTATCAAGCAAGAGTTTTCTGAAAAAAAGTCGCTCATCGGAAAATATCTTTTTAAGTTCGACTGATGTAGTCTGGCCAGATCCAGAAACCACTCTTGCTGCTTTGCACCAGCATCATTTGGCTATGGAAGATTATACAACAGTCTGTCTGGCCAGAGCAAGACAGGAACGAACGTCACCTTGTGCTTCGGTCACCTCTAATTCTTCAAACTCATCGCGTTGTCATTTCGGCCATGTCAACTCCGATGGACAGTTTATAGTTGACATACCTTGCGCCGAATCAAACATTCGTGTGGCCAAAGCGGCTAGGTCAACGGCAGTTTCTTTCCGAGACGTGGAAACATCCATGGAGGTGGGTACGGAGAGTCAGACGATTTCAACTGGCCAAACTGAAGCTTCGAGTCTGAGAAACTGCGATTATAGTGCGAGAGAAAATGATTTCCCCCAAACGATTTCCTTTGACGGAATCGACCAGTACGAAATTGTTCACAGGCATACGATTCCCTGGTCGTCATCGCAAACACAGATCACGTGTCCAAGATCAGAGGAGATAGTGAACTGTGTCAACCAGGAACAACATCTTCAGAAAGCAAATCTAGAACGAGACACGAAAGCTTTGCGCGTGATTCATTCGGAAGTTAATATTTTGAGTATTTTAACCAATAACAATGCAAATAGTCACGTCTTAAGTAAAGTGGTTGACCGCCCTTCCTGTTCTTCGCGATCCCGGCCAATTCACAGCAGCAGCGGTGACACGCTTGATTCGTCATACCGAATCGCCGATACATCAATTCGTTCCGACTGTGCCACAGTCATGTCTTCCGAACTATACGAACCTTCCGACTCCGACTCCGATTCCGACTGTGAAACAGTTCGTTCACTTAAATTGTTTGATTCTATTTTCGAAAACGAAGATATAATGTTTTCCTCTGCTGAATCGGACAGCCAATCCGTATTCAGAGCATGTCATCCAATAGTATCGGCTCCACCGATCCAATATTTCCCAGGGTTACCGATCGAGATATAAATGAAATTCGGCATGAAGGTGATGAAGATGATGAGGGGAAGGAAGCTGACGATGAAGCGGAGGATGTCATCACCCAGACAGACAATAGCCGAATTGGTTCTTATCATCTTAGTGTGGGTTTGCCCAATGGAGTCGATGCCGTTTATAAGGAACCTGTTCTGAATGCTTATAAGTCAATCATAGAAAATGGTAATCTTCTCAACGAGATGGGTCCTCATAATACAACAAATCTGCGAGAGACATTTGTCAAAATGAAAAAGAGTACACAGATTGGCGTGAAGAATAAACACAGTTTAAAACAGTCAGATGTTTATTAAACAGACTGATTCTTTCTTTTGGAAACCCGTCGAAGACGACCATGACGTCACTCCATATCTTCAGTTGTGGACCCTATGGTGGCTCATTTATCCAATTCTGGACTTGCAGATGCGGTCACACACATTGCAGGGGAAATTCCCATCTACATTTGGTTGTTCATGACGACGAAGATGTCGCCGCTCTGCAGTCCTGTTTATCTCATTATTGAGCTGCTTAGCTCCTATGCAGTAGGCGTCTCGCCATCCCTGTCTATTGGAGGCCAGATCTTCCACGCTTGAAGGTGTGATGTTGCATTTTCTTCAGCGTTGATTTAATATGGTATTTGGACTGCTTTTGGGGGGCTCCTGTCCTCTGCGTGCCATCAGTGAGTTCACTGTAAAGTAGTTTACAGACTGATTCAATCGATTGATTAACAATGAGAATGAAAAACAAAACAATAACAAAACAAAATGAACACTTTACATACAAACATTTTTGGAAGAAAAAGAACAAAAAAACAAAAACAAAAACAACAAAACAACAAAACAACAACAAAGACAAAAGGAAACATTTTATTTTGAGTTCATCAATATTCTATTCTGAATTTCTATTTACACCTTTGGTATATTAGACTATCAACAATGTTGAAAAAAAATCCTTTTTTCTATCAGAAATAAATTTACAAAACATATGTACATATTCCTAAGAAGAATGGTAAAACTTATTGTTGAGTTGAAGTGTTTGTGTTTAGAGAAATATTGGAGAAATTCCAATTGAAACGTTTCTCTTCATTGAATCTAATGTTCAAATAAAAGACTTTTTCTTTTCTTTTTTGTTCCGACATTAGAGTAACTAGTAAATTATTCAAACTATACACTCTAACAAAACCACATTTTCACTTAATGATACGTTCATTGGTAATTCTTTTCTGTCATGCTTCATGTTCTGGGTATAATGTTAGACTGCATCTAGTGGTGAGGTTCCAATTCTGGAGCTCTAGGCAATGTGGAGTACCCTTTTATCGTCATTACTAGCAGGTCCACCCTGACTTGGAGTGGTAGTATCTGTTAGGTTGGTTGGTTGGTTTATTAATTTTAACGGCATATCAACCCGTCCAGGGTTATATCATGCCTAGCGGTTGGGTTGTTATACATATTGTGTATTCATATATATACATTTAGTAATTGGTTTTAACAATGTGTTAGCATTATTGGGAATCATACTGTATGCCATTGATTTGTTTCATGTCTATATTCTATGGTATAATTTTATTTCCCTCAAAAAGGAGAAAATATCCTCTATGTTAACATTTTCAAATAGATCCTTCATATTGTTTGCTTTAAAATAATGTTTTCTGATGTGAGCAAAAAATCTGCATTCCATCAATAAGTGTTTGATTGTCAGGGGTGTTTGACATGTTTCACATTGTGGTTGTTGTTCTTGTTTGAGTATATAAGAGTGTGTTAGTTTTGTATGACCAATGCATAATCGGGACATAATGACTTGTTCCTTTCTAGACTTCCTTAAAGTTGGTCTGCAGCCTCCCAAAGTCGTTATCTGTTAGGGTCCTATCTATTGATTAAATAGAAAAAAATAGTTTAAAAAAATGTTTGAATTGACTACCTAATATAACTTTAGTAATATAATATAATTTTATTAATATAATATAACTATAATTAACTATCTATCTATCTATCTATCTATCTATCTATTTATCTATCAATCTATCTATCACAATCTGTTCATATCTATCTGTCTATCTATATATCAATCTATCTATTTATCTCAGTTTGTTCATATCTACCTATCCATTCTAGTCTGTTAATATCTATCTATCTAGCTATCTAGCTATCTATCACAATTTGTTCATATCCGCATCTTTTTTTTTCCTTTCTGAAGGATGCTGCTTCGTTGAGAGAGAAAACAAAAAGTGCTCACCTTAATAAAGATCTGATTTCTGTAAATGTATTTACCCCCAGAACGCTAGAGAATTAGGATGTGTACACAAGGTCTTTTTTTTAGCGGGGCTTAACAATTTTGAATTCAATTTCTTCCTTATCTTAGACTGGTTGCCATACCAAAGTTAAAGAGTCCAGTCTATCCAACTATCTACCCATTGCTGAAGAGGGAATAGTTGTATTCAAAATTTTCCCAAGTGTATTAGCAGAATATGAAATGCAAAAAGCCTCGTCCAGGATTTGAACTCGTCTCATCGTGTCTATTTCCAACAACGATAACTCTGGTTTACAAAAAATATTTTTTGTCTGAGACAAGAATGTGAATATGTGTTTTTTACTAATTTGGTTGTGCTGAATTCAAATTCATAAACAGTTTTGCTCTATCACCTCTAGTTTTCTGTCTTTTAAATAGTCTCATTTTAGTATATACAGAGTATATACGTGCTTATTTCAACAGTTGCAGCAGCTTATTACAGATAAAACAGGATAGATAAAGAACATTGACGGAATAAATATACTTGGATGACACAATGTACACAATTCATAGTACCGCAGACAGTTAGAAATGTGTTTTCTTAGATGATCTGCTGACTGCCAGTGCACTGCTGGTCAGTGCACTACTGGCTGTTGATTGAGACGTGTTGGCTACGCTTAACTGCCAAAATCCGTCTTGATATATATATATATATATATATATATATATATATATATATAATGTAATGCTATCACTTACATTTTTTGCATAATAACTAAAAAAGAAGACATAAGTCACACAATATTAGAAATTAACCCTGAATGCATATACGCCTTTATGTACAGTATGTGTACAAAATGCATATCTAAAAAACTAGAGGTGATGAGTACAAACGGATTTCAAATCTGAATTCATCACCCCCAAATTAGGTTAAAACCTATTTTTGTGCTTGCCTCAATTTCTTTGTAAACCAGTGTAATCATCCCATTTGACTTTTGCATATATTAATTTTCAATCAAGGGGGATAACTCCGGTGGTGAATTTTTTTTAGAGATTCAAATTCCTGTGGCTAAAATGTTCTAAAAGTGTTAGATTAAAAAGTTTTCTAAAAGTTTTTGAAGATTACAACCCCATCGGATTAACGGCTTGGATGGAGGTAAGTATAAGTAAATGAAGTAAAAGCCTAATGTTGAGGGGAGTCTATCCCTTTTTCACTAGCACTAGACCAAGGAGATTATTTATTAGCATCTGAGGTGTAGCGCCACACCTACCATCAGCTCCTCACTTTACCGCACAGATCCCTGTGCTACTGTATACGCTGAGTTGGCGAGGGCCGGTATCGAACTAGGAACCTTGTGGTTTCTAGCCGAACACTCTACCGACTGAGCTAACCCGGCCCATATCATGAAATAAAGTGAAATAAAAATCAAGCTTTGCAGCCGGAAACTGAACAACTGAAGTCGATGAAATGCCAAAGTTTTGGTTTATGAATCTGCGGATCAAGTTTCGTCGAATGAAATCTGTTCTGAGATGCAACCAAATTTGAAGCCTTGAAGTCGGAGTGAAAGAAACAAAAAAACAAATGGATGAACTAAAAAGGACCATGACGTAATGATTACTGTTTTCATTTTTAACTGCCGCTTCACGTTTCACTGCACAGAAAATCACGAACGAAAAACACAACCACCATGAAATTGCCACGTTTGAAGTAGAGTAGACAATGTGGACCACTTGCACAAAAAATCACTCGTTTTATCTTAAAAATAAAATGTGGCTTCTCTGTGCACAACTACTTGCTGAGGAGAAAGGAAAATGTAATGACAAACGATAGACTTTGGAAAGGTTTATTCCCCTTATTTACTCTAGTAATCACCAGAGAGTTCTCCAAAGGGGAGGTAATCTTAAAAACAGGGGAGGTAACTCTCAATTGCTTGGTATTTACCTCGCACCCCACTTGTACGGGTTAGGCACTATTAACGAGGGACCACCCACAAACAGAAGCTCATGGGTGGCGATTGAAAAATTGCGTTGATCTCTTCGTCATTCTCCCTCAAGGGGGCACCTCAAGCACTGGGCAATAAATCCAGCCCTGCCCCTTTAAATCAAGGGGGCAGGTGTTACCTGGGGAATGGCCCCCTGGGATCAACGATATTAACTCTCAATTACTTATTACAATATATTGGCTAAATTAAATGGGTGGGGAGAATAGTGAGTAGACAATGTGAACCACTTGCACGAAAATCCTTTTTTTTAAAAATAGAATATGGCTTCTCTGTGCACGACTATTTTTAACCTATTAATATAAGATATTGGAGAGAATAAAGGAAAATCTGAATGAAATTTCCCAAGTTAAAAGGCGGGAGAAAGAGGAGAAAGAAAATCTGAAATATGCCAGGAAAACAATCACTAAAACATTTTCAGTCACATTAAATTTAGCTTTTACAATCACCCACGCATTGCAGCTTCTAATTATTATTATTATTATTATTATTATTATTATTATTATTATCACTTTTTGAAATTATTTTTTCACTGCAACTTAACAGACTTTTTTTTTTCATTTTCTTTCACTTTTTTTTTTTTTTCATTTTTCTTTCACTTCTTTTTTTTTTTTTTCATTTTTCTTTCACTTCTATTTTGTTGTTTGCTGTATTTGAATGCTTTATCTAAATAATAATGAGGAAATTATTTCTTTATTCATTTTGAATTTTAAAAGATTTTCTTTTGAATTTTATAAGATTTTACAAGATTTGTCTTTTGAACTGAGAGATACATTTCACATCCTTAAATAGTTGAGTAAGTGATCACATGGCACTTCCTGTTAATAAAGATTAGTATTCATTAGTAATTCACTTCCGGTTAGTAATTCACTTCCGGTCATCACAGAATAAGCCCCCCCCCCATCTCTTCTCACCTGTGCAATACTGACTAAAACCGAGTTTTCTTTTCAAGTGAAGAAAACTCGGTTTTATTTAAGGATGTGAAATGTATCTCTCAGTTTTTTGTTGGAATCAAGTTAATGGGCCTGGAAGAGGTTGCAAAAAGGGCATTAAGATGGAACCCACCTCTGAATGGCAGCAATGTAGGTCCAGTAGCCTTTTTCTGGCCCGATTAGTCTCACTGTTTTGTTCGCTTGGCGTCGTAAAATTTTGACCAAAGTTTTCATTTAAGGCAAATGGGTTTTTTTATAACGAGAAGATTAATTAATTTAGTTGATATTAGGCAATATTGCACCAATTAATCAAAAAACAAATCTTATAAAATTTTCAAGTGAAGAAAACTTTTCGTGTAATTGAATTACAATTGTACAATTAGCAAGATTGATCCTTTAAGTTGATATGATTTCTTGTAAAATCTTATTATAATGGAGATTCGGTGTCTGTCTATAACCGAAACTACGTCACTGCTTACGTAGGAATGTCTCCTGGAATTGCGTAAGTTTATCGATGAGTATTCAATTTATAGTCAAAATTATCAATGCATAGATTAATTCTTATTTATTAACAATGTCTCTAGGAAAACCTGAGTAGGATTGCCACAAAAAATGTTATTAGTGCGTTTGAAATCCTGTAATGTGTCTTATACATCACTAAAAAATGTGTCACACACACACACACACACACACACACACACACACACACATATATATATATATATATATATATATATATCCCTAAGGAATAAAAGTTTAATTCATAGGACTGATTTTAATAAGTTGGAGAATAAAACAATAATATTAGAGATCAATTAAACCCGGTTTTGTTAAAGCCATTATAGAAATTAACCACACCATATATTATAAGTAAGTAAAGTAAAGTCGTCAGGGCGGCCTAACGTCGGTATCAACTAGATAGCAAAGGAGTCTATCCCCTTTTCACTAGCGCTAGACCAAGGCAATTATTTTAGCATCTGAGACGGAGCGCCACACCTACCATCAGATTTACTTTACTGCACAGGTCCCTGTGCTACTCATACGCTGGGTAGGCGGGGGCCGGTATCGAACCAAGAACCTTGTGGCTCCTATCCGAACACTCTACCGACTGAGCTAAACCGGCCCCTAAGACACATTGCAGAACTTTAAATGCATCAATAACATGGGCTGTTTTGAGGTAAATATAACTCATAGAGACATCGTTAATTCTTTTTAAGTAAACATATTAAACGTTGTAATAATTAAATTGTCATACTATGTTATATCCACAGGTAATGCTTGTTATTTTCAATATCCAAAAATCTAATATTTTGTTTAATGTTATTTTTCCTATTTTCTTTTCCTCCAGGTTTCAAAGATTCAAGGCTATTCGCCCGATGTGTTTTATGGTGTCCTGATTCCATTGGCAATAATCGTAGCAGTGCTTATCATCTTCATCATTGTTATTTTAGTCAAAAGCAAAAAATCACACATGTCTGAAGATTCAAGCAGCGAGACGGGAAAGCCACTCGCACCGAGTGTCGTTGTACAGACAACCGAATCGCTGAACTCTCGAAAGAGTACGAATAGAGTAGGCGTGGAAAATGTTGAGAATGGGGTAATCGGAGTGGAAAACCAAGCGTTTGTGCCAGATTCCTATTCTGCGAGTGATGGAGAGGACGGAGACAATAAGAAGACTGACCAGATGAGCACAACTTCAACGGAGGACAACGATGTCCACCCGCGGTCAACGCACACGGATAATAATGCAGACGAGCCGGGTTATTGTAATCTGAAATCAGCCAATGTGTACACGACAATCGAAGACCTTTGTAAGGCGGGCGTTGAGCAAGAACACGTGGATAAGGATGGTGACGTAGGAAATAAACACGTAACAGACACTGACAGCAAAGACGGTACATGTTCTTCGATATCAGATGCATCTGAATCACAGAAAGGTTTAATTGATGGGATCGATGGAAAGGAGCCGGACAAAGAATCCTTGGAAGACGTTACAGACACCTGTTTAGAACAGGAACAGGAACCGGATATCCCAGTACCTGATTATACCAATGACATTCCCCAAAGTCTGAGCGAACCGAAGGAAAACACATGGGTAGTGCCCCAGTCAAGTGGCCAGTTAGAATCGGAGATAAGTGAATTTATTCTAACTCCTGCCTTTATTGAAAATGTCGGAGAAAAGCCAACCATTTCAAAATCCCTACCGGATCCTACCGAGAGTAGTGGCACTACCGATGCGACTGATTCAGACGCCATGACCGAAAAAGATAAAACAACTGATGAGGAAGATAATGCATTACCTGAGTGGGCGTCTGAGGCGTTAAAACCAACGATTCGTCCTGTTTCCGCGAGGGAAGAATTCAAATCTCATCTGGCCAGTTTGATATCCTCCTCACGGCCACCGCCAACGCCGAAACCGTTATCATTGTCCTCTTTGACACCGCCGCCATCGTCGTCTTCGTCACCGAAAACCACACCCAAAGGAAAAGCACCAGCCCCACCACCGCTGCCACCATTGCCTTTATCATGTACAACAGAGAAACCTTTCAAAAGTACCCCTCCACCACCACCGCCATTACCGTCACCAACGCCCTCCATTGAGATTATGGCAACACAGTTGTAGTTGGCGCTGAATCCTCCCCCATGAAATAAATAAGGGATGGGGATATCTGGCTGGGAAAGACGAAAATTTAAGTTAATCCGTAACAATTATAATTGAATTGACATATATATATATATATATATATATGAAGAAATTTGAAAAACGAAGTGTTCCAAAAATAAGATGAATGTATTTATCGACGCTTAAACGTTTCGGTTTATTTAAACATTCGTCAGGATGTATTATGGGATGAAGAAATTGATCGATGTTTTATAAATGACAGGTGTTAGAAAAATATTTATAAAAATATTTATAAAACATCGATCAATTTCTTCATCCCATAATCAATCCTGATGAAGGTCTAAATAAACCGAAACGTTTAAGCGTCGATAAATAAATTCATAAATTCATCTTATTTTTGGAACACTTCGTTTTTCAAATTTCTTCATATTGTCGGATATATTTCCATATTTACTCCATATATATATATATATATATAATATATATATATATATATATATATATATAATATATATATATATATAAAGAATTAATGGAAAAAATGAATGAAATAAAAATGAATGAAAAAATCTTTTCCAAAGGACCTCTCTTAAAAGGAAAAAAAAATTTAAGAGAGATCCCTAATGGAAAAGCCTTCCTCACCTCCACCGGATTCTTTATTGAAGCATTGAATTAATATAATTATATTAATTCAACGCTTAATATTAATATATCAATTATAATTGTATTAAATATATCTATTAATAATGAAGATTCGCTTCCGGTTCTTGTCTGTAACAAAAAATACGTTACTGCTTACGTCACACTACCTAAAAATCGTCATAACATAGAATAAATACACTCAAAATTTGAAACATGCAACATTAGACGATCCTCATTGTTTTTTTGTTTTTTTTAAGTTTTAAAAAATACATGTCAGGTATTATATAATCTATACTGTTGTGATGTTAGTCCCAACAGAAAAAGAAGTCAAGTCGAGATGGGGTAAAATAAGACAAGTGTATTTACAATTAATGGTACATGTACGACTAGCTTGTCGTTAACGGGAACAGTCCTCCTTTCCACTCGGTGTCTCACTATTTATAGTGAGAACCGGTGCATGTTCTCCACTGTAGGAACGGCCGGTACAACATATACATAGTCTGTTTTATTTTAATATATATTTAAGTTATCAGAACAAAGTTTCCATTTCAAATTGTTTTTATTTTTTTTTACTCCTTTTAATGAATTTGATGATTTTAATTACTTAGGGTACAAACTCTCAGACATTGAATTTTTAAATCCCACACCCTCAGTCAATATCTTTCAAAAATTCATTTTTACATCGCCCAGGGGGCATTTTTTATATTTTGCTAATTAATATAATTATATATCAATTCAACACTTCAATAAAGAGTCCAGTGGGGTATGAAGAAGGCTTTTCCATCAGGAACCTCCCTTTTTTTCTTTTAAAAAAGGTCCTTTGGAAAATTTCATACGCAAAGATATATATATATATATATATATATATAATATATATATATATATATATATATATATAGAATATAAATAAACAAACAGGCTTTATAGTCTGTATGAGATGGCGATGGCCGACAATTTGGGAGAATAAGTGCTTAATTGAAGTCATACCTAATTGAAATTTAATTAGTCGATAATTAATAAATTAGGCGAGCATATCTGTTCAAATGTAAAGGCGTAAACAAATCGAGAAAAAGTCGATCTTGCCCAAATGTACATACAGAGATCGACTTTTTCTCGATTTGTTTACGCCTTTACATTTGAACAGATATGCTCGCCTAATTTATTAATTATCGACTAATTAAATTTCAATTAGGTATGACTTCAATTAAGCACTTTATTCTCCCATATATATATATATATATATATATATATATATATATATATATATATAAAAATGAAAAATGTTGAACGAATCCAGATTCCATGACAATAATACAAGACGATAAATAACAGAAGTGAGACAAAAATGAAAAAAAGGGGGGGGGACAAAAGTGAGGGGGGGGCAAACATGAATAGAAAGCTAGTTATTTTCAATAGCACCTTTGCCTTTAAAAGGGACACATCGAAAAATAATACAAGACAAAATGAATCAGTTCAAATGAAGAATTTCATTTGAAAATATAAACGTGGTCCGAAAGTCTTGTCACGCCAAAAATATTTTTCTTTACAAGTAAATAATTCTATAATACAAACTGAAATTTCTAGAAAATATTCTATTTTTCAAAGATTCTTTTTAGCGATATAGAATTACATAATATAATTACATAATATAAAAAAAAAATAAATAATCTCATGACTTATAGATTATATTATCAAACCCAAAAATATGCAAGTTAAAACAATATTATATATATAAATATATATATTATAAAAGTCATCCACAGACACTGTTTCGGCGTTTCACGCCTCTTCAGTGTGGCTAGACACAACTATATTTGGCTAGGGTCGAACTCAGACTGATCGTATGGTAGCCCGATATATTATCTCATCGTCCACTGACAGCTGTTGCGGGGACTGGTGTTTTTAAACTATTAAGTATGTAGGTTTGTTTATGTATTTTTACGGTCACTGAGAGATCAAATTTCCGGGGAAAACGATCATTGCTTATATTGCTTAGTAGTGAGAGTTAATTTATATATATATATATATATATATATATATATATATATATATATATTATATATATATATATATATTGTGTTTGATTACAAGTGTGATAGCTCTATTCATTTGTTTTTGGTTTACTATACAATTAAAAAGCGTTTGTTACCATTGGTTTCAAATCAGTATATGAGCCGCTTATCCTTAAGATAGAGTGTTTTTCTTTGGGATAAACGTCTAATGCACTGATTTAAATTAATGCTAACAAACGATATATATATATATATGAAATATATATATATATATATATATAATATATATGTGTGTGTGTGTGTGTGTGTGTGTGTGTGTTCAAAAAAGTTCTCTTGGTACAGTTTATATATGTTGTTATAAATCTTTTCGAAAAAAATTAGTTCATTTATGTTAGTGCCTTGATATATATATATATATATACATATACATATATATATATATATATTCATGTATGAGTAGTGCTTATCGGTGGGTACGGGTACGATAAACAAGCGTCTATCTGTAATGATAAAACCCATTCCAACAGACATACGTGGTATCAACTGATATTAATCGAAAACTCGATTAATTCAGCTGATGTAACCCTGACGATTCAGATGATGAAACTCAAGTAGGTTACTTTATATCCATTTCTTAAATACACATACACACACACACACACACACATATATATATATATATATATATGTGTGTGTGTGTGTGTGTGTGTGTGTGTGTGGAAAAGAGAAAAATATTTTTAGGAAGCATACTTCTTTGTATGATAAAAGAAGTTTAAATGTCACTGAGAAAAAGGTATCCCTTTGTCCTGTTAATGATGGTATGGATAAAATCATTAACAGAAATGAGATACCTCAGCTTTCTCATTTTATCCGAACCATTGTCTCCCTGCAATTATCAAAAAAATTATCAATTACCAAAAGTAACTTCAGGTTGAGAGTTAATAGAAGATTCTATTTTTTGCTGTAAAGAAGAAATTTCCAGAAATTTTGATCTTTTGGAAAAAAGTTCTTTCTGCAACTTAATAATTTGAATATAATAATACTTCCAAGATTTGCATTAAACAATACTATTTATTATGAAAGACGAGACAAAACAACAGTTTCCTTTATATATATATTATATATATAATATATATATATATATATATATATATATATATATATATATTTATGTGTGTGTGTATGGGTGTGTGTATAAATATGAGTGTGTATACATATGTATATATATGAGTGTATATATATATTTATACGAGTGTGTATGTATATAAATGAGTGTATATATAAAGAATGACGAAGCGTCGTTAACATACCGAGGCGAAATATCAATTTAATGAAGTTATTCATGTTTTATCCGTTTATTCCTCAATTTCTAATCACATTGTGTTGGATTTTACCCAATTTGTTACTCCTCATATAAGCGTGTATATATATATATATATATATATATATATATATATATATATATATATATATATATATTATATATATATGTATGAGTGTATATATATATATATATGTGTGTGAAGAAAGGAAGTGAATCCGACGGTATGTAGTATATTAGGAAAAATGAAAAAACACAGGTTTAAATGGGTTAAGTGGTGAGTTTATTGGTCGACGCTGCAGTGTTTCGATCTATTAATTAGATCATCTTCAGGGCATTTGTTGGTATGTGGAAGGCAATAAGAAATTATTTATCACAGAATAGTGAGAAAAAGCGAGTGGTAGTCGTTATTCAGTCTGTTAAAAATTTTTTGAGGTTTGAAAAAAAAAAAAAAAAAAAAAACGTCGGCCAATAAACTCACCACTTAACCCTTTTAAACCTGTGGTTTTTCCATTTTTCCTAATATACTACACACACACACACACACACATACATACATATATAATATATATATATATATATATAGGTGTATACAGATATATATGTATGTGTGTGTATACATATATATATATGAGTATATATATATATATATATATATATATATATATCTCTATATATATATTCATATCTATCTCTATATATATCTTATTATAATGGAGATTGTGGGTTTGTCTGTCTGTAACCGAAACTATATTACTATACAAGTCACAATTCCTTTAGTTATTTACATCATATTCTCCATGATTTTATTTTTATTTAAACCTCAATTATTAATAAAATTGTTTTACATTACTTACACTGTTGACCATATCTACATGATATTTACCGCGTACCCCACTTGTACGGGTCAGGCACAAAGTCCCTATTAACGTGGGACCACCCACAAGCCGAAGCTCATGGAGTGGCAGGTGAAAAAATTGCGTCGATCCCGTCGGCATTCCCCCTCAAGGGGGGCGCCTCAGGCGCAGGGCAATAAACCCAGCCCTGCCCCTTTAAATCGGGGGCAGGTGTTGCCTGGGGGATGGCCCCCTGGATCGACGCTATTAACTTGTAAAGATCCAGGGCCGAAGCCACTGGACCCCGGCGTTGGCCGGATCTACATACTAATAACATGCAATTGTATTTATATATACAACAAAATAGAGGTTTACAGTGTGAATGGGAAGGCTAATTGCATATTGATCTTAAAAATTGATTTAATAAATATATACTTAGTATTATTGATTTCTAATTGTTTGGTTTTATCTTATTGAATATGAGCAACAATCTCTTCAATAAATCTTAAAAGAATTCCTTAACAAGAAGAAATAAACTAATATTATTCCTACTTCCTATTTTAACTAAAACAGTTTAATTAGAAAATATACCAATGAAAGACGGGAGTAAGGAAATGATGAAGAAAGTAAGTTCAAGATCTCCTCTCCTG